>CM042085.1:39591688-40009188 GCA_023512835.1 Taxillus chinensis | reverse complement strand
TTTTATTTTTTTAACTCCTTTTTTTTTTTTTTTTTTTCTTTCTTTTTATTTCCCCCCCACACCAAGGGTTTTTGGTTTTTTTTTTTTTTTTTTGGTCCCAACGGGTTTTATAAGATAGAGACTCTCGAGAGATAGGGAACTAACCAACGGCCCCCCCCCCCCCCCCCCCCCCCCCCCCCCCCCCCCCCCCCCCCCCCCCCCCCCCCCCCCCCCCCCCCCCCCCCCCCCCCCCCCCCCCCCTTGGAAGTGGGCACCACGTTGAACTAAGATCAAGATCAAAACTTTTGATCTAATATACTTTCTTGTTTATCCAAGATCCAACACGATCATCGAGTCTCTTCTCCGTGTTGTTTCCAACAATCAAAACTGTCTCTGAGCATTCCTATCTTATATGAGATCTGTTCAGCAAAGAACATTTACCCCAATCTCATATTTGTTTGATAGTTAATTACGTCTCACATCACTCACATTACTACTGTCATCTTCTCCATCAATACTTCCACGTAGTCATCCATAGACAAATCCAAAACCAGCCAACAGTCTAGCTTCCGGCAGCGAAGAAAGTCTATTTACCCCCCCCCCCCCCCCCCCCCCCCCCCCCCCCCGTCCCCTTTAGACTCACTTTGGGACCTACATTTATAAACTAAGAATTCCTTTGGATTACTTATCTACGACTCTTTGACTCCAAGTTACAATTTCTTTTGTCAGTTTATATAATTGAGAGAGCTAGGCTCTTCGACCTTCGACCTACGAGTTTGCAAGTCTCGACACGTTTTGTAGTTGAAAGATTCTACTTGTGACTTCAACTCTTCGACCCTTCAAGTCTCTGAGTCTTTGTGTTAATTTATGTTCTGTCAGTTTTCGTTAAGGCATCTTTGGGGACTCTTCAGTTTCGCATTCTTCAGGTCTTCAAGTTAATTTATGTTATGTTAATTCTAAGATACGACTCTTCAAGTCTACGAGTCTTTTATCATTCAGACTAGTAACAGTTTTACTCTTCTTCGAACTTCGACTCTACTACCTTGTTACCTTCGGATCTTCGAGTCTCCAAACTTAGAAATATTATTGGCAGCTTCACCAAATCCTATGATACCCAACAACGCCCTCAAGTGCAGTTGGTTCTTTAAATAAGGAATAGGAAGCTGAGGTGAGTATAATGAAACCGATGTAACAGTTTTGGAATGTTATTACCAACCGGTTAGCATACATGGTCTTTAAGGAGGAAGTGAGTTTGGGTAAGCAAGCATGGGCAACTGTCGTTGAGCTATTTGAAGTTGTTTTTCCTGAGGATTTTGTGGAGTTACTCCTAGAGTAGAGTGTGGAGTTTACCATTCATTTGCTACTAGGAATGGGCATATCTTATATGTGGCTTATTGTATAGGACCAATGGAGTTGTGTGAGCTCCAAAAGCAATTTGAGCTAGAGGAGAGGGGTTTTATTTGTGATAACGTGCATTTATGTCATTATTCTAGGCCATTTTTAGGGTGTTTTAAAGTGTGATTAAGGCCTATTTCCATATTAATATATATATATTTGCTCTAACCCCTAGGAAGACACTACTTGTACTATATTGGTGTTTTAAAGCTATTTTGACAGGTTCTTGAGAGTTGTTTTTTCATACACATCAACTAAATCACCCTATCTACTCAAGAGGAAGCTTTGGGCAGAAGATGAACTCAAAAGAAGGCAAAATAGAGTTGCACGTGACATGGCTCATTGTCATAGGCAATGAGTTAAGTACATAGGAGCCTTGTACATGATGTAAGGAGGCTTAAGGGTGATTTTCAGTTCATTCTGAGGGGCACATGATAATGACCTTTGCCACGTGCAGAGGTATTTTTGCATGGGAGCCATCTAGATGAAGTTCTAAAGCTTGTGGAGATGTTTAAGCCCAATTGGAGGCTACACGTGACAATGACCTTTGTCACGTGTAGCTATGTTTTTGCACCATCTACTTTGTTTTATTATGCTGATGATTTTTCTCTAAAAAACCTGGTCCAAATTCTACTTGGATTGAATTTTATTGACAGTTGAAGGAAGAATGGATGTCATTTACCAAAACTACGTTGTTTTGGTAAGTGACAACAGCTGGCACTAGGGCACACTTTATGCATGACTTGAAGCCCTATAAAAGGAGAGATCTTGGAGAAGAAAAGGGGGCTAAAACACATTTTTGGAGGATCAGCACATTCTTGGAGGGAGAGTAACATCTGGAACTGGACGACTAGGGTTTCTGGTAGAGAAGGAGAAGGGCTGGAGTTGTTAATTATTATCTTTCTCTCTCTCTCTCTCTCTACTGCTACTATCAGTATGTTTTATTTTGGGTTTGCTTTGATTGTAAGAATATTTATGGGGTAAAACTCTATTTCTAGGGGAGCAATGTAGCCCCCAATGACCTGTTGTAATTCTGGGTTTATGGATTATGCTTGTTAATTATGAGAAAATTCTATTTCATATTTAGTTCATCACATTTGACTGTTCAATCTGATTTATGCATGATTAGATTATTTCAGCCCTTATCTAGGGTGGATTTTGATGAACTAGGTTTGATAATTGCATGATGGACCAAGTCTGTGATTGTTAGATTGGTTGTTTCCCTTTGTATCTTTTATTCTTATGGACCAAATGGAATAAAAGCTTAAACCTTTCTTAACATAGACCAAGTGTAAGATTGGTGGGTAATGATCAATATGTATATGGAATTAATTAAATTGTTTAAGAATAAGTATCATAACCAGAACATTACAGGGCATTGGGTGGTGAAGTTGTGACCCTAGAACCTTTAACTTACTATCTATCTCCAATTTGTGCCGAAGTTTCTACAGATTGCTTTTTTTTTCTAGATTCAGTGCTTTGCATGATTCAGTATTTAGAACTCAATTCAAAACAAACATCATTTGTTCAGACATAAAATAAGACTTGTTAGCTTAGTGCTTGCTACTTGACAGCATTAGCTACCTCCCTGTGGGTTCAACAACCAGAGTTTAAATACTCCACTTTATTACTTGATTAGTGCACTTGCTGCAAAACCTATCAAATCAATTTATTTAGGTCAATTTGGCCGAGTACCTCGTCGTGGGGTGTTTCGGTGTTGTTCGCGAAGAAAGCTGATGTTTTCTTGTAGTTGTGCATTGACTATAGGAAGTTAAATCGGGTGACAATGAAGAACAAGTATCCTCTACCCCAAATAGATGACTTGTTTGACCAACTAAGTGGTGCATAGTAGTTCTCCAAAGTGGATTTGATATCGGGCTACCAACAATTGAGAGTAAGAAAGGTGGATGTTCTAAGGATAGCTTTCAGGTATAGGTTTGGGTAGTATGAGTGGTTGGTGATGCCATTTGGGCTCACTAATGCATCAATAGTGTTCATGCAATTGATAATTCAAGTTTTCTTCCCTAACTTGATTCCTTCATGGTGGTTTTCATGGATAATATACTTGTATATTCAAGTTTCAAAGAGGAGCACGAGGAGCACCCGACTATGGTATTGCAGGAACATCTTTTGTTTGCTACTAGCATTTTGTGGAGGGCTTTTCATGGATAGCAGTCCCCATGATAACCTTGAGAAGGAAGGAAGTAAAGTTTGAGTGGACCGAGTGTCAGCAAGAACTTGAAGACTTGTTTGACCACTGCACCAATTCTGAGGTTACCGCAAGAGGCCGTTCCATATGAGGTGTATTGTGATACCTCTAGAATGGACTTGGGTTGTTTGTTAATGCAAGAGAGTCGGGTGATAGCCTATACGTTGAGACAGTTGAAACCTCATGAGCAGAATTACCTAACTCATGACTTGGAGTTGGCAGTAGTAATCATTGCCTTAAATAGTTGGTAGCCCTACCTATTAGAAGAGAAGTTTGTGGTGTATTCAAACCACAAGAGTCTCCAATATGTGTTCGCCCAGAGAGATTTAAATTTGAGGCAGAGGATATGGGTGGATTACCTTTAGTAGTTTGATTTTATCATAGCTTATACTCCTAGAAAGGGGAACATGGTGGCTAATGCCTTGAGCAGAAAGGGAAAGGCTGATGTTACCTTGAGGGAATGGGGGATGATAAAGCAAGTAACTTCATTGCAATTAACTATTTATGCTAATAAATTAGTTCTGAGTCCTATGGTGTAATGCCTGACTTATATATCCATGTCCAAGAGGGACAGTGGAGATGAGGAGTATGACAAGCTTTGTGCGAGAGTTGAGGCAAAAACGTTAATTAAGAAGTGGCCAATATGGGCAAAGCATGAGTTGAGGTTTTGGGCAAGGTTGTTTATGGTTTCTTATATGCGAGAGGGGGAGATGAGGGTGTTCTATGCTTTGAGGTTAGCAGGGAATTCGGGTGGGACTAAGATGTGCCACTCTCTTTGTGACTGGACTTCCACCCACTTAAGGAGGTAAAAACATGATATGGGTCATTGTGGATCGTTTGATAAAGTCAGCACACTTCTTGGAAATGAAATAGAAAAGTAGTATAAGTAGCCTCAATCAGCTTCATATTGATGAGATTGTGTAGTTGCATGGTGTTCCATTGTCTATAGTATTCGACAAAGATGCCCATTTTACCGCTTAATTTTTAAAGGGCATACAGGAGGCCTTAAGGACTAAATTGAGCTTAAGCATAGCCTTTCATCCTGAAACCGATGGGCAATCAAAGAGGACTATCCAGTCCTTGGAGGATATTCTTAGAGCTTACGTGATGGATTTCGGAGCTTCGTGGAAAATTCACTGTTGTTCCCATGATGCAGGTGGTTGTCATTGTTGTCAACAGGATGCGAAAGCAGGTAGTATAAAGACCCGTACCTGTGTGAGCGGTTGTAAGTTAGGCCCCGAATAGAGTTTGAAATATCTATTCGGCAGTGTGCCCTTAGCATTAGCATTTTGGGTCATTATTATTGTTAGTATGATTTTTAATATGTTAAGTTATTATTAAATATTATTATGATTATTAAAAAGGATTATTTAAACATGTCCTGTTATTATTGTTGTACGATTTATTATTATGTAATTATTATTAATCTGGGTATTTAATGTTGAGGCCTGGTTATTATTATTATTATGTTAGTATTCGTAATATAATTTAATAATACTTGAGGTTAATTTTTATAATAAATTATTATTTTTATTACTATGATTATTCCTACTATTATTATTATTATTATTATTATTATTATTATTATTATTGTTAAGGTAGTATAAATAGAGGGGAACTAGGGTAGAAACCTATTTGGTTGTGCGTGCGCAAGCTTGGCAAGAGGAGCAAGAGAGTTTGAAGCAAACTGTCATAATAATCCTTGGAGATAACAATCAGGTAGGTGTTATTCTCTAATGTTCATGTTTGCAAATCGTTAGAAATAGTTATATGTGTATGTAAATTCGTCTTATGGATGTGCGATTATATATATATCTGTGTGTGTGTGTGTGTGTAATGACCCGTGTGTAAGAAGTTAACCACAAATACCTTGGATGTTGGTGCACAAGTTTGAGGTAAGAGATAAGCCCAAGAGGGGACTTTTGGGAGGTGCATGTGACAAGTGGTAACGTACATTTATGCCCTAGGAAGATGCTATGCATATACATGCGGTTTTAAGCTGTTTTGGCAGATTTTGGAGCTCACTTTTGATATAGTAGATGGCCTCAAACAATTGGCGTGCAAGAACAAAAGTTGCTTAGAATGAGGTCCTCTATCTACCACAGAAATTTCAGAGCATTTGGAGCTGCACGTGAATTCACCTATTTCACGTGCAAGCATATTTTTGCTTCTCAGACCTCTACAAGATGCAAGGAGGCTTGGGGTGAAGTTTCAGTGCATTTGGAGCTACACGCCAATTGGGGAATTGGCGTTCAAATTGGCGTGCAAGCATGTTTTTGCATGGTTACCTTGGTTTTGTCATTCTAATCATCTTTTCTCAAAGGACTATGTTGGAATTGTGAATATTTTGGTGTGTATGGATGTGGGAAGGTCATAGCTTGTCCCATCAAAACTACGTCGTTTTGATGCTGGGATTCACTTAATCAAAACTACGTTGTTTTGATGTTGTGTTGTCTATATAAGGAGGAGAAGCCCCTCTGTTTTAGGTTTAGGGTTTGTTGCTCCACCAGCCGTCGTAGAGAGAGAGAGAGAGGGAAGGAGAGCTCCTGGTTGCTGCCAGGCGTCTTGCGTGGGTGATCGGTGTCTCGTGGGCAGACAACGTTCGGCGTGGGAACAGTATTGCGGTGTTGTTGCATTTTACTTGAGGTAGGGGTTCTGTTCTTCCTAAATCCTCCTCTGTTCTAGGGTTCTAGGATAGTCTATGGATTATATCTGTTTATATATATATATATATGAATACTGCCACGTCACTACACCTGTGCACATGCATGTAGCTGCTAGGAACATGGGAAGGGTTGGGGAGACTTGAGCCCTACTGAGCTGTGGTTGCTCACCCCTCCTACTGTGTTTGCTTGTTTTCCAGGGACTTATAGGTGTTAGGTGGATACACCAAGGTGGAAGACCATCTTTATCTCATTGTTCACTTCAATGATGTAATTTCTTAATTTATGTAACCCCAAGGGGGGAAATGTACTAAGGGAATTGAATTGTTGTAAGGACATGGTTGGTTTGTGAACCTTAAATGTTTGAAATTAAATAAAGATGTGGCTTGTTTGATTTATTGTAATTGTTAGTCTTGTTTGTGTGGCATCCAGTAATCTAACCCCGTTGCCCTCCGTGTGGGTGAATGGGGAGTCACGTACCTGTTTCCTCGGGTTGGAAATTCGGGGCGTGACAGTGTGTGTATATATATATATACATGTAAATACATAAATGGGTGTCTTTTCTTCCTCTTTCTCTTCGTTTCTCTCTAGCCGAACACACACCGAACGTTGCAGTTGCTTTTCCTATCACCCCTTTAATTTAATTGTAGGATTATTATTATTATTATCAGAGGTTGACCAGGCCGACTGGCCTGGTCCTTTGTGCGCAATGTAGCGCGACCGCGCGCGGGTTTGGGAAAAAGGGAAGGGGGCGGCGGCAGCTATGCCGCCCCCACAGGTGCGCCAGCGCCATCCCTAGCGGGCTGGCAGCTGGGCCGGTCCTTTTGGGCCGGCCCGGTTCTTCCTGGTCCTGTGTGACTTTTTTTTTTATTTGCTAGCTGAGTGCGATTAATTTTTGGGACCGAATTATAAGCTTTAATATTTATTAAATTCACAAAAATAAATATTAACTAGGATTAATATTAATTGTTTACAAATTAAATATTAGGTGGGCTTATGGTAGCATAATTATATTTAGACTTGATATTGTCTGTTATATTTGGATTAGAATTGATTGGTTTAATTAAATAATAACATTGGATTTGTTAATATCAGTTTGGTGATTCAAATGTTATTAGTGTGGTGGTTTAATTAAATGTTATTGTTGATCTAACGATTTGGATACACTGCATGATATAATCATGGTTATCAGAATTATTAATTGTTGGTTGCATGTGGAATTGGTGGTAGGATTGGTTGGATTAACCATGGGCCCCACATAGGGCTGGCAAGAGGCCACAGGTCCCTTATGTGGCTGGTTAACCCAGGTCCCATATGTGGCGGGTTATCGTTAGGATACCGTGAGTCCCACATTTGGCTGTCTGGTACTGCCTGGATTCCTTGGAGTGTAGCGGGGATCCGGAGAATGGTTGAATTGCCGGTGTGTAACCGTAATGACATGTGATGAGACGTTTGATTTGTGATACAATTTTCAGCTAGACGTGATAGAAAAAGGACACTACACTGGCACAGGCATTCACTGATCTTATATACCTAGGGTTTTGGGTAATTTGATAATGGAGATGGGGATCACCTACTGGGCACTCGTGCTCACCCTACTTTATTTCTATTCCTACAGGTTGTAGGGAGTAGCTTTGGAACCACAGCAGAGCAGGTCGGGATATCTTTGTGTGGGATTTCTCCTATAGACTTTGTTTATTTTCTATTGTTTTATATATTTTCCGGACAAAGGTTCGTGACAGTTGTATTAACTTGGATAGCTGGACCTTGTTACTTTGTGTTTATGGGTGTTAATTGAATTCAGAAATTTTGATTGCACTGTTAATTATTGGATGATTACATGTTACATTTGGATCATTGGTAAGTACAATGCTACCCCTGTTGTAGTATTGTATAGGAATGGATCGGCCTCCAACCCCTTGACCTCCGGAGTGGAGGTGGGGAAGTCGCGTTCTTGGTTCTGTGGGTTTCAGAATTTGGGGCGTTACAAGTTGGTATTAGAGCATGGTTTAGTGGACCTAGGTTAGTGAGGGGTTGTTGATAGACACTTAGAAGCTTGGAAGACTATAGGGAGGGCGCCTGATCAACGTAGTCCCTATATGTGTTCTGGGTTGACTGAGGGTTCATCAGATCATCCTAGGAAGCATTTGGGTCGGGTGCATACATGCTGCGTGACTATGTGCATATCTAGGCACTAGAAATTATCTGCTAATGATGCTTTAATGATGTGCTTGTATTGATTATACAATTGGCTATTTGTGGTTTGTTTTTCTTTGGTGATTGATTGTGCTTAATTGAAAATGCTATTGTGTTAATTCAAATCTAGGAAGTCTAAGTAAATAACCACATAATTTGGTGAATAGAATAAGGGCTTAGAAACCTTATTATTTGGTTCTGCCTATTGGCTTAATTAATTTGGTTGTTTGACTAGTACACAATAGTTAATAGATGTTGTTGATATGTGTTGGTGTAGAATGGCACCAAAGACTAGGGCTCAAGGTCTAGCAGAGGAGTTATCCGTTTAGTCCGAATCACAGGGACAACAGAGTTCCCCAGTACCTGCCTTAGGTTCAGAGATTGTTGCTCAGATTGGGGCACAAATTTTGAGCCAGATTCAAGGTGCCATGCAGTGTACCATGAGGGAGGTGGCCAGAGAAGTGATGCAGGAGGAACTGAGGAGGCAGCAGCAGCCTCAGCAGGAGCAGCAATGGGAGGTTCTAGAGGAGAGCCAGCCACAGGTCACGGTAATACCGCCCACAGTACCTATCGACTGGGTGAGTCGGTTCCTGAAGCAGAAACCGACGAAGTTTGAGGCGAATACGAGACCCGATGAGGCTAAGGAATGGGTCAAGTGGACAGAAGACATCTCCGAGTTGATCCAAGTGCCCGAAGAGGCTAAGGTCCGCTTAGCCACACATTTCCTGGTAGGTGGGGCCCGTAGGTGGTGGGACACTGTGAAGCATGTTCACGAGAGCCCAATGGCATGGGAGGACTTCGTGGAGCTCTTCTACACAGAGTATTTCCCTTGCTCTATGCAGAAGACGAGACGACGAGAGTACTACACACGGGAGCAGGGCAGTCGGACCGTGACAGAGTACGTCACTGCTTTCACTGAGCTAGGGAGATTTGCCCCAGAGTCATGGAAGGTTGAGGCTAATAAGACCTAGGATTTCATTGATGGGCTGAGACCATCACTCAGGAGGGGATTGAACAAGATGGAGTTGACCACGTACAGTGACGCAGTCAACAAAGCACTTATTGGAGAGCGGGATTTAAACCAAATCAGGACCCAAAGACCAGGGAGCTCATCGGGATCTAGTCAAAAGATGCCAAGAGAGGAGCAGTCTGAGGCCCAGGGGAACAAGAGGCCGGTGCCCAAATTTTCACATTCAGGGAACTCAGGCAGCAGTTCTACCTCATGGTTTTGGGGGACATGTCGATCTTGTGGACTTCGGGGACACAAGGAGGCGGATTGTAGGCGGAAGAGTGGCAACCCACTCAAGTGTTTTCGATGTGGGGGGCTGGGACACAGGATAGGAGAGTGTCCTTCTGCTAGCTCATCTAGTGTTGCGGGGCCTCATCAACCTCGTGACCAGGGCCAGAGGAGCGAGGCTCCATATTAGAGACCAGCTCAGTCAGGACAGTCAGTACAGGGACGACTGCTTACACAGTAGCCTTAGCGGGAGGCCCAGGCTCAGAAGGGACAGAATGATTGAGCTACAACGAGTCAGGCCAGTGGCAGTGTTCAGAAGGGGAGGAACTATGCCATCACTGACAAGGAGGCAGAAGTTCCACCAGTTGACGAGGCAAGCTAGGGGCCAGCTACGGTGAGAGGTACGATTTTGGTTTCACGCACTATTTGTACTGTTTTGATTAATACTGGTGCTACACACTCGTTTATTGCGCACTCCACTGTAGAGGGATTGGAGTTGGATTATACCATTGTTCATCAGCCCCTTGTGGTTGATACACCCGTAGGGGGCCTGGTGGTGATTGATAGGGTCTGTTCTGGATATGAGGTTACTCTCGGAGGTGTTGACCTCTGGTGTAACCTATTTGTGATGCACTTTGATGCTTTTGATGTGATATTGGGTATGGACTGGTTGACCTGTGTGGAGGCAGTGATTGAGTGTTCTAGGCGACGAGTGACCTTCCTCACACCTGAGGGCACTCGAGGCACTTTCGTGGGTGAGTGGTTTGATGATGCATGCAAGTTGGGGCCTTTGAGGCAAGGATGGGGTGATGTAACCCATCAGTTAGCCAGTACGACTCTTGTTGACACCCAGCGGGAGGGTAAAGTGGTGTTACCTAAGGTGGTAGATCAGTTTCCTGACGTGTTTCCGAAGGACTTGGTTGATTTACCACCTGAGAGGGAGGTGGACTTTTCGATAGAATTGCTACCTGGGACGGCACCTATCAGGTTGGCGGCTTATAGGATGGCACCAGTTGAGCTCAAAGAGCTCAAGAGGCAGATAGATGATCTTTTGGCGTGTGGTTTTATTAGACGAAGTAGTTCTCCTTGGAGTGCTCCAGTGTTATTCGCCAAAAAGGCGGATGATTCGCTTCGTTTGTGTATCGACTATTGACGGTTGAACCAGGTGACAGTGAAGAACAGATACCTCCTACCGAGGATCGATGATTTGTTTGACCAGTTCAAGGGTGCCCGTTGGTTTTCCAAGATCGAACTGAGGTCTGGATACCATCAGCTACGTGTGCGGGAGTCAGACATCCCAGACATCCCAGCGGTGTTCATAGGGTTGATGAATCAGATTTTTACACCTTATCTTGATTAGTTCATGGTGGTCTTTATAGATGATATCTTGATTTTTCCCCGGACAGAGAACGAGCATGAGGAGCATTTACATGTGGTGTTGCAGACGCTGAGGGACTATAGATTATACGCAAAATTCACGAAGTGTGATTTTTGGCTGCAGCGGGTGAAATTTTTAGGGCATGTGGTATCATCGGAGGGTATCATGGTTGATCCTGGCAAGATTGAGGCAGTGATGTCTTGGAAGCGGCCAACGAATGTTTTTGAGATTCGGAGTTTTTTGGGGTTGGTGGGTTATTACAGGAGGTTTGTAAAGGACTTCTCCCGTTTAGCTGCATCGATGACTGGCTTGACCCGAAAGGGGGTGCGGTTTGACTGGTCGGATGCTTGTGAGGAGGCTTTCAGTCAGCTGAAGGCCAGATTAACTTCAACACCTATCCTGGTCCTACCACAGGAGGGTGTACCCTATGAGGTCTATTGTGATGCCTCTAACGTTGGTTTGGGTTGCGTACTCATACTGGAAGGACGGGTAATTGCTTATGGTTCCCATTAGTTAAGGACCCATGAGAAGAACTACCCTACGCACGATTTAGAGCTAGCTGCAGTGATCTATGCATTGAAGAGCTGGTAGCACTATCTCCGTGGGGAGAAGTTTGTGGTATATACTGACCACAAGAGTTTGCAGTACATCTTCTCTCAAAGGGATCTAAATCTCAGGCAGAGGCGTTGGGTGGAATATATGCAGCAGTTTCAGTTCGATCTTCAGTATACACCCGGGAAGGGGAATGTAGTAGCTGATGCCTTGAGCCGGAAGAGCCAGGCCATGGTGGCTCTCTGTGCTGTCAAGGAATGGGAGATGATGGGGCAACTAGCTGCTCTGACATTACAACCAGTGCAGGGGGCAGTGCAGGGTATATTGAGTGCGGTTATAGCAGTGCCTGAGCTGCGGCGTTAGGTTATTGAGGCTCAGTCGGGGGATGTTAAGTGTGAGGTCATCCGAGATCAGATTCAGACCGCCGTACTTCCTACGGATTGGACGGAGGATTCTGACCATGTGTTGCGCTATCGAGGTTGGTTGATTGTTCCATCTTCTCTCCGGGAGGCAGTTTTGCTGGAATTTCATCACTCTCGTTTGGTTGTTCATCCTGGGGGAACAAAGATGTACCATGCTGTACGGCAACAATTCTGGTGGTCGGGCCTTAAGAAAGCCATTGCGGAGTTTGTTCGACGATGCTTGACATGCCAACAGGTCAAGGCCAAGCATTTGCGGTCTGCTGGTGAGTTGCAATCGTTACCTGTGCTGGAGTGGAAGTGGGATCATGTGACTATGGACTTTGTCACAGGGCTTCCTCGTTCTCGAGGCCATGATGCTATTTGGGTTGTTGTGGACCGTTTGACGAAATGTGCCCACTTATTCCGATTCGTGAGACCGATCCAGTCCGGACCTTGGGACAGCGTTATGTCGACGTGGTAGTACAGTTGCATGGTGTGCCATTATCAATCACCTCTGATAGGGATGCTCGGTTCACTTCACAGTTTTGGCGGCAGTTACAGTGTGCATTGGGAACCCGAGTGAACTTGAGTACAGCTTACCACCCTCAGACAGATGGCCAGTCCGAGCGCACTATTCAGATTCTCGAGGATATGCTCCGTGCTTGTGTGTTGGATTTTGATGGTAGTTGGGAGGCTCACCTTCCTTTGGTGGAGTTCTCCTACAACAACAGCTATCAGGCTACGATAGGGATGGCACCATATGAGGCATTGTATGGGCGACCGTGTCGCTCCCCTCTATGTTGGGCCCCAGGCGGGGAGGCGTGTTTTGGGTCCCGATATGATTCAGGAGACTACATGTATTGATATAATGTCTGAGAGACTTTGTATATGAGTGCTTGATGATATACCCGTGTGACGGTGTGTACCGTGTTTGGATTTGTATTTGATTTTTTAGTTTATGAGGCTGATGTGTGTGGATGGTATGCCACCATGTTGGTCCTACGAGATAAAGTGTAAATCTTGTGCTTGAGTTTACATGTTGGGTGTAATGCTTTCTTGTTTGTTGATCCTGTTTGAGACGGGCCGAGATATGGGCCAGGCACAATGGTGGACCCCTTTGAGATTTGGCCAGACGTGGTCCTGAGTCTCGGTGTAGCACTCGCGACGGTGGGCTAAGTCTACACCCATTCTCGAGGGTGATATGGCGCCCGAGGAGGTGGTTGACCACATCTCGACTCGGGTGGAAAATGTTGCATTGGTGTCCATGCAACATTCGCCGAATGTGGTATGTCGTATCGCCGTGGTGGCGGGTGTCCTCTTGCCCTTCGATGCGGGTTCGGGTAAAGAGTGTTTACTGGGGTGATGTTTGTTGCTTTAGCCTTAGGCACGACACGAGCACAAGCATACACATATCATGCATGTTGTACGATGGGGCAGATGCAGGGGAGACCGGATCCCCTATCGAGGTGTGGTTTGCTCACCCCCTCCTATAAACTGTTCTTTTGCGGGGGTTTAGCGGTAGGTAGGTGAAGGGGAGGAGCTAGGCCCCCCAGGTGAAAGCTTTATATTATTTCCTTTGTTGTACTACGGTTTTATGTGTTTGGATTTGGTTTGGTTTTATTGATGGCTTCATAGGGGTTTTTCCCGATTGTTTGTAATGAACATTTAGTCTTTGAAATGAAATAAAATGAGATGTTGTTATTTAATTTGTGTTTGTGTGCATGGTTTGGGAGCGGGGGCATGCCCCTTGGCATGTTAGCTTTGATTGTGCGAGTTTGGGACGGCACCGTCTTAAGAAGTCCTTTTAAGGTGCTTGCACCAACCCCTTGTCCCTTCGGGTGCGGGCATGGGCGGTCACTACTCATTTCCAAGTGGAAGGAAATTGGGGGCGTAACAATATGGTATCGACGATAGTTCATGGTCTAGTGGACCTAGGATAGTGGGAGGCCAGGCGCTTCGAGACTCTTGGGAGGCAGTATAGGACACGCCTGATCAACGTGGTCTATCTGGTTTGCTGGGGTGTACTCGGGGGTAGATAGACGAGGAGTAGGGCACTTGCATTTGGGTTGAGGGTGCATACATGCATTGGCATTAGAACACCTTTAGTTTAATTTCAGTATGAGCATTGTGATTGGACATGCTATGTTCTTGAAACTTGTTGCTTGTGAAATTCGGTGATTTTACGTGAGACTTGTTGCTATGAATTTCTTTGCTGTGTACTGTGATTTTCTGTGTGTTTAAATGTAAAATGTTGCTTGAGTACCTCGTGGCCCATGGGGATGAGGGTGTGTGAAGCTTGAGAGAAGCCGATCCTAGTTTGGTTTAAATTATGTAGACATGCCTCCTAGGAAAGTAACCCGAGCTACTCGGTTGTAGAAGATGAATCTTACGCCCGTCTTTGGAGAGGGAAGAGGACAGCGTGTAGAGGCGATGATCCCCTGGAGCGGATCATGGCCCAAGTCCGGGCCCTAAGTGAGAACGTGCAGGCATGCGTGAGGACCCCGGGGAGAGATCCTACGAGGTGCGTCGGAGATGATGGCACGACTAGCGGTGCCACCCTCCACCCCGTGAGGCAGAGACCTCCGTGTAGCGGGAAGTGCGGTGAGGCGGGAAGAGGGAGACGTGTTGACGAGATTCCAGAAAGGAACACCCACCAAGGTTCAAGGGAGGAGCCGAACCTCTAGGAGCAGAGCACGGGCGCGGCAGATCGAGCATGTGTTCTCCTTTTCTTCGACCCCGGAGGAAGACAAAGTGAGACTAGTCCCAAGCATTGGAGGAGGAAGCCCTGGAATGGTGGCTTAGCATCTCGGAAGCCGGGATATGGGAGGACCATGGCCTGGAATGAGTTCCTCCAGCTGTTCCATGAGGAGTTCTTTCCGAGTCATTGCTGTGGCGGAGCGGGAGGAGTTCGGCGGCATGAAGCAGGGATCGCGCTCGATGAGAGAGTATGAGCGAGATTTCGGGGGTTGAGTCGGTTTGCTCCGAAGCAATATCAAGGGAGGACCCGAAGGCCCATAAGTTTACCATGGGTCTCAAACCTGCCCCGAAGCAAAGGGTGGAGATGCTTTGCGGCGAAGACTAGCGTCAAGTCGTGGACACCGCCAAGATTGTTGAGAGAGGATTAGAGGAGGGAAGACAGGCTCACCAGGAGCGGATGGGGCGAGAGGGCGGCGACAAGCACGGTGATACCAAGAGGCGAAGGTTGAGTCCGGAGTGGGACTTTTCCCAAGGATGGGGGCCAGGCTTCATAGCTCCGCCGATCCCGTTACTGTGGAGGGACGGGGAGGCCTTTGGGAACTTCCCAGCGGGTACCGTTGTGGCATGTCGGGGCACGTCAAACGTGAGTGCCCCAAACAGCACTTGACGTGTCATAGTTGTGGGGAAGGTGGGACACATCGGCAAGGTGTGTTTCAGCCAGGAGCAACCGGGAGCGGAAGGCTTGAAGACAAGGGAGCGGGGGTGGGACCCAATTAGGCCCTGGGCCACTAAGCCAAGACATTCGTGGCGGGCCGGGTCGGGTCGGTTCCGGTCACACTAGGCCACAGGGGAGAGGCAACCACAAGGAGGATCGGAGGGCGTCCCGGTGGACCGCGGCGGGAGCCAAAGGGAGCAAGTGAGGCTAGTGGTGGGGGGCCAAGAGCGAGGGTGTTGGCGCTTACCTCGGCCCAGCTCAAATGGAGGAATTACCATCACCCTCCGAGAAGGTGGAGCTGGACCTTCGGTGGTTCGAGGTACTATTTTAATATCCTGCACCGTTGTTCTTGCATTGTTTGATCTGGAGCTTCGTGCTCCCTGATTGGTAAGTCCTTGGTGGAGAGCCTTGGACTTGATTGTGTGGAGGTCGATAGACCTGAGGGTCGAGTCCCCAATGGGAGGAGTGGAGTTGATCCACCAAATGTGTCGAGAGTGTGCGCTTACGATAGGAGAGGTTGACCTCTCATTTGATTTGTATGTAATGCCCATGAGGACCTTTAGTTTGATTCCGGGATGGATGGTTGATGGCCTTTCGGGCTAAGATTAGTCAATATAGGCGACGAGTATCGTTACTACACCCTCAGGATCTTCCTGCCTAGTGGGTGAATGGGATGGGATGCTGGGGAGAGGCGGAGGACCGACGAGGGAGCTATGGGGCAATATTACCCATAGCTTGCCACCCTAACCTTTGAGGAGGAAGGTAACTTAGAGAAAAGGGTGGGGCTAGATGTAGTGAGAATTTCCGGGATGTCTTTCCAGGGGAGTTGTTGGAGTGCCTCCACACGAGTGTCGAGTTCACGATTGAACTGTTGCCGGGGGTGGGACCCATCTCACAAGTAGCATACCGGATGGACCTGGCCGAGTTCAGGAGCTTCGAAGCGAATAAGGAAGCTGGGAGATAAAGGTTTTATCCGTCCTAGTACCTCACCTTGGGGTGCACCGGTCTTGTTTGCTAAGAAGGCGGATGGTTCGTTGCGACTGCATTGATTATCGGAAGTCGAATCAAGTAACGGTAAAGAACAAGTACCCTTTGCCGCGGATTGATGACTTATTCAACCACGGAGTGGAGCACGATGGTTCTCAAAAATCGATCTGCGTTCGGATATCATCAATTGAGGGTCAGGAGCCAAGACATCCCCAAGGCGGCGTTCGGGTGCGGTACGGACACTATGAGTGGCTAGTGATGCCTTTTGGGCTCACGAACGCACCTGCTTGTGTTCATGCATCTAATGAATCGGTGTTTGCCCCATACTTGGATTCCTTCGTGGTGGTATTCATTGACGACATCCTTGTGTACTCCAAAACCCAAGGCCGAGCATGAGGAGCACTTGGCCGTGGTCCGCAGTACTACGAGATCATCACTTGTATGCTAAATTTAGCAAAGTGTGACTTACGGATGCGAGAGGTGCATTTTCTTGGGCATGTAGTATCCGCCGAAGGAGTTAGAGTGGACCCAACCAAGATTGAGTCCGTAGCATCTTGGAAGAGGCCCACAAATGTTTTTTGAGATCCGGAGTTTCTTGGGTCGCGAGGGTATTACCGGCGTTTTGTGGAAGGATTTTCTCGGTTGGCGGCGCCCATGACAGCTCTTACACGGAAGGGAGCCAAATTCGAGTGGACGGACAAGTGCCGGCGAGGCATTCGAGGAGTTGAAGACTCGCTTTGACTACTTTGCACCGGTGTTGAGCCTACCGCCAGGAGGGAGTGCCATTCGAGGTGTATTGTGATGCGTCTCGCGTTGGACTGGGGTGTGTTCGATGCAAGAACGCCAAGTCATAGCATATGGCTCGCGACGTTGAGGTCCCATGAGCAAAACTACCCAACACACGACACAGGTTGGCGGCGATTATTTTTGCCCTGAAGTCTTGGCGACATTACCGTTGGGAGAGAAATTTGTGGTATATACTGACCACAAAAGCCTACGGTATATCTTCACCCGGGAGAGACCTAAATTTGCGCCAACGGAGGTGGGTCGAGTACCTGCAAATGTTTGACTTCACGCTCTCTACACGCCTGGAAAGGGAAATTTAGTAGCCGACGCGCTAAGTAGAAAGGGAAAAGGCTGAGGTTTCCATGAGAGAATGGAAAATGATGGAGCGATTAACGAGCTTGGTGCGACCTGCGGCAAAGATGATGGAGCTATCCTGTGTCCTCTCACCTGTGATACGAGTTATATCGGCGTGTCCGTGAGGGACAGTTGGGCGACATGGGCCGTGAGGTGATCCGGACCGACAGAGGCGGGAGAGCTGTCGGAGGACCGGACGAAGGAGTTGAGCATGAGCTGAGTTTCGAGGCTCGATAGTACCACCTCCCTTCGTGAGGATGTGTTGAGGAATTTCATCATTCTCGTTTGGCTGTACATCCAGGGAGGAACTAAGATGTATCATGCCGTTCGCGCACGTTAAGAGGTGGCCGGGATGAAACGGAGTGTAAGCGAGTTTGTTTCCGTGCCCACACGTCGCCAGGTGAAGGCGAACACCAACGACCCACTGGTCAATTGCGGCCTTTTACCTGTAGGGCCGAGTGGAAGTGGGAGCATATTACCATGGACTTCGTGACGGGACTTCCCTACAACTTCCGGGAGAAAGGACATGATTTGGGTCATAGTGGACCGCTAACTAAGTCAGCCCATTTCTTGGCAATTCGAGAGCGCGACTTATCGGCACGTTAAGCCGGTTGTACGTTGATTAAATTGTCCGTTGCACGGAGTACCCTTGTCTATCGTTTCGAATGGGGATGCGCGGTTTACATCCCGGTTTTGGGGAGGTCTCTAGGAAGCATTGGGAACCCGACTTAATTTGAGTACCGCATTCCATCCTGAGAGCCCATGGTCAGTCCGAGAGGACCATTGAAACATTGGAAGACTTGTTGAGGGCTTGTGTACTTGATTTTGAGGATCATGGGCTTCCCACCTTCCTCCGGTGGAGTTTGCCTATAATAACGGTTACCGGTCTTCGATTGGGATGGCCCCGTTTGAGGCATTGTAGGGCCGACCGTGTCGGTCTCCATTATGTTGGGCGAAGGTCGGAGAGCGGCTTTGTTAGGACCTCAATTGGTCCAGAGGCTACGGCAAAAGTTCGGCCGATTCGGCAACGCCTTCTTACAGCCCCGGAGGCTGGTGAGGTCTTATGCAGATCGCCGACGCCGACCGTTGGAGTTTTTGGTGGGAGACCACGTATTCCTTCGTGTTTCTCCACGAGAGAGGGCATAAGAGATTTGAGAGGGCATAAACTTCTCGTGGAAGAGGACCTGGGAGGCGGGAGACCGAGATGCGTGCTCATTATCCTGATCCGTTCGAGACGAACAACTACGAAGGAGGGGGAGAGGGCAAGCATCAAACTTCAACATAATCGGTACTTGCCTACTAGTTATGACCATGTAGAGTGTATAAATGTGTGAAATAATTTGTGATTTGTTGTGTATTAATTTGTCTTAGGGGGTGTTGGAGGCCTATGCTTTGGTTGTGATTGTTTTCTTTCGTTCCACCTTTTCTTTTCGAGGACGAAAAGTCTTAAGGGGAGAGGATGTAGACCCGTACCTTGAGTTAGTCAAAGTTAGTCACGCTTTGCCTGATAGAGTTTTTCTAGATTTTTGACCTAGTGAATGGGCTCAAATGAATTCACGTGCAAAAGGAAAGATGCTTAGAATGATGTCCTCTATCTACCACGGTTTCGGAGCCAAACGGACGTGTATGTGAGGTGCACGTGATATGGGTCCAATTCACGTGCAAGTGTGATTGTCTTCTAAATGATGCAAGAGGCTAGGGGTGAAGTTTGAGAGCATTTGGAGTCCATTTGGAGTTGCACGTGAATTGGGAATTCACGTGCAAATTGGCGTGCAGCCATATTTTTGCATGGTTCCCTTGGTTTTGACATTCTAATGATCTTTCTCCAAAGGACCATGTTGAAATTCCGAGTATTTTGGCCTATATGGGTGCGGAAAGGTCTTGCATGTGTGATCAAAACTACGTCGTTTTGATCCTGGGTTTACTTAATCAAAACTACGTCGTTTTGATGTGGGTAGTGTCTATATAAGGAGGGCTTGAGTTTGAATTTAGGGTTCTTGTGTTCTTCCTTGCTGCACTTTGCTGCCAGAGAGAGAGAGAGAGAGAGAGAGAGAGAGAGAGAGAGGGTCTCCGGGTGTTGCCGTGGTGGTTCGCGTCGTTGGGAGCGCATCTAGCGTGGAGGTTAGGACAAAAGCCTGAGGTAGGGATTCATGTCCTTCCAAACTCTCCTCTCGTTTTAGGATATTCACCTATATATATATATGTAAATCCATATAGGTGTGATCTCCTATATGGATGTTGGCCTTCAGTGGCATGTTGTTGATTTGATGTTGAATTTGGCCCGAGGATTTTCCTGGGTTTGTTTATGCACACTATGTGTTTGATGAAATGTCTAAGAGGTCTGCACACTATGTGTTTGATAAAATGTCTGTGAGGCCCGCATGCCATGTATTCAATATAATGCTTGTGAGACTTTGTATATGAGTGCTTGATGATATACCTGTGTGACTGGTGTGTACCGTGTTTGATTTGTATTTGATTTTTAGCCTTATGAGGCTGATGTGTGTAATTGGTATCCGACCATGTTGGTCCTTCCGAGATAAAGTGTAAATCTTTGTCTTGAGTTTACATGTTGAGATGTAATCTTTATCTTTATTACGTTGACGTTTGAGACGAAATGAGATATGGGCCGGACACAGTCGCTGGACCCCTTTGAGATTTGGCCGGAGACGTGGTCCTGAGTCTCGGTGTAGCACTCACGACGGTGGGCTAAGTCTACACCCATTCTCGAGGGTAGATATGGCGCCCGAGGAGGTGGTTGACCATATCGACTCGGGTGGAAAATGTTGCATTGGTGTCCATGCAACATTCGCTCGAATGTGGTATGTCATGTCGCCGTGGTGGCGGGTGTCCTCTGCCCTTCGATGCGGGTTCGGGTAAAGAGTGTTTACTTGGGTGATGTTTGCCGCTTTAGCCTTAGGCACGACACGAGCACAAGCATACACATATCATGCATGTTGTACGGTGGGACGGGTCTGGGAGACCGGATCCCCTGCGAGCCGTGGTTTGCTCACCCCTCCTATAAACTGTTCTTTTTGCGGGTTTAGCGAGCAGTAGGTGAAGGCCGAGGAGCTAGGCCCCCGAGGCTGAAAGCTTTATATTATTTCCTTTGTTGTACTGCGGTTTATGTGTTTGGATTTGGTTTGGTTTTATTGATGGCTTCATAGGGGTTTTTCCCCGACGGGTTGTAATGAACATTTAGTCTTTGAAATGAAATAAAATGAGATGTTGTTATTTAATTTGTGTTTGTGTGCATGGTTTGGGAACGGGAGCATGCCCCTTGGCATGTTAGCTTTGATTGTGCGGGTTTGGGACAGCACCCGTGCTAGAAGTCCTTTTAAGGTGCTTGCACCAACCCCTTGTCCCTTCGGGTGCGGGCATGGGCAATCACTACTCATTTCCAAGTGGAAGGAAATTGGGGCGTGACATGCCGACGGATGGCGGCCACCGCTTCAATTCGTCGTAGGGGATCGTGTCTTCTTGCGAGTCTCACCACGATAAGGGCACAGATGGTTTGGGCGAGGGTGCAAACTCTCACCTCGATTTGTGGGTCTTTTCCTATTATTGCTGTTGTGGGACCAGTTGCCTATCGATTAGAGTTACCACCCGAGCTAGCTCGTGTTCATGACGTTTTCCATGTCTCCCAGTTACGGAAATATTACCCGAATCCTTCCCATGTGCTTGATTGGCGTGAGATCGAGCTAGCTGATGATGGTTCCGTTGTAGAGGCACCAGTTCAGATTTTAGACCAACGGGAGCAGGTTTTGCAGGGCAAGACGATTCCGTTGGTCCAAGTTTTATGGCGTCACCATAGTATGGAGGAGCAGACCTGGGAGCGGGAGAGTCAAATGCGTGCTCTTCACCCTGAGCTGTTCGAGGATGAACAGTCCTAAGGTGGGGAGGATGTCAAGATCTTTACCATGTGTTGAGGTAGTTAACCTTATTGTTTTTGTTTTTTGTGCTTATGATGGTTAATATTTTTGCTTGCGCGTGATTCGATGAGTTATTGATTATTTTGTTTGTGAGTGTTGTTTAGTTCGTGATGCTAGATTATAGCTCGGTGGTGTATAATTATCTTAGCCTGTGAAGTAAAGTGCTACCTCGTTTAAGATAGTTTGTCTTTTCAGGGACGAAAAGTCCTAAGGTGGGGAGGATGTAAAGACCCGTACCTGTGTGAGCGGTTGTAAGTTAGGCCCCGAATAGATTTTGGAATATCTATTCGGCAGTGTGCCCTTAGCGTTAGCATTTTGGGTCATTATTATTGTTAGTATGATTTTAGAGGCAATCATTCTAAGCAACTTTTGTTCTTGCACGCAAATTGTTTGAGGTCATCTACTATGTCAAAAGTGAGGTCCAAAATCTGCCAAAACAGCTTAAAAGCGCATGTATTTGCAAATAGTATCTTCCTAGGGGTTAGAGCAAATATATATGATATATGAAGCAATAAGGCTCTAATCATGCTCTTAAACATCCTAAATAAATACTAGAATAACGGCATAAAATGCACGTTATCAGTGCCGCCCCCACAGGCGCGCTAGCGCTATCCGTAGCGGGCCGGCAGCGGGGCCGGTCCTTTTGGGCCGGGCCGGTTCTTCCTGGTCCTGTGTGACTTTTTTCTTTATTTTCTAGCTGAGTGCGATTAATTTTTGGGACCGAATTATAAGCTTTTATATTTGTTAAATTCATAAAATTAAATATTAACTAGGATTAATATTAATTGTTTACAAATTAAATATTAGGTGGGCTTATGGTAGCATAATTATATTTAGACTTGATATTGTCTGTTATATTTGGATTAGAATTGATTGGTTTAATTAAATAATAACGTTGGATTTGTTAATATCAGTTTGGTGATTCAAATGTTATTAGTGTGGTGGTTAAATTAAATGTTATTGTTGGTCTAACGATTTAGATACACTGCATGATATAATCATGGTTATAAGAATTATTAATTGTTGGTTGCATGTGGAATTGGTGGTAGGATTGGTTGGATTAACCACGGGTCCCACATAGGGCTGGCAAGAGGCCACAGGTCCCTTATGTGGCTAGTTAACCCAGGTCCCATATGTGGCGAGTTGTCGTTAGGATAATGTGGGTCCCACATTTGGCTGTCTGGTAGTGCCTGGATTCCTTGGAGTGTAGCGGGGATCCGGAGAATGGTTGAATTGCCGGTGTGTAACCGTAATGACATGTGATGAGACGTTTGATTTGTGATACAATTTTCAGCTAGACGTGATAGAAAAAGGACACTACACTGGCACAGGCATTCACTGATCATATAGACCTAAGGTTTTGGGTAATTGGATAGTGGAGATGGGGATCACCTACTAGGCACTCGTGCTCACCCTACTTTATTTCTACTCCTACAGGTTGTAGGGAGTAGCTTTGGAGCCACAGCGGAGCAGGTCGGGATATCTTCGTGTTGATTTCTCCTATAGACTTTGTTGATTTTCTATTGTTTTATATATTTTCTGGACAAAGGTCCGTGACAGTTGTATTAACTTGGATAGCTGGACCTTGTTACTTTGTGTTTGTGGGTGTTGATTGAATTCAGAAATTTTGATTGCACTGTTAATTATTGGTTGATTGCATGTTACATTTGGATCATTGGTAAGTACAATGCTACCCCCGTTGTAGTATTGTACAGGAATGGATCGGCCTCCAACCCCTTGACCTCCGGAGTGGAGGTGGGGAAGTCGCGTTCTTGGTTCTGTGGGTTTCAGAATTCGGGGCGTGACAGGTAGACACAGAGTCAAAGATCCATACTGGGTTTGATAACTTTGTAGAGTGATCTCTTAGAGTAAACTCGTAGAAGGAGTCTAGCCATGTACTTCCAGGGTCGAAGATCCAGACCTTCAAAGACTCACAAGGTCAAAGATCAGCTGACTCGAAGATATGCAGGTCGAAGATCATCAGACCATTAGGCTCGAAGCACCTCTGACTCGTAGATGCATAGGGTCGAAGACTCGAAGATTTAAAGTGCAGTCAGGTGGAGAGCAGCATCTTAAAGACTTGAAGACTTGCAGGCTCGAGGACCCGTTGGGTGTAGAGTGGCAGTGTTGAAGAGTCAAAGCTCGCGGGGTCTAAGCTTGCAGGGTCGAAGATTGAATGGAAGACCCGTTGATGTGAATAGATGATTAGCCAATGTATAATGCGGTTGTTGCTGGCTCAAAGCTGTAGATTTGGTGACTTGAAGACTCGTAGAGTGAAAAGTTAGTGATTATAGTTCTAACCTAGATTTGATGCCTAAGAGCAGAAGAATTAGAAGATAAACTCGAAGATCAAAGGCACCGACTAGAAGATTCGAAGGTAAAGACTCGGAGGTCGTAGCATGTGTACCTGAGGGAGCATCAGTGAAGCTACGAGGCATACATCTTCGAGGCTATGGCTAGTCGAAGGAGAGAAATGCACTGAAGGCTGCCGTTTTAGTAAGTTATCTCTCGAACAACGTCTATGAGCACGCTAAGTACTGGAAAATGTGTGGTCATCATTTAAGGCCAGTTTAACATGTTTCAATGATGCAGATCAGAAGGTGGAACATGCTTAACCCTAGCAGAAGGGTTTCTTACTATGACAGTCCTATAAAAGCAAGGAAGATGCCATACTTCAGATAGGCGTCAGAATATCATAAAATACAAGAAAGGTATCTAGAGCGATACGAAAGAGACAGAGTAGTTCGTACAGAATACACAGAGAGAGGAATCTTGTAATCAAGATAACAGTGAGTTAATCTGACTTCGTTCCTCATACATTCGACGAACAGATTGTGAGTTTGATAAAGGAGTGGTTGAAGGTCAAGCAATGCGAATGATTGAATATGCAGGAGTAAATTGCGGTAGACAATTCGTCACAGTGAGTGAGTACTGAAATAATACTACTTTTGTATTTGCATTTGAAAGATAAGAGAGTTGATCCTATTATAACAAGGGTTAGACCCTACTTTATCAAAAACATATAGTGGATTGGACTTGGTGTAGGTACACCCTCACCACCGTAGAGTAGATCACATTAATCGAACCATGTAAACAGTGTGCCTTTGTCTTTTACTTCCCATACATACCTACTATTAATTGATATCGCATGAGACATTGTAATACCACCCAAATAAGAACCGCATCTATAGAATACCTCTGTAAAAAGTACTACTCTAAAACTATAGAAAATAGTTTGAAGTATACAAATTCACCCCCCTCTCTGTATATACACACACACATACCTAGACGATCTTGCTTGAATCTTGGAAATATCAATTGGTATCAGAGCTAAGTTCTCATTGGAGACAGATCTATCACTCTATGGAGAAATGATCTTACAGATCGAAATATTTGTGTTGCTGAAATTTGTGGCTTAACTACTTAGTGACCAAGCAAGAACTCATTAGTATATATATATATATATATAAATGGAGATTCCTATCAGCGGACCGAGTACCAGCTCCAACTATGCAAAGCGAGTGCCTATTTTTGACAACACTAACTATAAGAGTTGGAGAGCAAGAATGGAGATTGTATTCATGTCCATGGGTATGGATGCTAAGTGGGTAATAAGAGATGGATACATTGAACCTGTTAACGACAAAGAACCCACAGAAGCTAAGAGAACCTATGAGCTAAATGGAAGCTCTTTGAGTATTATCACATCAGCACTCACAGACTCTGAGTATGCAAAGGTCATGGACTATAGAGTGGTGAAGGAATTATGGGATAGACTAGAAAGCGTCTATCAAGGAGATCTTAAACAAAAGGAAACCATGCTGCAATTATATACTAAAAAAATTTGAAGCCCTCAAGATGTAGGAGTATGAGAGTATACAGGAGTTCTTTGTACGATTAACCGAGATTATTAATGACATGAGAAGTCATGGAAAAAACAAAAAGAACTTTGCAATTGTAAAGAAAGTGCTGAGAGTCTACCCAAGAGATTCATTCCAAGGGTAGAAGTTTTAGAGAACAGTCGAGACATAGAGACAATGACATTACAGGAGTTGCAGTGTAGTTTAACTACATTTGAAATGATGTTGCACTCTTATGAAGAGCCATCCACATTAACATCCCAGCCTACAGGTAAGGAATCAAAAGAGGTAGCCTTTAAGGCTATGCAAAAATTAAAAATTAATAAAAAAGCTGAGTCCTCAGAAGATCAAGAGGACAGTGACAGCAAAGATGGTAAAGATAAGGTGGTAGCCTACTTCACCAGAAAATTTAGAAGAGGTGGAGCAGGGAAGCAAGCTAAAAGAAAAGGGAAAGGAGGACTTTCCCTTAGATGCTTTAAGTGTAGAAAGCGGGGACACTTTGCATCTCAATGTAAGGTGAAACCTAATGACTCGGATGATGATGCCTTGGATGAAGAGGACACAAAGTGGAAGAAGACATCATACCGAAGAAGCAATTCCACAAGGAGACCAGCAACTACACAGAAGAAGAAGGGCTCACATAAGAGTTATATGAGCCAGATTTCTGAATCTAATGATGATGCTGAATACTCATCAGATTATGCCTTTGTCACCAAGATAGAAGTAGACAATGGCAGCATTGCCTTAGAAGAGGAGGCAATAGAAGAAGAAGAAGTAAATCTGGAGGAAAAGCTCGAACTTGCAACAGAAGAGATCCGTAAGAGAGGTTGCAGGATTAAGTAGCTCAAAGGAGAGCTCAAGCAAGCCAAGGGAGAGCTTGAAGAAGTCAGAAGGAAGAAGAAAAGGTGTTAGAGGAATCAAAGAAGTTTTGTGAGGAAATTGTCAGCCTAAAGCTCAAGCTAGAGGAGCAAATTAAGATATGCTATGACATTACCACATAACTCACCACCGGAGACACGACCATCCAACGGCTTGAACAAGAACTGGTAAGCCTTCAAAAGAAGATCTCAAAAGACTGGGCCAATCACGCCTCAACCTCTGAATGCATCCAGATCACATCTCTCACAACACCACAGATAGCCTAGAAAATCGGGGCAAGACTTCAGAAGGCTAGCAAGGAGATCATGACACCACAGGCAGCGAGGAAGGTCATCAATCCGGATTTCCATGACAATCCCACGAAGACCACCATCATGACCCAAAACCATAAAAAAGGAAAGGGTGGTGTAAATGATAAGAAGATGGAGAGACATCTGAAGGAGCCCAAGACTATTGAAGTGAACAAATGTGTTCAAAGATCTGAGCATTCTAAGAATGTAAAGAAATCTAATACAAATGTAATTTCTACAAGTGGCTAGGTGCCCCTCAGTAAACAAGGTAAACATGTGAGGCCAACCATCAAGGCCAAGCCTGTTGTAAAGAAGATCCCAGATGTTCAGAAGTTTAGCAACACCAGGTTTCAAGGTTACTGCTACTACTGCACGGTATGGGGTCACATAGCCTAATTTTGTTGGTGGAGGTATCTGGTACAAACTTCTAGGACTGAGATGAAGACATCTAGATAAAGCTTCTACAAGACTAAAGAAAACCAGTTAGAAGTTTCTGCACTTACTATCAGAAACAAGGACATAATGACACTTCATGTTGGTGGAAGCCAAAGCTCATTACCACAAATAATAAGTTTGTTGTACTTGCAAACTTAGAGATTGTGATAAATGTGGCAGTGAATGTCACAGTGCAAAGAAAGTGCTTATTCCTGAGCAGAATAAGAAGAAAACATTATGAAGGTTCAAGAGAAAAGGAAAGAGAAAGCATCTCAGAAGACTATGAAGCTTACGCCTCAGGGGGACTGCTTCAAGTCTAAAGTAAAACAAGAAGAGCGCTTCAAGTCTAAAGTAAAATAAGTCTACATGGTTAAGGGAAAGAAAGTGGCTCATATTGCTGAGATTGCATTGAAAGCTGATATCAAGAACAGACAGTGGATCTTTAATAGTGGGTGTTTGGGTCACATGACTAATGACCTTAACAAGTTGTCAGATGTGAATAAGGACAAATTTGGCAATGTGAGATTTGTTAATGAAAACTCTCTAAAAATCAAGAGGCTAGGATCTACCAAATGGGGAAAGAAAAAACTGAAGGATGTCTTGTATGTTGAAGGATTGAAATACAATCTAGCATCCGTCAGTCAGCTTTGTGATGTAGGTCATGAGGTGACCTTTAGCAAAACAGGTTGTCAAGTCAAAAGAGAGAATGGCAACATAATAGCAGCTGGAAAAAGGATAAATAGGGATTTGTATGTGATTGGTGAAAACAAAACCCATAGCTATCAAATAACCAAGATTAAAGAGAATGAACTTTGGCATAGAAGTTTGGACATCTCAATCAAAAGAACATGAGGAGGCTTGTTAACTACAAGGCCATCAGAGACATCCCAGACATCAAAAGAGAAAGAGAGCATGTCTGCTCAGCATGCTTACATGGAAAACAAACTAGATTTCATTATAGGGTAAAAGAGTATTGCTCAGAAGCAACTCTGGATATTGTGCGTACTAATTTGTGTGAACCAATAAGAAACATGGGACTCAATGGTGAGAGATATTTCATCCTATTTGTGGATGACTTCACCAAGAGAACCTGCATTATGTATCTAAAACACAAGACAGAAGCTCTAGAATGCTTCAAGAAGTACAGAAGAATGGCTGAAGATGAAGGTAGTCAAAGAATTAAATTCTTAACATCTGATTAAGGTACTGAATTTACAAATGAAGCCTTTAAGAGGTATTTGAATAAACATGGGATTAAGCATCAATTATCAACACCAAGAACTCCACAGCAGAATGGGGTTGTCGAAAGGAAGAATAGGGCTGTCATTAAAATGATCAGAAGAACAGAAGCTAATCTCCACACACGCTTTTAGACAGAGGCAACAAGAACAGAAGTACATCTACTGAAGAGAGTAACCCTAAGGCCAAGAACAGGCGGCACGCCTTATGAATTCTGGTATGGAAAGAAGTCAACAGCCAAGTACTTCAAAATATTTGAAAGTCCTTGCTTTGTGAAGATAAAGGAGAAATGAAGAGGAAAGTTTCATGCCAGATCTGAGGAAGGAACATTTGTTGGATACTCATTTCAGACAAAGGACTATAGAGTATATCTTCCAAGACTTGGAAAAGAAATAACTTCAAGTGAAGTTAAGGTTGACGAGAACTAGAAGAAGGATCTGACTGAGGATGAAGACCCAGAATTTGAAGAGGAACCTCAGGAGGAAAATAAGTATGAGCATGAAGAAAATAAGAAAGATGAGGACACAGACTCAGAGAAGTCTGATGAAGAGGAGAAAGAAAAGTCCAGTCCTGTAGGAATCAAGTAAGAAAACGAGGAGGACATAGTCTATTGTACATGACAAGGATCAGATTCTTGGTGATCCCAAGGCAGGTGTAACTACCAGGAGAAAGTTTACAAGAGCTACTACACTTCTCTCTCAAATAGAACCAAAGTCTGTTGGAGAGGTAGTAGAGGATAAAGCTTGGATCATAACAATGAACGAGGAGCTGGATCAAATAGAAAAGAACAGGACATGGGAGCTGGTTCCTAGACCAAAGAACAAGAATGTCATCGGTACAAAGTGGGTGTTCAGAAATAAACTGAATGAGGATGGCAAGGTGTTAGGGGGTTTTTCAAACACATTTTAGTGTCAAATGAAGGGGATTTTATGATAAAAGATCAAATCTTTAACTTCATTTTGATGAATTTGAATGATTAATGAACTAACCCCCTAACATAGCAATAGTAGATCCTTTTGTGGTGTTTTTGTTGTCTTTGAATGGAAAACAGGTCAAGTACAAGGTCCAAAGAAAGAAGGAAGGAGCAAGGAACAATCTGCACTGCGGTCATTTCAAATTTGAAATAACCAAAAAGAAATGATGGAGCCAATTGACTCTACCAAAAGCTCCCGAGAGCTTGGTCATGTGAAATCGTCATTTCAAATTGAGTTGACCAAATGACTCGACCATGAACAGTTTTGGCACGACGTAACCTGCAGACCCACGTAACTCCTTCAGATACCACTTGTACAGCCTAGATCTCTTCTTTAAAGGATCTGATGACTCTCCATCAACCATTTTGAGAGGGAAACAACTTCAAATTAATGGAGGGAATGGTTATTGACGGTTGGATGGATCTCATACGCGGGAATGGATCTAAAAAGGGGAAATTGATGTAATTTGAGGGCATCATTGAATTAGGGAGAGAGAGAGGAATCGTTTGGGTTCTCATGGCAAGAACAATTATTTTGTTTATCACTATGGTAGCTTAAACCTCCACGGGAGGAGGATGGATATTGATGTAAGCCTTTAATTTCTTTCCTTTTGGTATGTTAATTTAAATTCCCTTTGGTGTTTATCAAATCTCTTGAATTTACATGTGAGAATTAGGTTTGGCCATCTTAATTCTTGTTTAAGGTTATTCAATTATGGATCGAAAGAAGACATTGATAACCGGATAGTTAGGAGATTTGACTTGTAAAGATTATAATTTGCGAAAGCCAGTAATCTTGCTTGTAACCTAGTTAGGGTTGGTGTGATGCCAATCTACACTCAAACAACTTGAGCTCTTAATGGGTTGCCCATCCCCCAAGCTAGGGTATACACATGGCTAGATCACTCGAAAGAGGCTAGTACATGCAAAGATGTTGGGTTATAAACAACAAGGGAAAGTTTGAATTAATATGCCTTAAGAACAAGAGATTAATTAATTACATTGATTGAAATCCAAATCCCTATTTTCTCCCATAAGATCATTTACATTGCTTGTTTATTTAAAATTACAACATTCAAATTGCTAATGAAACAAAACCAACTTCAAATACATCATGGATTTACAAAATGAGCTTTTTACTTGATCACCTTCCCTGTGGGTTCGACATCCGGACTTTGAGTCCACTTTACTACTTGTAACAATCCGTACGCTTGTGGAATTGCTAACACAAGGTGGTAAGGAACAAGGCACGACTGGTATGCAAAGGGTACTCACAGATTGAGGGTATTGATGTGGATGAAACATTTGCACCAGTGGCGAGGCTAGAAACAATCAGGATGTTTCTTGCATTAGCAGCACATAAAAGATTCAAAGTCTATCAAATGGATGTGAATTCTGCATTTCTGAATTGATTATTGAAAGAAAAGATATATATTGAGCAACCAAATGGAGTACAGATCACTAATGATAAGACACATGTATGTCGATTGAAGAAAGCTTTGTATAGCCAGAAGCAAGCTCTTCGAGCATGGTATAAGCGACTGAATGGGTATTTGAAGAAAATGAATTTCAGTAGCGGAACAGTGGATCACAACCTGTACATACTGAATTGAAACAGAGGTTAGTTGGCTACCATTGTCTATGTAGATGCCATTATCTTTAGGGGAAGTCACTCAGGATTATGTGAAGAATTTGCTAAAAGGATGAGCGATGAATTTCAAATGTCTCTTATAGGAAAATTAACTTACTTTTTAGGATTTCAAATCAAGCAGACTACTGGGGGTATTCATATCTCAGCACAAGTATGCTAAGGAACTACTAAAGAAGTATGGTATAGAAGATAGCAAGCCAGTTAGAACTCCAATGGCTACAAGCTGTAAACTACACAAGGATCAGGAAGGTACTAGTGTGAATCAAAAGTATTATCGAGGCATGATTAGAAGCCTCTTATACATTACAACCTCTAGACCTAATCTGATGCAAGCTGTGTGTTAGGAAAATAAATATCAAGTAGACCCCAAGAAGTCTCACTTGCTAGCAGTCAAACGGATCCTTAGATACCTAAATGGTACATTAGAAATGGGGTTGTGGTACCCTTCTAAGGACTCCATTGAATTACAAGCATACACCGATGCAGACTAGGCTGGAAATATTGATGACAGACGTTCTACCAGTGGTTACAGTTTTTATCTGGGCTCCAAATGTGTTGCAAGGTTGAGCCGGAAACAGAACAGTATGGCTTGCAGCAAAGCCGAAGCTGAATATGTAACTGCACATCCTACATGTACTCAAGTGGTATAGATGCATACTCAATTGTCAGACTTGGGAGTTAATGTGGAGTTACCTGTCAATATGTGGTGTGATAACCAGAGTATTGCCAACATAAGCAGGAATTCTGTTCAACATTCAAAGACCAAGCACATTGATTATCGCTACCACTACATAAAAGAACAAGTGGAAGAGGGAAATGTGCAACTAGTATATGTTCCCACTTAGGAACAAACGACTGATATCCTCATACATTCAATGAATAGATTGTGAGTTTGGAAAAGGAGTGGTTGAAGGTCAAACAGTGCAAACAATTGAATACGGAGGAATAGATTGCAGTAGACAGTTCATCACAATAAGTGAATACTGAAGTAATACTGTTTTTGTATTTGCATTTGAAAGACAAGAGAGTTGATCCTATTATAACAAGGGCTAGGCCCTACTATATTAAAAGCATATAGTCGATTGGACTCAGTGTGGGTTGATATTCTCAAGACCCAAGCAAGATCTTCTGGGTATGTGTGTGTATATAGAGAGGGGGGTGAATCTATATAATTAAAACTATTTTTGTTAGTTTTAAAAGTAGTATGATACTCAGATGTATTATAAAGATGTGATTTTTCTTTGGGTGGTATTTCAGTGTCTTATACAATATCAGATTAACAGCAGGTATGTATGGGAAGTAAAAGACAAAGACACACGGTTTATGTGGTTCGATCAATGTGATCTACTCCACGGTGGTGAGGGTGTACCTAGACCAAGTCCAATCCACTATATGCTTTCAATATAGTAGGGTCTAACCCTTGTTACAATAGGATCAACTCTCTTTTCTCTTAAATGCAAATACAAAAATAGTATTACTCTAGTACTCAGTCACTATGACGAACTGTCTAGCGTAATCTGCTCCTGTGTATTCAATCGTTTGCAATGCTTGGCCTTCAACCATTCCTTTGCCAAACTCACAATCTGTTCATTGAATGTATGAGGAATGAAGTCAAATTAACTCACTGTTATCTTGCTTTCAATGTTTCTCTCTCTCTCTCTCTCTCTCTCTCTCTCTCTCTCGTATATCATACGAACTACTTTGTGTTGTCTTTTTGTATCGCTCTAGATACCTTTCTTGTATTCTCTAGTATTCTAACGCATACCTTGAAGTAAGGCATATCCTTGCTTTTATAGTTGTTGGTCCCAGAGAGCCTAGAGGGGAGGGGTGAATAGGCTCTTTTGAAAATTCTTTCTCTCTCTTAATGGCTAGACACTCACTCTCGTTAAACGGATAAAATCAGTGCGAAAGATTAACCAGGTAGTGGAAGTATGTTGCTTTATTATCTGAAGATAATTACAACGAAGCAAAACAGCGTTTTAGCTGATTACAACACAACACTCTGTCTTGGTTACACACACTTGGCTGTAAATCTCTGTATATGCTTCTTCACACGATACACGCTTTTAAGTATATGAGTATTAGTGAGTGCGCACTCTTTTTTTTTTTTTACATTGCTTCAGGTATATATATAGACATCCTAGGAATCTATCTTGGAACTGCAATTTCCGAGCAGAGTGAAGCATTGAAGTTCTTCGTTGGAAAATGCTGAAGCTTTAACTACTGCGGATGTGGAGCTCGAAATATTGGAAGCATAAGTTGTGGTGAATTCTTGCTTGATTCCAATTGCATTTGAGACCGCGTCCACATCTCCACGTGATCCACGTGTAAGAATTTAGGTTTTCAACGGGTTTGTTTTACATCGGGACGAAGCGAGCTGATTGCAATAAAAGCGGCTTGGAAATGAAGAAGCAGCTTCTTCTTAGTCCGTCATAAGGTTCCTTACTCCATATCAGCGGAGCTTGGATCCTTACTCCATGTCAGTGGTTGCTTACTCCGTATGAATGAAGTCCTGGAATCCTTATTCCGTGTCAGCACCTCTTACTCCGCATGAAGTATAGGCTTGGAGAGCTTATTCCGCATCAGCGCTTCCTTACTCCACATAAAGTAGATACTGAATGCTTACTTCGTATCACCGAATCCTTACTCCACATGAGTAATGGGTCGGATTCCTTATTCCGCATTTGTTGTCCTTACTGCGCAACAATTGTCCTTACTCCGTTCGAATGAGATTCAGATTTCTTAGTCCGTGTCTTCTTTTTATTTAGTCCAGTGGAGTGACAATTTCGATTCTCTCTCCGCAACAAGTCTCTCTTATTCCGTGCAAGTGATAGACTTGGAATCTTATTCCGTATCAATTGACTTAGTCAAGTTGAGAGTTAGACACGGGTTCCTCAAGTCGTTTTGTCAAGTATTTAGTCCGCATGAAAAGTCCTTACTCCGGATGAAGACTCGGTTATGTACCAAGTGAAGGACGATACTCATGATGATCCGGATCAGGATTATGTATCCTGTCCTTAGCTTTGTTCTCACACGAGTAGGTCCGGATTAGAGTTAACTCATTTGCACAGACTTAATAGTAAACATGAAACATATCGAGTCAGATTACATAGGGTTTTTTTCCGTATTATCCAAATTCTAGGTTTGATCCAACAATCTCCCCCAATATGGATATGCCAAACCCTTTGTAATCTGATCCGGTAAGGCAGCAAGAAATAACACAGAGGTAAGGATTAAAGAGAACAATTCCACTAAGTTGCAGCAGGAATACATTAAGCCTCAGTACAGATATAAATTATGATACATATGGCTTACTATATTTGAAGATCATCCTCGCTGCATGCTCTCGTAGTACCATTGTCTGCTTCTTGGTGAACTCGATGATATTTTTTCAGTTATCATCAAAGGAGATAACAGATTTCAAGAAGTAGCAGGCAAAGGCTCCACAACTGTTTCCATCGGGTTGATGGGGCACATTCTTCTTGTTCCGGATCGTCCCCATAAGTACTTCATCCTGACCAAGAGGCGGTAACTCCAAATCCTCGTAGAGAGAACTCTGTCTGATTGTATCAGACAAGGTTCAAACGAGACTCCGCATTTGATTCTTTCTAATCTGGCGGTCAACAACCTAATGAGAATCCAGAAGCAAGATTTTCTTCTCTTTGATCAGAAAAACAGTCAGCATGAAATGTGGGGAGTCGACTCGGAAAGGGATGAAAACGATGGATAGAGAGGTCCATGGTCGGCTGTTTTCTGCTGTACCAGAGATGTAGGATAGAATAACGTCCACAGCAGGAAACTGGTTTTCAACCCAGCAAGGAAGAACATCAAAATCAAGGCCTTCCTCAAGTAAAGAGGGCAATAGCTTCAACTCTATCTTTACCGCCAGAGCATAGTTATTGATGTTGTCAGTGGAAAATTGTCCCTCCTCAGACAGTATGGTCCGGATGTCTTGAGGTTCGAAGGGGGACGAGGCAGACACACATCGGCGCTCGGTGGTGGAGGAGGCATAGGCCTTGGCCGTAGCAAGAATGCTTCCATCAGCATCATCCGGATGCAATTCCGCGTATGATGGGAGGAAGGTGATGGCACCAGATGGAACAGCAGGAGTGGGAGAGCTGGTCTAGCCAGTGGAGAAACGGCTGCGTTTAGGCACCGGAAGGCCCGGAGGAAGAGCAGGTGCAGACCGTTTGCGAGAGGCAACGCCAGCAGTGGAAAGAGGGGAAGAATCAGATGATTTCTCCCCTGGTTTGGCAGATCGGCGAGAGCGGGAGGGACTGGCCACGACTTGCGTTAAGTCCGCAATGGAGGTAGACAAGTCAGAAGAAGACGTGGCAAGCCACTCAAGCTTCTGATCCATTGAGAGAGAGGTAGAGGAGAAGGCAGAAAGAAGCTCGGCACCCATGGCCCGGACATGATCGGAAAGGACCTGGGTTTGAAGACGACTGTCCTCAGCAAGGCGATCAAGTTGGACGAAGAAAGCAGCCTCAGATAAAATCATGGCAAAAGAGGCGCGTCCAAGAACAAAGGCAGGAGCTTTCGAGGACTCGCCCGCATGAAGAGGGGCAGGTGTGGGTAGGGCAGAGTCGGCGGCGACAGGAGAGGACGGGGGTTGTACAGCAGCAGTAGCAGGTGCAGCAGATCCACTTTGACCGGTGAGGTCAATGGTGGGGATATTCGCAGGATAAGAGGGACCAGCCTTAGCAGGGACAGGTGTCCTTGCGTCATGGGCAGGATCGGAAGAGGCAGCAGCAGGAGGTGCAGCCTGAAGGAGCGACGGCGTCACAAAGCCGTGGTAGCAATTCCAAGTAAGCATTTCCTCCGGGGTCTGGGTGTGTTGAGCATAAAACAACCGGAGGGTAGGTTCTGGGATGTCGGCAGTAATGGCGAGGCTGAAGCGCAACTAGCAGTCATTCAGTAGATCGGTGGGAAGATGGTCGAGGTAGTCCTGGAGGTCTGGAGAGTGCGCGGGAGAGGCTTCCACAGGAGAAGATGGGAGATCCGGAAGAACAGAAGCAACAGCCGCTGTGACCGGAGAGATGGTTGCGGGAGCGTCAGCAGTAGCATCAGGAGCAGTAGCAGCAACAGCAGCAAGAGATGCAGGGACATCAGCAGGAGAGGCGGAGGTGGTGACCTCAAGGAAGTGCGGCTGAGAGGGCCCTGCAGCAGTAGACGGGTCAGCCCGAACGCTGTGCAGCGAACTGCGGGAGCGCGCTGGAGCGGCAACGGACCGGATGCGGGAGTGGACGGACCGGAGAGCAGAACTGACTTTGTGACCTGAGCTTGCAACAGGTTCACCAACAGAACTAGCTTGTTGTTCCGAAGCAGCAGCAAGGGCACTGGAGACTGGAGGATGGCGAACGGTGAGGGTCCTGTCGGTAGTAAGATGTCGGAAGTAGTAAGTCGCCGGGAAGGGAATCACAGTTCACCCTGGAAGTGCGCGGGATGAAGATGCCGGAAAATTTGAGACAGAATCCGTCTGAAGGACGAGTTCCGTTTCCCGTTCCGCATCACCCGGAAGAGAAAGTTGCCCCAGTCAAGTGGCAGTGACTCAAAAACTGCGTACATCGCCAGTAGGAGATCGTACAGAACCGAGTCGAGAGCCGTGGAGCGAGCCAGAAGACACCGGCTGAGAATGGTGGCCATACAGTGGTGAGGACCATGGAAAGACTTCATTTTGTACTCCTTCACCTTATTAGGACACCCCATGGAAGCAGCCATGGCAGCAGCGTTCGGCCGGATGTCATCGCCGGCAGGAAGGTTGAAGACGTCGCGGATCACCTGAGGTGTGATCTTGATAGGTTCCCCTCGAACCACAGAAAAGATATACTCCTCAGTGGAGGTAGAGTGCTGATAGAAGGCCAGGGCGTCCGACACTAGAACATCGGCCGAGGCAGAGACAAGCACGAAAAGGTTGCTTTGCTCGAGTAGCTGGCGAACCTTGTGGAGCCATGCTTGAGGATCAGAGATTCCGGACCAATCAACAAGATGGCCAGGAACAACACCATAGAGAGCTTGGGATGCCATTGAGAGTGAAAGATTGATGGAGAAGGAGAGAGGATCTTTGCAGGAAAAAGGCGTGGCGACGGTTTAGGGTTTTGAGAGTTGGTAGTGATAACGTCGGTCGACGCTGATAGTGCGGTATAAATAGGATCCTGTCCGTGGAAGTAAGTGGGTCTCGAGTTTAAGCGAAATGAACAATGAGCCACCCGACTTGCTTATGTCATTAGAAGTGATGGATTAGCGCACTCGCTCCTGAGGGGAAGGAAACTTATTATTTTAGGTCCGGGGGGGGGGGCCTTTTTTTTTTTTTTTATTTATTTTCATTAGAAAGGAGGAAAAAGACAAAAAAAAATTTTTTAAATTATTTAGTTCTTACCTTTACCCCACTGATCAATTTCACTAACACATGACATTACACACATACATTGCATCAATCACATTTCACAGTTCATAGTCCAAGACACATTGCCAAACAAATCGAGTTGCACATTTCACTTAATCATGTGATCTTATCCACAGATTTAGCATACATTCACAACAAATGCAACTAGTGCCCTAATGCCAATGCATGCAAATCCTATCACAAGACTGACTACCCTAAGTACACCTTGGAGGCTCAAAGAGGACCATGTTGATCAGGCATGTCCCTCCAGGGCTCCTCCAAAGGACTTAGGATAACCAAGTCCGCCCACTACCCTAGGCCAACTAGACCATGCTCGATACCATATTGTCACGCCCCGGATTTCCAACCCGAGGAAACCGGTGCGTGACTCCCCATTCACCCACACGGGAGGGCAATGGGGTTGGATTACTGGATGCCACACAAGCAAGTCTAACAATTACAATAAATCAAATAAGCCACATCTTTATTTAATTCCAAAACATCAAAGGTTCACAAAACAACCAAGTCCCCGATTACGGTTCAATCCCTTAGTACATTCCCCTCCCTGGGGTTACATAAATCATAAAAGTACATCACTGAAATGAACAATAAAGTGGAGAGGGTCTTCCACCTTGGTGTATCCACCTAACGCCTGTAAGTCCTTGGAAAACAAACAAACACAAGGAGGGGTGAGCAACCACAGCTCAAGAGGGATCATGTCTCCCCAACCCATCCCATGTTCCTAAGCATCTACATGCCATGTGTACAAGTGCGGTGTCGTGATACAATAATTTCAACAGACATAATAACAACCACATCAACAATTTACAATCTTCCACTGCCACACAAGGCTAACACTTTAACCACAAGTGATTTAACCGCCTCTTCAGGCCAAGTTATTTAACCGCCTCTTCAGGCCAAGTGATTTAACCGCCTCTTCAGGCCAAGTGATTTAACCGCCTCTTCAGGCCAAGTGATTTAACCGCCTCTTCGGGCAAGATACCACAATCAAGCACACAACACACATGGTCACTCAAGCATACAACCAAACACTTGGTGTGCACCCGTTCACAAGCGCACAAATCCAACCATTCAGGCCATAGAGCAAACATCCAAGATACATACATACACTAAAACCACAAGTCCAATCACCTGGACATATTACCAAACACTTAATGGGCATATACACGGCTAAGTTCACACAGGCATTTCATCAAACATGTAGCAGGCATGTCATACGGGCATTTTATCAAACACTTTTCATGCATCACCCAAACACCAAAACACCAAAATCGCCATTGAAGGCCAACATTCATATAGGAGGTCACACCTATATGAATTTACATATAAATAATATAACGAGATATAACTCATATTCTCGCCCTAGGACCCTAGGACAGAGGAGGATTTAGGAAGAACAGAATTCCCTACCTTACAACAGATCTTCCTCGCTCCGCGCTAAACGCCGTCCTCTCCACGCAAGATGCTCCTGAGACGAACAAAGAACTCCCCTTCCTTCTCTCTCTCTAGCTCTCTCTCTCTACGACGGCCAAGAATTAAGTGAACCCTAAACCTAAAACAGAGCTTCTCCTCCTTATATAGACAACACAACATCAAAACGATGTAGTTTTGATTAAGTGAATCCCAAGATCAAAACGACGTAGTTTTGATCACACAAGTTAGCACCTTTCCGCACCCATATAGGCCAAAATACTCGGAATTTCAACATGGTCCTTTGGAGAAAGTTCCTTAGAATGTCAAAACCAAGGGAACCATGCAAAAATATGCCGACGCCAATTTGCACGTGAATTCCCCAATTCACGTGCAACTCCATATGCACTCCAAATGCTCTCAAACTTCACCCCTAGCCTCCTTGCATCATTTAAGACAACCACACTTGCACGTGAATTGGACCCATATCACGTGCACCTCACATACATGTCCATTTGGCCTGAAACTTCGTGGTAGATAGAGGACACCATTCTAAGCATCTTTCCTTTTGCACGTGAATTCATTGGAGTCCATTTACTAGGTCAAAAATCTAGAAAAACTCTACTCGGGAGGCAAAACGACTAACTCAAGGTACGGGTCCTTACATCCTCTCCCCTTAAGACTTTTCGTCCTCGAAAAGAAATGACATAAGAGGAAAACAAACACAAGCTACCCATTTGCCACACGGCGAGCCACAACACCCAAATGGGTCATACACCACACACAAGACAACAAAGACATAACAAGTACCACCATAATCCATAACCACAATAATGCACATAACACATGTCCGCATGGCACGAATACACATCTCAAAGCACATCACAATTAAGCACATGTCTTTAAAAGAAAACAAGAAAACACATCACAAGAAAACACATCACTATCCCTTGGCCAACAGCCACCTCCACGCTTAAGATTGTTCGTCCTCGAACAAGTCTGGGGTGCTGCTCCCGCATCACGGACTCACGTTCCCATGTCTCCTCCTCAATGCCACGGTGTTGCCACAAGCACGCGAACCAAAGGAATAGCACGACCACGCAATAGCTTCTCTCGCCGATCGAGGATACGGATAGGGGCTTCAATGACGGACATGTCATCCTCAATGTCCAACGTCCCCCAATCAATCACATGAGTGGGGTCGGGTGATACTTCCGCAATCGGGACACGTGAAACACGTTGTGCACTCGACTCAGCCGCGGTGGTAACGCTAACCGGTAGGCCACAGGCCCTACACGATCCAGAATCTCAAAAGGACCAATAAACCGCGGAGATAGCTTGGAACCTCGCCCAAACCGTCGATGTCCACGACGTGGAGAGACACGAAGGAACACATGATCACCAACGAAAAACTCCAAAGGTCGCCGTCGCTGATCCGCATAAGATTTCGCCGACTCGAGCCGACAACAAACGCCGACGAATCAACTTGACCTTCTCGGTAGCCTCTTGAACCAACCGTGGCCCCAAGAGAGCTGTCTCCCCCACCTCGGTCCAACACAAAGGGGATCGACACGGCCGTCCATACAACGCCTCAAAAGGAGCCATCCCAATGGATGCCCGATAACCGTTGTTGTAGGCAAACTCCACCAAAGGAAGGTGAGTTGCCCACGAACCCCCAAAATCTAGCACACAAGCCCTCAACATGTCCTCCATGGTCTGATTCGTCCGCTCGGTCGACCGTCGGTCTCGGGGTGAAAGGCTGTACTCAAGTGAAGCTTGGTCCCCATAGCCTCCTGCAAACCGGCCCCAAAACGGGAAGTGAACCTCGAATCCCGGTCCGAGACAACCGATGAGGGTACGCCATGCGATCTCACAATCTCGTTCATGTACAACTGACTCAAGGTCCCAATAGAGTCCCGCTCGCGAACGACCAGGAAATGGGCCGACTTTGTGAGTCGATCCACAATCACCCAAATCATATCCTTCCTCCCAGTGGTGGGTGGAAGACCGATCCACAAAATCCATCGCGATATGGTCCCACTTCCACTCTACTATGGGCAAGGGTCGTAACATGCCCGCCCGGCCGCTGATGCTCGGCCTTTCACCTGGCGACACGTGAGGCACCGCGAAACAAAGGCAGCTACATCGCGTTTCATCCCAGGCCACCAAAAATGCCCCCGAAGCGCATGGTACATCTTCGTACCCCCTGGATGCACAAGGAACTCTAGATTGGTGAAACTCCCTCATCACCTCATCCCCGAGGGAAGAAGCTACTACCAACCGCCCCGAAACAACAACTCATGCTCAGGACCCTCTCGTCCAGTCCCCGATAGCTCCCCGCTTCAATACAGGCACGGAGAACCTCGCACTCAATGTCACCCACTGTTCCTCCCGGACGCGCCGGTACAACTCGGACTACCACCAAAGGACTCAGGACTGTCCCACCATCACGAACAACAAGCCGCAGTGCAACGTCGCCAACCGCTCCATCGCCTTCCACTCTCTCACGGCCACCTCAGCCTTTCCCTTTTCTCGCTCAATGCATCAGCCACAACATTACCCTTGCCCGGGGTATAGGCAAGAGTAAAATCAAAGGTCCGCAGATACTCCACCCATCTCCTTTGCCTCAAATTCAAGTCCTTCGAGTAAAGATGTACTCGAAGGCTCTTGTGATCCGAGAACACCACAAACTTTTCCCCCAAGAGGTAGTGCAGCCAACTCTTCAGGGCGAAGATAATGACCGCTAACTCAAGGTCATGAGTAGGATAATTCTCGCTCATGAGGCTTCACCGCCTTGACCCATAAGCTACCACACCTGTGCTCCCGCATAAGCACACACCCCAAACCAACCCTTGGACGCATCACGAGTACACCTCATACGGAATATCCTCCCTAGGCAACCTCAACACAGTGCGGTGGTCAAACGGGTTTTGAGAGTCTCAAACGCCCGCTGGCACTTGTCCGTCCACTCAAATTTCACTCCTTTCCTAGTCAACGCCGTCATAGGAGCCGCCAAACGGGAGAACCCCTCTACAAAACGACGATAGTACCCCGCCAAACCAAGAAAACTACGGATCTCAAAAACGTTGGTTGGCCTCGCCCACAATGCTACGGCCTCAATCTTGGCCGGGTCCACCCTAACTCCCTCACTTGACACCACATGGCCAAGAAAGTGAACCTCCCGTAGCCAAAACTCACACTTGCTAAACTTAGCAAACAGCTGCCTGGTCCCTCAAGGTTTGCAACATTGCCAAGTGCTCCACATGCTCTCTCTCGGTCTTGGAATACACCAAGATATCGTCGATAAACACCACCACGAACGAGTCTAAGTATGGGGCAAAGACTTGGTTCATCAAATGCATGAACACCGCTGGCACATTAGTGAGCCCGAAAGGCATCACTACCCACTCATAATGCCCATACCTGCACCGAAAGCCGTCTTAGGGATGTCCTCCTCCCTAACCCCGAGCCGGTGATACCCCGATCGTAAATCTATTTTGGAAAACCACTGGGCCCCACTCAACCGGTCAAACAGGTCATCTATCCGAGGCAACGGGTACTTGTTCTTCACGATCCACCGAATTCGACTTCCTGTAGTCGATGCGAGAGACGGCGTGCCATCAGCCCTTCTTAGTAAAGAGCACCGGGGCACCCCAAGGTGAGGTACTTGGTCCGATATACCCTTGGTCCCCCAACTCCTCGATTTGCCTCTGCGGCTCCCTCGGCTCGGCTGGTCCCATACGATACGCTACTTGGGAAATCGGACCCGTCCCCGGCACCAACTCAATGGTGAACTCCACACTCCTCTTGGGTGGCAAACTCCTCAACCGCTCGGGAAAAACATCCCGAAATTGGTCCACAACAGCGGGCCACACCCTCCTTTCCACCTTACCCTCCTCGGCAAAGGTCGGGCTGCTAACCCGTGGGTAATGGCACCCCACTGGTCCAACACGGCCCGGCCCGACTCGCCACAATCCCACTCCCCGCAGGGTGCAAGAGGTCCCTGCGGGTGTCCACGAAGGTCACACGCCGCCGATAACAATCTATCTTGGCCTGGAAAGCCATAAGCCAATCCATACCCAAGATCAGGTCAAACGTTCTCAAAGGCATCACATGCAAGTCAAAACTCGGCTCCACCTCGCCTATGGTTAACACACGCCCACGACACACTCGCCGTACCCAATCATGCCTCCCACCGGAGACTCCACAACTAGGGGCCTCGCGGCCTCCACACGAGCAACCCCAAGCCGTCTATTACAAGCTCAGCAACAAACGAACATGATGCACCCGTATCGAAAAGAACGAGGCTAATGTACGGGAGATCAAGAGGGTACCTCTAACCACCGATGGTCCTGCTCCACCCTCACCGGTGGGGGCGGTAGCTCGGCCTCCTCCTGGTATGTCGCCTCCGACGCAAACACCCTTCCTTGGCCCGTGCCACTTGTCGGCTCACTCACCGGACGCTTCCCGCTAAGGTTGCCTCCGGCCTCGGTCTGCTGCCGCTCCGGCCTCCCCCTGGGGTCGGGTCCGACTAGATCCCCGCTGGCTGGCCCCGCCACCGACGAGCTGGTCTCTCACTGGTGCACGGAAGCTAGCATCACTCCTCACGCCGGATGCCGCGCCCCCTGTTCCCCTTGTTGCCACTCCTGCGCAAACCCGGCGCAAATGTCCCTCTCGTCCACGGTTGTTGTATCGCCAGTCCTTCTTGGGGCACTCCCTTGAAGTGACCCTGCTCTCCACAAGACGGGCATCTACTCGGTAGACTCCCAGGATGGACCACCCTGTCTTCCGCCGCCAAAGGTGAACCTCCCAGGGTTCACGGATATCCGACCCGATCGCGAAAAGAACTGCTATCCCTCTCCTCCGTCTTGAGCCTCTTGGACCCCGCATCTCGATCAGGCCCACTCTGCAATCGGCGCCCCCGATGGGCCTGGCTCCCACCTTCCGGCTCTCTCTCGGCTATACGGGCCGTCTCCACGCCTCAACATAGGGTCCTCAAGCGTAGAATCGCCACCCTCTCCCCAAGGGCTGGCCTAAGACCCGAGTGAACTTGTGGGCCTTCGGGTCCTCCTTTTCCACGCCTCGGGAGCAAACCTACTCAATCTCCGGAACTCCCGCTCATACTCGGTGACCGTCTTGGATCCCTGCCTGCTGCCAAATTCTTCCCTCTTCGCCATCTCACCGATTCCAGGGAAGAACTCATCATGGAAGAGTTGCAAGAACTCCTCCCAAAACATGAGTTGACCGCACGGCTCCCCGCAACACTCGTCCACCACTCCAAAGCGTCCCCCTCCAGTGCCGGATTGCCGGGCGCACCTTATCCTCCTCCCCGGGGCAGGAGAAAGGAGAACACATGCTCAATCCGCCTCAACCACCGCTCGCCTACCACAGGATCTTCTCCCCCTAAATCGCGGAGGTTGTTCCTTTCGGAACCGTGTCACTACGTCATCCTCTCGCACGGGCTCGATCACCACCCGGCCGAACTCTCACACTCACGAGGCAGCCCTCCTACCTGGTGGTGGTGGTGGCACCACCGCTTGTGCTGCCATCTCACGGCGCACCTCCTCCCGAACGTCCTGCCGGAGTCCCTCCCGTAGCTCTCGTACCTCCACCGGATGCCTTCTTGTAGCTGTGCGTAAACAACGCATGCCCCCCAACGGATGGCCCCGCACCCGGACCCTCATGGGCAGATGACTCATCGCCCACCCCGTGCCCGGACGCACGTGTCACTCTTCTCGGCGGCATTCTTACTACACGAAGTAAGAAGCACAACGTCAAAACAAATTTTTATAATCTATCGCGTCACTACCTCTACCCCACCGATCAATTTCACTAACACATGACATTACACACATACATTGCATCAATCACATTTCACAGTTCATAGTCCAAGACACATTGCCAAACAAATCGAGTTGCACATTTCACTTAATCATGTGATCTTATCCACGAGTTTAGCATACATTCACAAGAAATGCAACTAGTGCCCTAATGCCAATGCATGCAAATCCTATCACAAGACCGGACTACCCTAAGTACACCTTGGAGGCTCAAAGAGGACCATGTTGATCAGGCATGTCCCTCCAGGCTCCTCCAAAGGACTTAGGATAACCAAGTCCGCCCACTACCCTAGGCCAACTAGACCATGCTCGATACCATATTGTCACGCCCGGATTTCCAACCCGAGGAAACCGGTACGTGACTCCCGTTCACCCACACGGGAGGGCAATGGGGTTGGATTACTGGATGCCACACAAGCAAGTCTAACAATTACAATAAATCAAATAAGCCACATCTTTATTTAATTCCAAAACATCAAAGGTTCACAAAACAACCAAGTCCCCGATTACGCTCAATCCCTTAGTACATTCCCCTCCCTGGGGTTACATAAATCATAAAAGTACATTACTTGAAATGAACAATAAAGTGGAGAGGGTCTTCCACCTTGGTGTATCCACCTAACGCTTGTAAGTCCCTGGAAAACAAACAAACACAAGAGAGGGGTGAGCAACCACGTCTCGAGGGATCATGTCTCCCCAACCCATCCCATGTTCCTAGCATCTACATGCCATGTGTACAAGTGCGGTGTCGTGATACAATAATTTCAACAGACATAATAACAACCACATCAACAATTTACAATCTTCCACCGCCACACAAAGCTAACACTTTAACCACAAGTGATTTAACCGCCTCTTCAAGCCAAGTTATTTAACCGCCTCTTCAGGCCAAGTGATTTAACCGCCTCTTCGAGCCAAGTGATTTAACCACCTCTTCAGGCCAAGTGATTTAACCGCCTCTTCAGGCAAGATACCACGATCAAGCACACAACACACATGGTCACTCAAGCATACAACCAAACACTTGGTGTGCACCCGTTCACAAGCGCACAAATCCAACCATTCAGGCCATAGAGCAAACATCCAAAGATACATACATACACTAAACCACAAGTCCAGTCCACCCGGACATATTACCAAACACTTAATGGGCATATACACAACTAAGTTCACACAGCATTTCATCAAACATGTAACAGGCATGTCATACAGGCATTTTATCAAACACTTTTCATGCATCACCCAAACACCAGGAAACACCAAAATCGCCATTGAAGGCCAACATTCATATAGGAGGTCACACCTATATGAATTTACATATAAATAATATAACAGATATAACTCATATTCTGCCCTAGGACCCTAGGACAGAGGAGGATTTAGGAAGAACAGAATTCCCTACCTTACAACAGATCTTCCTTGCTCCCGCGCTAAATGCCGTCCTCTCCACGCAAGATGCTCCGAGAAGAACCAAGAACTCCCCTTCCTTCTCTCTCTAGCTCTCTCTCTCTACGACGGCCGCAGAGAGGAAGTGAACCCTAAACCTAAAACAAGAGAGCTCCTCCTTATATAGACAACACAACATCAAAACGACGTAGTTTTGATTAAGTGAATCCCAAAGATCAAAACGACGTAGTTTTGATCACACAAGTTAGCACCTTTCCGCACCCATATAGGCCAAAATACTCAGAATTTCAACATGGTCCTTTGGAGAAAGTTCCTTAGAATGTCAAAACCAAGGGAACCATGCAAAAATATGCTCGTAGCGTCCAATTTGCACGTGAATTCCCCAATTCACGTGCAACTCCATATGCACTCCAAATGCTCTCAAACTTCACCCCCTAGCCTCCTTGCATCATTTAGAAGACAACCACACTTGCACGTGAATTGGAACTTTAGCCATTTACGATTTATTTCCTTTTCCTTCTCAAGTTCAATCTCGAGTCTTTTAAGATTTACATTCATGCCTGTGAGGTTGGTATTCAGCAAGTGATTTTTAGCTCTTAGGTCGTGATACCAAACCTCCCTGCTTCGATAGTCAGCTATGTCCTTTTCAAGTTTAGAAACAGTAAGTTCTAGGCGTTTAGTCTGACCACTCATATTTTGATACATTTGAGTAATTATTAATCTCTCATTCTTTTCATCATCACGTTCCTTAGTAAGAGATTCTAATTTACTCAAAAGCTCAGAGATAGAAGGTACCTCAGCATTTGCCATGACGCAAACGTTTGCCTTTTCCGTTGGTTCGTCGTCTGAAGATTCCTCTTCTTCTTCCGAACCACTGTTGTATTTTGAGACGAACGCCTTCCTCTTCATTTTGTTGTTGTCTGAGGTGGAGCGTCGGGGTTTAACCTTGTCATCCTTGTCGGCCATCTTGGGTTTAGATTTACAGTCCTTGGCCCAATGACCAGGTTTCCCGTAGTTGTAGCAGTCTTGGGATGTCGACTCCGACCGCTCCTTCCTTCTTGAGGATGAGGAAGAGCCTCTTCTGAATCCTTTTCTGCTTTTCCGGAGAAATCGTGTGAAGGATTTCACCAGGAGTGCTATTTCTTCTTCTATGTCTGAGTCCGAGTTCTCTGACTTTTCCGTATCATCCTCCGTCAGCATGCTTGGTCCAACCGTAGCCTTAAGAGCTACCCCCTTTTCTCTCCGAGCTATCTTCTCGTCTCGGTCAGTGTATTTGAATCTGACCTCATGAGTCCGTAGCTCTCCATATAGCTCTTCAAGGGGAGCATACTGCCAGTTGTCTTTGGATTGCATCTGGAGCTGCTTGGAGTAATAGCGATCCGGCAAGGAACGAAAGAACTTGTCATTTATTTGGAACTGAGTGTAGTGCTCATTGACAGCTTTCAATTCCAGGATGAGCTTGCCGAATCGCCGATAGATGCTCTCCAGGGATTCGCCAGGTTTGTGGTTGAAGCTCTCAAAGTTCTATCTGAGAGCGCAAATGACGTTCTGCATCTGGGACTGACTTCCTTCATATAGAATAGTCAATTTGTCCCACACAGCTTTTGCTGTCGTGCAGCCCTAGACGTCTGTGAAAGCCTCTGAATCCAAGGACAATGTCACGTAAGCTAGAGCCTTTTCACTAGTGTATTGCCAGGCTCTTTCATCGTGAGTGAGTTCAGCAACAATCTTTGGCCTCCTGACCCCATTTTCTCCGATGGTCATCGGAATGGGAAGCTCCTGATGAAGATAAGCCACATTAGATAATCATGACAGGTCATGAACATCTTCATGCGAACTTTCCACTGGGAGAAAAGCTCTGGTGTGAACTTTGGCGGTTTGCTTAAAGTGTAGCCTGAACTCCGTGGTTGAGGAGCAGCGGCAGCAGTAGGTTGAGGTGGATCAACATTTTCACTGCTGCTTCGGTTGGGAAGGGGCTATTGAGCTCCCCCGGAGTTAAGGCAGGTATTGAATAGCATGCTGCTTTCTTCGGCCATTGTTAAGTTGAGAGGGAGTGAGGGATCTCTACGAGCAGGTAGAACTTGCTCTGATACCACTTGTTGGTCCCGGAGAGCCTAGAGGGGAGGGGTGAATAGGCTCTTTTGAAAATTCTTTCTCTCTCTTAATGGCTAGACACTCACTCTGGTTAAATAGATAAAATCAGTGCGGAAGATTAACCAGGTAGTGGAAGTATGTTACTTTATTATCTGAAGATAATTACAATGAAGCAAAACAGCGTTTTAGCTGATTACAATACAACACTCTGTCTTGGTTACACACACTTGGTTGTAAATCTCTGTATATGCTTTTTCACACGATACACACTTTTAAGTATATGAGTATTAGTGAGCGCGCACTCTTTTCTTTTTTACATTGCTTCAGGTATATATAGACATCCTAGGAATCTATCTTAGAACTGCAATTTTCTGAGCAGTGTGAAGCATTGAAGTTCTTCGTCGGAAAATGCTGAAGCTTTAACGCTGCGGATGTGGAGCTCGAAATATTGGAAGCATAAGTTGTGGTGAATTCTTGCTTGATTCCAATTGCATTTGAGACCGCGTCCACATCTCCGCGTGATCCACGTGTAAGAATTTAGGTTTTCAACGGGTTTGTTTTACATCGGGACGAAGCGAGCTGATTACAATAAAAGCGGCTTGGAAATGAAGAAGCAGCGTCTTCTTAGTCCGTCATAAGGTTCCTTACTCCGTATCAGCGGAGCTTGGATCCTTACTCCGTGTCAGTGGTTGCTTACTCCGTATGAATGAAGTCCTTGAATCCTTGTTCCGTGTTAGCGCCTCTTACTCCGCATGAAGTATAGGCTCGGAGAGCTTATTCCGCATCAGCGCTTCCTTACTCCACATAAAGTAGATACTGAATGCTTACTCCGTATCAGTGAATCCTTACTCCACATGAGTAATGGGTCGGATTCCTTATTCCGCATTTGTTGTCCTTACTCCGCAACAATTGTCCTTACTCCGTTCGAATGAGATTCGGATTTCTTAGTTCGTGTCTTCTTTTTATTTAGTCCAGTGGAGTGACAATTTCGATTCTCTCTCCACAACAAGTCTCTCTTATTCCGTGCGAGTGATAGACTTGGAATCTTATTCCGTATCAATTGACTTAGTCAAGTTGAGAGTTAGACACGGGTTCCTTAAGTCGTTTTGTCAAGTATTTAGTCCGCACGAAAAGTCCTTACTCCGGATGAAGACTCGGTTATGTACCAAGTGAATGACGATACTCATGATGATCCGGATCAGGAGTATGTATCCTGTCCTTAGCTTTGTTCTCACACGAGTAGGTCCGGATTAGAGTTAACTCATCTGCACAGACTTAATAGTAAACATGAAACATCTCGAGTCAGATTAAATAGGATTTATTCCGTATTATCCAAATTCTAGGTTTGATCCAACATTATAGGACCGCTGTAGTATGAAACCCTTCTACTAGGGTTAAGCATGTTCCACCTTCTGATCTCCATCATTGAAATATGTTAAGCTGGCCTCAGATGACGTCCACGTATTTTCCAGTACTTAGCGTGCTCAAAGTCGTTGTCTGAGAAACAACTTACTAAAATGGCAGCCTTCAGCGTGTTTCTATCCTTCGACTAGCCATAGACTCGAAAGATGTATGTCTCGTAGCTTCGCTGATGCTCGTTGAGGTACACATGCTACAACCTCCGAGTCTTTACCTTCGAATCTTCGAGTTGGTGCCTTTCAACCTTCGATCTTCAAGTTGATCTTCCATTTCTTCTGCTCTTAGGCATCGAATCTAGGTTAGAACTGCGATCAATGGCTTTTCACTCTACGAGTCATCAGCGACAACTGCATCCTGTGTCGTCTTTTTTGTATCGCTCAAGATACCTTTCTTGTATTCTCTAATATTCTGACTCATACCTTGAAGTAAGGCATATCCTTGCTTTTATTGGACGGATGTAGTATGAAACCCTTCTGCTAGGGTTAAGCATGTTTCACCTTTTGCTCTTTAACGTTGAAACATGTTAAGCCAACCTCAGATGACGTCCACGTGTTTTCCAATTCTTAGCTTGCTCAAAAACGTTGTCTAAGCGATAACTTACTTAAACAGCGATCTTTAGTGCATTTCACTCCTTCAACTAGCCACGGCCTCAAAGATGTATGCCTCGTAGCTTCGCTGTTACTTCTCCAGCTACACATGCTACTGCCTCCAAGTCTTTACCTTCGAATCTTCGAGTCTGAGTCTTCGAGCCTTGGCAATTGATCTTTCAATTCTTCTGCTCTTTGGCTTTGAATCTAAGTTGAACAAGTGATCAACTGACTTTCACTCTATGAGTCTTCGACTCTTCATGTCTCCACTTTCAAGCCAGCGACAACTTCATTCTACCTTGACTAATCATCTGTTCACATCAACGAGTCTCTGTTCTTGGCAATGGGTTTCCCAATCTCCGACCCTGCGAGCTTCGACCCTACGGGATTCAACTCTACAACTTTGCCACTCTACACCCGATGGGTCTTCGAACTTGCAAGTCTTCGAGTCTCCGATATGTTGCTCTTCACCTGATTACATCTTGGGTCTTCGAATCTTCTACCATGTGGATCTACGAGTTTGCGACCCTGTGTTCCTTTGGTAATGCTTCAAGCCTAATGGTCTGATGATCTTCGACTTTGCATATCTTTGAGTCATCTGATCTTTGACCTTGTGAGTCTACGAGTCTACAAGTCTCCGAATGTTCGACCCGAATCTTCGACTCTTTAAGTACATGGTTAAACTCCCTCTACGAGCTCACTTTAAGAGATCACTCTATGAAGTTATCCAACCCAGTACGGATCTTCGACTCTGCGTCCTCCCGCTTTCACATTCTATTGACAATAATGACAACCAAAAGGTGACGCTCTCTCTCTCGCTCCTGCGATCGCAATCCCGCTGGTGCGCCTCCCTGCTGCATGCCGTCCGACGGCTTCTGCAGCGTCGTGCGGCCTCTGGCGGTTGCTCGGACGCCTCGGCGACCTCCCCCTCTGTCTCCGGCGGCTTCGGTTGGCCGGATCAGCCCTCCCCGCTCGGTTCGCGTGACCCCTGGTGCGGCTCGGCCCAACATGCGGCGGCTCGGATCTGACCTCGATGACGGCTCTGCTCGTGTTCGGCGGCGATGGAGGCTTCCCCCTGTCCCCAGCGACCTTGGCTGGCTGTCTCGTGGCCCCGACTGCCCAGCTCCCGTGGCCCTCTGCTCGGTCGTTCCTTCTGCGGCGGCCCCCTAGTCAGCTCTTCCTGCGTTGGCTTGCTGTTGCGTTTTTTGTTGTGTGCAGGTTGGCTCTTCTTCTGGTGCAGCTTGAGGGTGTGAATCTGCTTTTCGATCTGTGCCCGCAAGGTGTTTGACAGAATTCCCCAAAGGCTGTTTACACCCTTTGGCCCTGGTTTTGTATTCTCTATCTTTTTCGGTGTTGTTTGTGTTAGTATACTATTTTGTTGCTGTGTGGTTCGTGAGTGGTGATGGAGGGTGACCCTCCCCCCTTTGCTCGGCCATTCCCGAGTGTTCTTTGCTTAAAACTTTTCAATCTGTTTTGTGTGGTAAATCTAATGCTATTGTTACTAGACCTCGTACTGTTGGTACTTTCCAAGATGCTCCTGCTGTGGTTTTTTATGATGATGAAATTTCTGCTTTGGCGGCACCCCACCAACGTATGTTAGTTGGGAAGTTTGGTCGTGCACCCAAAATGGTTCCTTTGCGTGATTATTTTAAAAGGTTGCATCTCACGGGTGCTTATGATCTGTTTTGGTTTGATTCTAAACATGTTTTCATTAAACTGACAAATGATTTGGATTACCAATGGCCGTGGGCTAAACGTGAATGGTATTTTGATGAATTTAAAATGCGTGTGCTGAAATGGTCTGTTGATTTTGAACCTGAGATTGAGTCCCCTGTTGTGCCTGTTTGGGTTGGTTTTCCTAACTTGCGATATCACTTGTATGAAAAATCTGCTCTCTTGAATTTGGCTAAGGCTGTGGGCAATCCCATCCAAATGGATGAGGCTACCTCTAAAGGGCTTCGACCTTCACTTGCCCGTGTTTGTGTTGAGTTTAATTGTTTGCAAACCCCTCCTGCTGAAATTTTTATCCAAATAAAAAATCAAATTTCTAATGAGAATGTTGGTGGCTTCTGGCAAAAAGTTATTTTTGAAAAAATGCCTGCTTATTGCTCACATTGCATGCATCTTGGCCATAGCAAATCCTCTTGTATTCTTCTTGTAGGTAAACCCAAAGGCAAAGAGGTTCCCCCTCCCCCACATGTTGTCCCATCTCTTGCACACACCATTGCTCAGCCCACTGCCCAAGCTGCTGCCCCGCCCCCTACCCAGTCCGCTGCCCAGCCCATTGCCCAGCTCCCTGCCCAACCTGCTGCCCCGCCCACTGTCCCATCCATTGCCCAGGCTGCTGCCCCATCTGTTGCCCAGCCTGCTACCCTTCCCCCCCCCCCCGGTTCTAGCTACTTCTGCCACCCCACCAGCTGCCCAACCCCCTGTTTCTCTCATCCCAGCTGTCGCTGAGTGGGTCACTGTTAAATCCAAGAACAAAAATACTAAGCAATACCTTCCCAAAGCTGCTCCTTCTAGACTTCCTCCCAACCTTGCTTCCTCCACCAACCACTTTGCTCCTCTCTCTACTGACTCCTCCCACCTGGTTTCTGCTGTTCCTGACACTCCCATTAGCCCCCCTGTGGCTCTTCCTTCTCGTTCTCCCCGCTCCACTACTTCTCTTTTGGCCGCCGCCAAGCAAAAGGGCTTGGATATTGATCCTGCTGGTATTGTTTCTACTGGAAGTGCCTTGTTGGGTGCTTGCTTGGTGGATGCCCCCTCTTCTTCTAGACAGCCTTTTGCCCCTTCTCTCCCCAGGCCCCCTCTCCACCCATTACCTGTCCTCCTTGATGGCGAATCATCCTCTTCCCTTCCTCCCTTGCGTACCCTTTCTCATGCTCCTGTTGACTTGGTAGTTTCCCCTGTTACTAGTCCTAGTGCTTACCTTCCTCATGTTTTATATAATACTAGTGTTGGTGCTACTAACGCTCTTGATGTAGCTGCAGGTGGCCCTGCCCCTTTTGATGCTGAACAGGTTGATGATGATGCTGATACTGCTGATGATGATGTCGATGTTGATGATGCTTCTTCTAGCTCCTCCCCTTGTGCTGATTGGGAGGCTGCTTTGCCTGATTGCTATCGGCAACGTGTCTGCACCAATCCTTTGTGCCACTGTAAACAACCTCCTGCTACTGATGCTACTCTCTCTATCCCTATCTTACATCGGGTTCCACCTACTCATACGGAACAACAGCTCATGGCTCCCACAGAACATCGTCGCTTAATGAGAAGTCAATCCCTTAAGACTGTCCCTACCGACCAATGATTTTTGGTTCTCTCCCAGGTTTTATCTCTAGACTTATTTTTTTCCATTGGTTCTCCATGATTAGTGCTCTTATTTGGAACATTCGTGGTATTGCCTCAAAGCCCGGTTTACGCCGCCTTAAACAGTTTGTGAAATTGCATCATCTTAAACTTATTGTTATAGTTGAACCCATGGTTGCTCTTTCTTCTCTTCCTTATTATGCTCGCATGCTTGGGTTTTCCCAATTTTGTGCTAATTGTGCTAACAAGATTTGGGTTTTTTGGGCTGATACTATTCATGCTTCTATGCTTAGGGACCATGCTCAGTGCTTGTCTTTTTCCTTTACTTTTCCTGCCCTTCCTCACCCAATTTGTGGCTCCTTTGTCTATGCTAAAAATACCCGTATTGAGCGTCGTTGTTTGTGGGATGAATTGTTTGCTGTGGATGCTATGATTGACATGCCTTGGTTTGTTGGTGGTGATTTTAATGTTATTAAGGCCAGGTCTGAAAAGTTTGGTGGGGCTTCCCCCAACCTTAATACTTTAGAGGAATTTAATGATTGCTTACTGGATTGTGGTTTGCTTGATGTACCCTTCACGGGTAACCCTTTTACTTGGACTAATGGTACTATTTTTCAGCGCTTAGATCGGATTGTGGTGAATGCTTAGTGGGGTGGTTTGTTTGATACTTTCTCTGTTTCTCATCTTGCTAGGGACGGTTCTGATCATTGCCCTATGTTATTTTCTTGTCTTAATTCTGCGCACTCTGGCCCTAGTTCTTTTAAATTTTTAAACATGTGGACCTCTCATCATGATTTTCTTAATGTTGTTAAAACTTCTTGGGATCTCCCTTTGGATGCATTAGGAGTTCACAGGTTTTGGTTTAAGCAACAACGTCTTAAAAGTGAGTTAAAACGGTGGAATAAGCATGATTTTGGTGATATCTTTGCTCAACTTAAATCTCATGAATCTACTTGTGCTGCTTTGGAGCTTGCTTATCAAACTGATCCTTGTGACCTTACTCTGACTAATTTGAATAAGGGTAATGCCTTGCTTAATCAGTATTTGTCTTATCATGAACAGTATTGGCAACAGAAATCTGGTGTAAATGGTTGGTGGATGGTGAGCGCAACACTCACTACTACCATATGTTGGTTAAGAAAAAGCATGTTAGGAACCATATTTTTTCTATTCAGGAACCTTCTGGCACTGTTTTGACCTCTTTGGGTGATATTCATGCTTCTGTTGTGTCTTACTTTACTTCCATGTTTTCCCATGATGCTCTGATTACTACTGATGCTGATTTTAGTTTCATTCCCCCTTCGCTCTCTGTTGATGATAATGCTGCTTTGAATAGGGTTTCCACCGTGCTGAAATTAAGGCAGTGGTTTTTGATTCTGATATTTATTCCACTGCTGGCCCTGATGGTTTTTCTGCTTTATTCTTTCAGTCCTGTTGGCATATTATTTGTGATGATCTTTGTGGTGCCGTGGTTGCCTTCTTTGAGGGGGAGCACTTGGGACGAGGTATTACCTCCACCAACATTGCTCTCATCCCCAAAAAAGACAACCCATAGGCTTGGACTGATTTTCGACCCATTAGTTTATGTACTTTCTTTAATAAAATTCTCTCTAAACTTATGGCGAGCAGGCTATCTATTGTGCTCTCTAAACTCATTCTTGATAATCAGAGTGGTTTTATTCCTGGTAGATTTATTGATGATAATATTCTTTTAGCCCAGGAACTTGTGCACTGTTTGAATGATTACACTCGTGGTCATAATGTTATTCTTAAACTTGATATGATGAAAGCATATGACCGTCTTGATTGGGGTTTTTTGTTTCGCATGCTCTCTTGCTTTGGTTTTGACACTTCTTGGATCTTAAAGGTGAGTAAATTAATTACCAATTGTTGGTTTTCTGTTATGGTGAATGGTTCTCTTCCGGGGTACTTTAAATCTGAGCGGGGTTTAAGGCAAGGGGATCCTCTATCTCCCAGCCTGTTTATTCTTGCTGCTGAATACCTGTCTAGAGGCCTGTCTAAATTGTTTCATTCTTTGCCTTCTATGAGGTATTTTGCTAGATGCTCTCAGTATATTTCTCATCTTGCCTTTGCTGATGATATTATTATTTTCACTAATGGCATGAAATCTTCTTTAAAGCGTGTTATGCAATTCTTACATGATTATAAGCTTTGTTCTGGCCAAAAAGTGAATAAGGACAAGAGTGGTTTTATTCTTGGTAAACATGCCTCTACTGCTAGATCCACTATTATTGCTGCCACCACTGGTTTCCAGCGCACCACTCTCCCTTGCAAATATCTTGGGATTCCCCTGTATAAAGGCCCTAAAAAAGCCTTTTTTTGATGACTTGCTTTGTAAAATTAGGGACCGGTTGTCAGGTTGGGAGAAACGGGTTCTTTCTCTTGGGGGGAGGCTTGTGCTTCTCCGGAGTACTTTGACTTCCATGCCCCTTTACCTTATCCAGGTGCTTCATCCCCCCAAAGTTGTTATTCAGCGTATTGAGAGGCTCTTTAATCGTTTTCTTTGGGGGTGACTCTACCAAGAAATGCATGCACTGCTCCCGTTGGGAGAATCTCTGCTTTCCTGTGAAGGAGGGTGGCCTTGGTTTCAGGAGTTTGTAGGATCTTAATGGAGCCATGGAGATGAAGCTGTGGTGGCGTTTCCGCACTACTACTAGTCTTTGGTCTTCTTTCCTTCGGTCTAAATATTGCCAAGGTAAGCATCCTGCTCTGGTTACCTCTCATTTATAGGATTCTTCCAATTGGAAGAGATTGCTTTTAGCCTCTCCTCGCACCGAGCCTTATATTCGCTGGATGGCTAACACTGGTAATCTCTCTTTTTGGTATGATTGTTGGGTTGGTGAGTGCTCTCTCGCTTCTTTTATTGATTTTATTCCATGTACTGCTTTACTTGTTAAAGATGTGTGGATTGATGGTCATTGGAACATTACTATGCTTCATACTTTGTTACCTTCTCATCTTGTGGATGCTATTATTGCTATCTCCCTTGACTTGTCTTGTTGTGATGTGCCTTATTGGACCTTATCTAGACATGGTACTTTTACATTGACTAGTGCTTGGCATCATGTTCGTGTTCCTGCTATTGAGAGACCTTATTTTGCTCATATTTGGCATGCTTTGATCCCTTTAAAGATTTCTTTTTTCATGTGGCGGCTGTTTCATAGTTGGCTTCCTTTGGATGTTATTCTCCAAGGTAAAGGCATCCCTCTTGCCTCTAAATGCCAGTGTTGCACTCATGTGGAAACCAGTGATCATTGTTTCTTTTTTAGCTCTAAAGCTTCTTTTGTATGGCACCACTATGCTCATTTGTTTGGTATTGTGCTCCCTACTCAAGGGTGTCCTAAAGTATGGTTAATTGCTTGGTTAAATGCTGGTACTTATAAATGTTTTGGGCATATTCGTATTCTTATTCCTATCCTCATATTTTGGTTCCTTTGGAATGAACGTAATGACTCGAAGCATCGAGGTATGGGTTTTTATGAGGATCGAATTATTTGGAAAATTGATAGGTTGATTTTTCAACTCTCCACTGCTGGTCTTCTTAAGCATTGGCAATGGAGGTGTGAAAAGTCAATCTTGAATTACTTTCATTGCTCTTCTCACACTCCCCCTTTGTCTCTTCCTAGGCCTATTCATTGGGTCAAACCTGCTCGTGGCCGTTTTAAACTTAATGTGGATGGGAGCTTCAATGCTTCCAATGGTAGAGCAGGTGGTGGGGGCATTGTGAGGGATTCAAAAGGTCAGGTAATTTTCTTTTTCTTTTTACCTTTTTTATCTATTGCTACTGATGCTTTTGCAGCCGAAGTCTTGACTCTCCATAAAGATCTTTGATTGTGCCTTGAATTCAATATCCAAAACTTGTGGGTGGAAATGGATGCTCTTAGTGTTATTCAGTTCCTACAGCATAAAGGTCGCGCTCCTTGGCATCTTTGCTATCATTTTAGGGAAATTCATCACATGTTGGCTTCCCTCCGCGCTACCCTCACCCACATTCATCGAGAAGGTAATCATGTGGCTGATTTTCTGGCGGGTTTGGGGTTACAAGCTCCTTCTCTTGCAATCAGTAATCATTTTGAAGGTCTGTCTCTTCTTAGAGGTAAAGTTAGATTGGATGCTTTGGGTTTTGCCAACATCCGGTATCATTGACTCTTTTGACTCCATTGTTTTATGGCTTGTATTCTGTTTGACTCTAGTTTTGGTTTGTTTTTTCTTACTGGAGTGATGGTATGCCATGCTCTCTTATGTTTTTGTATACTTTTTACTTTGGATATGCTTTCTATCTCTTTGATGAGTTAGGTTCATGCCCTGCTCATTCTTGTATATTTAAGGTTTGGGTATTTGCCCGCCTTTTTAATTAATAAAATAATCCGGGGTGCCGTCCCCTTTTCCTAGAAAATAAAAATGACAACCAAAAGGCTCATGGAAACAACATAGGTACACCCTCACCACTATGGAGTAGATCACTTTGATCGAAGCACATAAACTGTGTGTCTTTGTCTTTTACTTCCCATACATACCTGTTATTAATTTATATCACATGAGACACTAAAATACCACCCAAACAAAAACCACATCTATAGAATACCTCTGTAAAGAGTACTACTCTAAAACTATAAGAAATAGTTTTGAGTATATAGATTCACCCCCTCTCTATATACACATACATACCTAGACGATCTTGCTTGGATCTTGGGAATATCACTCACTTTCTCTTGGTGGAGTTTGCCTACAACAATAGTTATCAAACCTCTATTAGTATGACCTCATTTGAGGACTTGTATGATAGACCTTGTAGGTCGCCCCTGTGTTGGGTTAAGGCCGGTGATGCGGCATTATTGGGACCGCAATTGGTGCAGGATGCCACAGAGAAGGTCCAAGTGATTCAATAGTGGTTGTTAACAACTCAGGGTAAGTAAAAGTCCTACCAAAATAGGAGGAGGAGACCATTGGAGTTTGTTGTCGGTGATCACGTGTTTCTTCACATTTCCCTGAGAAGAGGTTATATACAATTTGGCAAGGTGTTCAACGTGTTATAGCACTCACAAAACATTTATAATTACATAACTTAACATATATAGATAGTGTCATACCCCGGATTTCCAACTCTAGGAAACCGGTTCGTGATTCCCCTTTACCCATGCGGTGGATAAGAGGTTCGGATAAATAATACCACACAACATCACGATCATCCACAATAAATGTTCACAAGACAAACCACATATCTTTATTAAATTCAAATATCTTTTACATCATTTCCCCATTAGGGTTACAATAGTTTCTCAAATTAATATAAGATGAAACAATAAAACAATAAACTCAGTCTTCCACCTTGGTGTCCCACCTAATACCTGTAGGTTCCTTAAAACAAAAGAACAAATCACAACAGGAGGGGTGAGCAACCACAACTCAATAAAGATCATGTCTTGTAATGACCCATGTTTTGCGGTATGTAAGAAGTGAATTACAGATGCCCTGTGAGTGGAACTTGTTGGGTTTTAGGGAGTTTCCTTCCCACACACTTTAGCTAAAACACCTTGAATGTTGATGCACAAGTTTGAGGTAAGAGATGGGCCCAAGAGGGGACTTTTGGGAGGTGCGCGTGACAATGCACATCATATGGGCATATGACGTGCAAGGGGATTTTGGCTTGCCTGTCTTCTACATGATCCTAGGAAGTTTGGGGTAGAATTTCACAGCTTTTGGACGTGCACATCATATGGGGATATGACGTGCATTATGGCGTGCAGCCATATTTTTGTACCGTCACCTTGGTTTTGTTGTTCTAAACATCTTTTTCCAAAGGGGCATGTTGGAATTATGGATATTTTGGCGTGTATGGATGCGGGAAGGTTATGGCTTATTCCATTAAAACTACGTCGTTTTGATGCTGGGATTCATTTAATCAAAACGACATCGTTTTGGGGTGTGGAGGTGTCTATATAAAGAGGTGAAGGCTCCTTGTTTTAGGTTTAGGGTTCTCTTCTTCAGCCACCGCAGCCGTTGCAGAGAGAGAGAGAGAGAGAGAGAGAGAGAGAGAGAGTTCTGGCCATTGCTGCTGTGGTGTTTCTCGTGGACGGACGACGTTCGGTGTGGGAGTGGGATCGTTGCTGTGGTGATACGTTTTCCTACAGGTAGGGGTTCTGTCTCCTTGTACCTAATCCAGGGTTAGGCCCCATGGTGGATGAACTGTTGGATATCGTTATTGTTGTTATATTATTTATATGTAAATTCATATAGGTGTGATCTCCTATATGAATGTTGGCCTTCAATGGCGTCTTAGTGTGATTCTGACGTTGGGTGGGTAGTGCGTGTTAAATGTTCGATAAAATGCCTGTGTGAAAATGTCTATGTGAGTATGACTTGCATGTGTTTGATAATATGCCAGTATGGCTGGATTTGTGAGTTGGTAAAGGTGTGCATGCAAAGTGTTTGCTTTTATACATGAGTGGCTGGGTTTGTACATTTGTGAATGTGTGCCTACTAAGTGTTTGGTTTTATGCTTGAGTGGCAATGTGTACTATGTTTTGTGAAACCCGGTGGCTGTGGAAGCCCGGGACTGTTTTGTGAAACCCGGTGGCTGTGGAAGCCTGGGACTGTTTTGTGAAACCCGGTGGCTGTAGAAGCCCGGGACTGTTCTTGGAACCCAGTGGCTGTGGAAGCCCGGGACTGTTTTGTGAAACCCGGTGGCTGTGGAAGCCTAGGACTATTCTTGGAACTCGGTGGCGGTGGAAGCCCGGGACTGCTCTTGGAACCCGGTGGCTGTGGAAGCCCGGGACTGTTCATGTACTAGCCTGTGTGATTATGGAAATGATTGTATTTGCTGATATGACTTGTTATTATATCTGGTGAAATAATTGTATCACGACACTGCACTTGTACACATGGCATGTAGATGCTAGGAGCATGATCTCTACTGAGCTGTGGTTGCTCACCCCTCCTACCGTGTTGTTTTCTTTACAGGAACCTGTAGGCGTTACGTGGGAACACCAAGGTGGAAGACCTGCTTGTGGCTTGCTTATTGTTATTTGAGTTTTGTTGTTTTTGTGTGAGCTTTGTAACCCCAGTGGGGAGATATTGTAATGAGGAGTTTAATGTAATGAAAGCCTGTTTAGACACATTTGTAATGTTTGAACTTAGTAAATAAATGATTTTGTCTCTGAATATAAAATGTGAAGTGTATGTTGTATTCTAACCCCTTTATCCAAACTCGGGTAAAGGGAGGGTCACGTTGCGGTCTCCTCGGATTGGAAATCCGGGGCGTGACAATATGGTATCAGAGCATGCTCTAGTTGGCCTAGGGTAGTGGGCGGATCTGGTTATCTTGAGTCCTTTGGAGGAGCCTGGAGGGACGTGCCTGATCAACACGGTCCTCTTGGAGCCTCTAAGGTGTACTTGGGGTAGTCCAGACCTGAGGTAGGATTTGCATGTATGGGCATTAAGGCACTAGTTGCATTTGTTGTTGTGTGTGAACGTGTGGATAACTGTTAGAATTGTAATTGTGATAAAAGAACAAATGTAAATAATGTGATAAGGTGTGAACTGTGCAACTCCGATTTTTCTTGAAATACCTTAAGCATGACTACAAGGAAAGGTCATTGTTTATTTGAGCTGTGTGCAATGTGGATTGATGTAATGTGTGAAATGTGTCATGCCTTGTGATAGTAGCATTGTTAACTGGGGTAGAGAAAGTGACACGCGATAGGTTATGAATTCATTTTGACGGTTGTCTTTCTTACTTCGTGTAGTAAGAATGCCACCGAGGAGAGTGACACGCGCGTCCGGGGCAGTGGCTGATGAGTCATCTGCCCATGAGGGTTCGAGTGCGGGGCAGTCCACTGGAGGACATGCGCTGTTGCTGGCGCAGCTGCGTGAGGGCATCCGGCAGGAAGTGTCACGCCCCGGATTTCCAACCCGAGGAGACCAGAACGTGACCCTCCCTTTACACGGGTTTGGATAAAGAGGATAGAGTACAACATACACTTCACACTTTATATTCAAAGACAAAATTATATATTTAATAAATTCAAACACCACATGTCTTTATTATGTCTCAAACTTCATTACAATATCTCCCCCAAAAAGGGGTTACAAGGCCTCAACGGAATTACGTAACACAAATAACATAAAACAAAGCCACAAAATAGAACTCTTCCACCTTGGTGTTCCCACCTAATGCCCGTAGGTTCCTGCAAGAAAACACACCGCAGTAGGAGGGGTGAACAACCACAGCTTAGTAGGGATCATGTCTCCCCGACCCATCCTATGCTCCTACCATCTATATGAAGAAGTGCTCAAGTGCGGTGTCGTGGCAATTACATCCTAAACAGGTCATAATCAATACTATACACAACAAGCCACAAACAAGTATAACCATTGCCACAAAAACTCCTCAGTCAGTCCCACTGACAGTAACTCAGCCTCTCAGGCTCCACAGTCAGTCTCACTGACATTAACTCAGCCTCTCAGGCTTCACAGGTACACAAGCATTGCCTCAGCCTCTCAGGCTTCTTAGGCTCCACAGACATTGCCTCAGCCTCTCAGGCTTCTTAGGCTCCATAGTCAGTCTCACTGACATAACACCAATCACTTAACACACATCTCAGTTATTCAGGCATAACAACAAACACTTAACATGCATATCCACACTGACATAACATCAAACACTTAACATGCATAATCCTCACAGGCATAACATCAAACACTTTTCAGGCATAACCACACTGGCATAACATCAATCGCATAACATGCATAGCCTCACAGGCATAATATCAAACACCTAATGCGCATGGCCACACAGGCCTAATTTCAAACACATACATGCTACTAAAGGCCAACATCCATATAGGAGATCACACCTATATAGATTTACATATAATATATATCCAGATTACAAATCACCAACCACAAGGCCATAACCCTGGGATAGGTACAAGGAAGAATAGAACCCCTACCTTAAAGAAGATCCTCCTTGCTCCCGCGCTAGATGCCGTCTTCCCCACGCAAGACGCTCCGGCAGCAACCAGCAGCTCTCCTTCCTTCCCTCTCTCTCTCTCTCACTGCGACGGCTGCAGTGTTAGCCAAAAGAAGAACCCTAAACCTAAGAGTCCTTCACCTCTTATATAGGTAGACTAACATCAAAACGACGTAGTTTTGATTAAGTGAACCCCAGCATCAAAACGACGTAGTTTTGATGGAACAGGTTACGACCTTCCCGCATCCATACTCGACAAAATATCCATAATTCCAACATGATCCTTTGGCAAAAGATTATTAGAATCACAAAACCAAGGTGATGGTGCAAAAATATGGTTACACGCCATAATGCACGTCATATCCCCATATGACGTGCAGCTCCAAAAGCTGTGAAATTCTACCCCAAGCTTCTTTGCATCAAGTAGAAGGCTGGTATGCAGTAATATGCTTGCACGCCAATTGGTCCAATTGGCATTCAAGGCCTTTGGCTCTAAAACTTCTGTGGAAGGTAGAGGACATGATTCTGAGAAACTTTAGTTCTGCACGCCAAATGATTTGAGGCCATCTACTTGGTCAAAATAAATCTCCAAAACCTGACAAATCAGCTCAAAAGCGCTTGTATATGCAAATAGCATCTTCCTAGGGCATAAATGCACATTATCACTTGTCACGTGCACCTCCCAAAAGTCCCCTCTTGGGCTCATCTCTTACCTCAAACTTGTGCATCAACATTCAAGGTGTTTTAGCTAAAGTGTGTGGGAAGAAAACTCCCTAAACCCAACAATTTCCACTCACAAGGCATCTGTGATTAACTTCTTACATACCGCAAAACGCGGGTCATTACATCCTCTCCCCCTTAAGACTTTTCGTCCTCGAAAAGAAACATGCAAGGAGTAACAAATACAAGCTACCCATTTGCCAAATGGCAAGCCACAACACCCAAATGGATCACGCAACATAATAGGACATCTCAAACATATTGCAAACTCAAAGCACATCTCAATATAAATTCAAATACCAGTTTACAAGTACAAATACAAATACACCAAATCATGAACCACATACAAGAAAACACATCACTAGAGCCGCCTCCAACCCTTAAGATTGTTCGTCCTCGAACAACACTGGGTGCTGCTCTCGCATCACAGACTCACGTTCCCATGTCTCCTCCTCAATGCCACGGTGCTGCCACAACACGCGAACCAAAGGAATAGCACGACCACGCAAAAGCTTCTCCCGCCGATCTAGGATATGGATAGGGGCCTCAACAACGGACATGTCATCCTCAATGTCCAAAGTCCCCCAATCGATCACATGAGTGGAGTCAAGATGATACTTCCTCAACTGGGACACGTGGAACACATTGTACACCCGACTCAATCGCGGTGGCAATGCTAACTGGTAAGCAACAGGTCTCACACGAGCTATAACCTCAAATGGACCAATGAACCGGGGAGAGAGTTTGGAACCTCTCCCAAAGCGCCGATGTCCACGTCGTGGAGAGAAACGGAGAAACACATGATCGCCCGCAGAAAACTCCAAAGGTCGTCGCCGCTGATCTGCATAAGATTTCTGTCGACTCTGGGCTGATAACACGCGCTGACGAATCAACTTGACCTTCTCAGTAGCCTCTTGAACCAACTGTGGTCCCAAGAGAGCGGCCTCTCCAACCTCAGTCCAACACAAGGGTGAACGGCACGGTATCCCATACAATGCTTCAAAAGGGGCCATCCCAATGGATGCCTGATAACTGTTATTGTAGGCAAACTCCGCCAAAGGAAGGTGAGTTCCCCACGAACCCTCAAAATCTAACACACAGGCCTGTAACATGTCCTCCAAAGTCTGATTCCTCCTCTCTGTCTAGCCGTCAGTCTCAGGGTGATAAGCTGTACTCAAGTGAAGCTTGGTCCCCATAGCCTCCTGCAAGCCTACCCAAAAACGGGAAGTGAACCTCGAATCCCGGTCAGAGACAACCGATGATGGTACTTTATGCAGTCTCACGTTCATGTATAGCTGACTCAAGGTTCCAATAGAGTCCCACTCGCAAACAGCAAGAAAATGGGCCAACTTTGTGAGCCAATCCACAATCACCCAAATCATATCTTTCCTCCCCGTGGTGGGTGGAAGACCAGATAGAAAATCCATCGCTATGTGGTCCCACTTCCACTCCGCTATGCGCAACGGCTGTAACATGCCCGCCGGCCGCTGATGCTCAGCCTTCACCTGCTGACACGTGAGGTACCGCGAAACAAAGGCAGCCACATTGCGTTTCATCCCAAGCCACCAAAAATTTCCCCGAAGCATATGGTACATCTTCGTACCCCCTGGATGCACAGCAACTCTAGACTGATGAAACTCCCTCATCACCTCATCCCGGAGAGAAGAAGCCACTACTAGCCACCCCTGAAAAGATAACTCATGCTCAGGACCCTCTGTCCAGCCCTCAGATAGCTCACCAACCTCAATACGGGCACGGAGGACCTCACACTCAATGTCACCCAATTGTGCCTCCCGAATGTGCCGGTACAGCTCAAGCACAACAACCAAAAGACTCAGGACTGTCCCACCATCACGAACAATAGGTTGCAGCTGCAACATCGCCAACCGCTCCATCAGCTTCCACTCTCGCACGGCCACCTCAGCCTTCCCTTTTCTACTCAACGCGTCGGCCACAACATTACCCTTGCCCGGGGTGTAGGCAAGAGTAAAGTCAAAGGTCTGCAAATACTCCACCCATCTCCTCTGCCTCAAATTCAAGTCCTTCTGAGTAAAGATGTACTGAAGGCTCTTATGATCAGAAAACACTACGAACTTCTCCCCCAAAAGGTAATGTTGCCAACTCTTCAAGGCAAAGATGACAGCCGCCAACTCAAGATCATGGGTAGGGTAATTCTGCTCATGAGGCTTCAGCTGCCTCGACCCATAAGCTACCACACTCTGCTCCTGCATAAGCACACACCCCAAACCAACCCTGGACGCATCACAATATACCTCATATGGGATATCCTCCCGAGGTAACTGCAACACCGGTGCAGTGGTCAAATGGGTTCTGAGAACCTCAAATGCTTGCTGACACTTGTCAATCCACTCAAACTGTCACACCCCAATCTCCTTTCACTTGGAAACAGGTAGTGACTGCCCATGCCCGCACCCGAAGGGTCAAGGGATTGGTGCAAGCACCTAAAAGGACTTATGACACGGGTGCTGTCCCAAAACCTGTACAACCAGGCTAACATGCCATGGGGCATGCTCCTGCTCCCAAACCATGCACCCAAACAAGTTAAATAACAACCACAGCCCAGTTCATTACATTTAAAAGGGCTCAAAGTTCAATACAACTCAATGGGGAAAAGTTCCCATTTAAACCAGAATATACTGTTTAGAAATAATCCCAAACATAAAATAGAAATCCATAACAAAACAAAGAAAACCAACATAGTCTTCAGCCTCAGTGGCCTATCACCACAGCCCGTTCACCTCCCGCCTGCTAAACCCTGCAAAAGAACAGTATATGGGAGGGGTGAGCAAACCATAGCTCAGTAGGGATCTAGTCTCCCCAGACCCGTCCCACTCTACAGTATGCATGACAAGTGTATGCTTGTGCTCGTGTCGTGCCTAAAGCTAAAGCAGCAAACATCACCCAGTAATACACCTTTTACCTGAGCCCACACTGGAGGGCAGAGGACACCCCACCACCACGGCGACATAACATACCACATCCAGGCGAATGTTGCATGGACACCAATGCAACATTTTCCACCCAAGTCAGGTATGGTCCACCACCTCCTCGGGCGCCATACCTACCCTCAGGAATGGGTGTAAACTTAGCCCACCGTCGTGAGTGCTACACCGAGACTCAGGACCGCAGTCCTGGCCAAATCTCAAGGGGTTCAGTTATCATGCCTGCCCCATAACTCAGCTCAATCCCATCACATTTGGGTGATCAATCTCAAACAACAATATAATCAATTACAAAAGTACGGCTTAGTAACACATCTCAACTTAATACAAAACAGCAGTGCTGCACACTAGAGCATATCACAAACAAGGTTCACACGGCCGACATAGTCGGTTACAAACAACACATACCAGGCTCACAGGCTTAAAACCAAACACGCGACATCCAACAGCCACACAAGAATATTATCAAACACGTAGTGAGCGTAGCCATACAAACATTTTATCAAACACCTAGTGGGCATGGACAACCCAACGATTTTCAGCCCACTCCCAAACATCAAATCAACCAATATGCCATTGAAGGCCAACATCCATATAGGAGATCACACCTATATGGATTTACATATATATATATAAGCATGTATAGGACAAATACCCTAGGACAGAGAAAGACTGGGAAGAACAGAGTCCCTACCTTGCAAACGTCCTCTGCTCTAGCCTCTACGATACACCGACCACCCACGCGAACCCCTACGGCCAAGATCCGAAGGTTGCCTCTCTCTCTCTCTCTCTCTCTCTCTCTCTCTCTCTCTCTCTCTCTCTCTCTCTCTCTCTCTGCGGCGGCTGCAACATCAATAGAAAACCCTAAACCCTAAACCTAAGCCTCAACACCATTATATAGACACCACACATCAAAACGACGTAGTTTTGATTTAGCGAAACTATGGATCAAAACGACGTAGTTTTGATCACACAAGCTACCACCTTCCCGCTTCCATACAGGGCAAAATACTCATAATTTCAACATGGACCTTTGGGGAAAAATCATTAGAATGACAAAACCAAGGTAACCATGCAAAAATAAGTCTGCACGCCAATTTGAACGCCAATTCCCCAATTGGCGTGCAGCTCCAAATGCACTCAAACTTTACCCCAAGCCTTCTTGCATCATGTAAAAGACATCCATGCAATAAAAACCTTGCACGCCAAATGGTGTGCACGTCCTTTTGGCCTGAAACTTCTATGATAGATAGAAGACATCATTCTAAGAATCTTTTGGTGTGCACGCCAATTCATCTGAGCCCACCTACTAGGTCAAAATCTAGAAAGTTCCCATTCAGAAGGCAAGACTGCGACTAACTCAAAACACGGGTCCTTACACAAACTTCACTCTCTTCCGGGTCAACGCTGTCATAGGAGCTGCCAAACGGGAGAATCCCTCTACAAAACGACAGTAATACCCTGCCAAGCCAAGAAAGCTATGAATTTCGAAAACATTGGCTGGCCTCTCCCACGATGCCACAGCCTCAACCTTGGCTGGGTCCACCCTAACTCCCTCAGCTGACACCACATGGCCAAGAAAATGGACCTCCTGCATCCAAAATTCACATTTGCTAAACTTAGCAAACAACTGCTGGTCCCTCAAGGTTTGCAACACTATTGCCAAATGCTCCACATGCTCCCTCTCTGTCTTGGAATATACCAATATATCGTCTATAAACACCACAACAAAGGAATCCAAATATGGAGCAAAGACCTGGTTCATCAAATGCATGAACACTACTGGTGCATTAGTGGGCCCGAAAGGCATCACTACCCACTCATAGTGCCCATACCTGCACCGAAAAGAAGTCTTAGGGGTGTCCTCCTCCCTAACCCTCAACTGATGATACCCCGACCGTAGATCTATCTTGGAAAACCACCGGGCTCCACTCAACTGGTGAAACAGGTCATCGATCCGAGGCAACGAATACTTGTTCTTCACAGTCACCAATGCAAATGCATAGCGCGCCATCTGCCTTCTTTGCAAAGAGCACCGAAGCACCCCAAGGTGAAGTACTCGGTCTGATATACCCCTGGTCCACCAACTCCTCTATCTGCCGCTGAAGCTCCCTTAGCTCGGCTGGCCCCATACGATATGCCACTTGGGAGATTGGGCCAGTCCCCGGTACCAACTCAATGGTGAACTCTACAATCCTCTTAGGAGGTAAACTCCTCAACTAGTCAGGAAAGACATCCTGAAATTGGTCAACAACTGCTGGCCACACTCTCTTTTCCACTTTCCCCTCCTCAGCAAAGGTCAGGGCTGCCAACCTGTGGGTAATGGCACCCCACTGGTCCAACACTGGCCCAACCCGACTCGCCTCACAGTCCCACTCCCCCTGCAGGTGTCACAAAGGAGACACGCTGCCGATAACAATCTATCTTGGCCTAGAAAGCCATAAGCCAATCCATACCCAAGATCAGAGCAAATGTACGCAAGGGCATCACATACAAATCGAAACTAAGCTCCACATCCCCTATAGTTAGCACACAACCATGACATACACGCCGTGCCTCAATCACACCTCCCACCGGAGACTCCACTGCTAGGGGTCTCTCTGCCTCAACACATGCTAACCCCAATCCCTAAATTACAAGCTCAACAACAAAAGAACACGATGCACCCCGTATCGAAAAGAACAGAAGCAAGTGTACGAGAGATCAAAAGGGTATCTCTAACCACCGAAGGTCCTGCTCCACCCTCAGCCGGTGGAGGTGGTAACTCAGTCTCCTCCTGGTATGATGCATCTAGCTCAAACACGCTCCCTTGGCCCGTGCCACTAGTCGGCTCACTCACTGGACGCTTCCCGCCATGGCTGCCTCCAGCTTCAGTCTGGTGACGCTCTTGCCTCCCCTGAGGTCGGGTCTGGCTAGATCCTGCCTGGCTAGCCTGCCACTGACGGGCTGGCCTCTCTGCTGGAGCGTAGAAACTAGCATCACTCCTCATGCTGGATGCCAAGCCTCCTGCTCCTCTGTTGCCACTCCTGCAAACTCGGCTCAAGTGGCCCTCTCGCCCACAACTGTTGCACCGCCAGTCCTTCTTGGGACATTCCCTCTTGAAATGACCTTGCCCCCCACAACAAAGACAACCGCTGCTGAACCTCCCGGCCTACTACCGCCAAAGGTGAACCTCCCTAGGTTCACAGATGGTAGACCTCGGCTGCGGAAAGAACTACTATCTCTCTCCTCAGTCTTGGGCCTCTTGGACCCAGAATCGCGTTTAGACCCACCTTGCAACTGGCGACCCTGGTGGACCTGCCTCCCATCATCCAGTTCCCTCTCGGCTATACGTGTTGTCTCAACAACCTCAGCATAGGTCCTCAAACGCAGAATTGCCACCCTCTGCCTAAGAGCTGGCCTGAGACCCAAGGTGAACTTGTGGGCCTTCAGGTCCTCCTTCGCCACAGTCTTGGGGGCAAACCTACTCAGGCTCCAGAACTCCCACTCATACTCAGGCACCATCTTTGATCCTTGCTTCAGGCTGCCAAATTCTTCTCTCTTCTGCCATATCAAGGACTCAGGGAAAAACTCATCGTGGAAGAGTTGCAAGAACTCCTCCCATAGCATAAACTGCACCGCACGGCTCCCCACGACACTCTGCCACCACTCCAGAGCATTCCCCTCTAGCTGCCGAGTGGCCAGCCTCACCTTATACTCCTCCCGGGGTAGGAGGAAGGAAAACACATGCTCAATTTGCCTCAACCAGTGCTCAGCCACCATGGGTTCCTCTTCTCCCTTGAACCTCGGAGGTTGTTCCTTTCGGAACCTTGTCACCACATCGTCCTCTGCACGAACTGGCACGCCGCCCAGCGAACTCTCACGCTCACGAGGTAAATCCCCGGCTGGTGGTGGTGGTAGTGGCACCTGCTATGCTGCCATCTCATGGCGTACTTCCTCCCGAACCTCTTGCCGGATACCCTCCTTCAGCTCTCGGACCTCCAGTCGGATACTCTCTCGCACCTATGCCAACAACAATGCATGTCCTCCAGCGAACTGCCCCGCACCTGGACCCTCATGGGCAAATTACTCATCAGCCACTGCCCCGGACGCACGTGTCACTCTCCTTGGTGGCATTCTTACTACATGAAGTAAGTAAGACAATCGTCAAAACGTATTCAAAATCTATCGCGTGCTACTCCCTCTACCCCATTTTATCTATTCCACTATCACATGGCATTACACACATACATTGCATCAATCCACATTGCACACAGCACAATCCACATTGTAGTCATGCCCAAGGTATTCCAAGAATACTCAGAGTTGCACAGTTCACACATAATCACGTTATTCACATTTTCACACATAACAACAAATGCAACTAGTGCCCTAATGCCAATGCATGCAAATCCTACCTCAGGTCTGGACTACCCCAAGTACACCTTAAAGGCTCAAAGAGGACCGTGTTGATCAGGCACGTCCCTCCATGTTCCTCCAAAGGACTCAAGACAACCAGATCCGCCCACTACCCTAGGCCAACTAGACCATGCTCTGATACCATATTGTCACGCCCCGGATTTCCAACCCGAGGAGACCAGAACGTGACCCTCCCTTTACACGGGTTTGGATAAAGAGGATAGAGTACAACATACACTTCACACTTTATATTCAGAGACAAAATTATATATTTAATAAATTCAAACACCACATGTCTTTATTATGTCTCAAACTTCATTACAATATCTCCCCCAAAAAGGGGTTACAAGGCCTCAACGGAATTACATAACACAAATAACATAAAATAAAGCCACAAAATAGAACTCTTCCACCTTGGTGTTCCCACCTAATGCCCGTAGGTTCCTGCAAGAAAACACACCGCAGTAGGAGGGGTGAACAACCACAGCTCAGTAGGGATCATGTCTCCCCGACCCATCCCATGCTCCTACCATCTATATGAAGAAGTGCTCAAGTGCAGTGTCGTGGCAATTACATCCTAAACAGGTCATAATCAATACTATACACAACAAGCCACAAACAAGTATAACCATTGCCACAAAAACTCCTCGGTCAGTCCCACTGACAGTAACTCAGCCTCTCAGGCTCCACAGTCAGTCTCACTGACATTAACTCAGCCTCTCAGGCTTCACAGGTACACAAGCATTGCCTCAGCCTCTCAGGCTTCTTAGGCTCCACAGTCAGTCTCACTGACATAACACCAATCACTTAACACACATCTCAGTTATTCAGGCATAACAACAAACACTTAACATGCATATCCACACTGGCATAACATCAAACACTTAACATGCATAATCCTCACAGGCATAACATCAAACACTTTTCAGGCATAACCACACTGGCATAACATCAGTCGTATAATATGCATAGCCTCATAGGCATAATATCAAACACCTAATGCAGATGGCCACACAGGCCTAATTTCAAACACATACATGCCACTGAAGGCCAACATCCATATAGGAGATCACACCTATATCGATTTACATATAATATATATATATATCCAGATTACAAATCACCTCCCACGCTAGACGCCGTCCTCTCCACGCAAGACGCTCCGGCAGCAACCAGCAGCTCTCCTTCCTTCCCTCTCTCTCTCTCTCTCTGCGATGGCTGCAGTGGCTAGCCAAAAGAAGAACCCTAAACCTAAGAGTCCTTCACCTCTTATATAGGCACACCAACATCAAAATGACGTAGTTTTGATTAAGTGAACCCCAGCATCAAAACGACGTAGTTTTGATGGAACAGGTTACGACCTTCCCGCATCCATACTCGACAAAATATCCATAATTCCAACATGGTCCTTTGGCAAAAGATTATTATAATCACAAAACCAAGGTGATGGTACAAAAACATGGCTGCACGCCATAATGCACGTCATATCCCTATATGACGTGCAGCTCCCAAAGTTGTGAAATTCTACCCCAAGCTTCTTTGCATCAAGTAGAAGGCTGGTATGCAGTAATATGCTTGCACGCCAATTGGTCCAATTGGCTTTCAAGGCCTTTGGCTCTGAAACTTCTATGGAAGGTAAAGGACATCATTCTGAGAAACTTTAGTTCTGCACACCAATTGATTTGAGGCCATCTACTTGGTCAAAATAAATCTCCAAAACCTGATAAATCAGCCTAAAAGCGCCTGTATATGCAAATAGCATCTTCCTAGGGCATAAATGAACGTTATCACTTGTCACATCCACCTCCCAAAAGTCCCCTCTTGGGTTCATCTCTTACCTCAAACTTGTGCATCAACATTCAAGGTGTTTTAGCTAAAGTGTGTGGGAAGAAAACTCCCTAAACCCAACAATTTCCACTCACAAGGCATCTGTGATTAACTTCTTACATACCGCAAAATGTGGGTCATTACAGGAAGTCCAAGAGCTGAGGGAAGGTATTCCGCAAGAAGTTCGGGAGGAGGTGCGCCGTGAGATGGCGGCACAGCAGGTGGTGCCACCACCACCACCATCAGTGGGGGAGCTACCTCGTGAGCGTGAGAGTTCGCTGGGCGGCGTACCGATTCGTGTAGAAGATGATGTTGTGACGAGGTTTTGGAAGGAATAACCTCCAAGGTTCAAGGGAGAAGGGGATCCAGTGATAGCTAAGCAGTGGTTGAGACAGATCGAGCATGTGTTTTCCTTTCTCTTACCCCGGGAGGAGGATAAGGTGAGTCTCGCCATTCGGCAGCTAGAGGGGAATGCTCTGGAATGGTGGTTGAATGTTACGGGGAGCCGTGCGGTGCAGTTCATGCTATGGGAGGAGTTCTTATAGCTCTTCCATGACGAGTTCTTCCCGGAGTCCTTGAGATGGCAAAAGAGGGAGGAGTTTGGCAGCTTGAGGTAGGGATCAAGGACGGTACCTGAGTATGAGCGAGAGTTCCGGAGCTTGAGTAGGTTTGCTCCCGAGACTGTGGCAAAGGAGGACCTGAAGGCCCACAAGTTCACTTTGGGCCTTAGGCAGAGAGTGGTGATCTTGCGCTTGAGGACTTATGCTGAGGTTGTGGAGACGGCTCGTATCGCTGAGAGAGAGCTGGATGATAGGAGGCAGGCCCATCAGGGTCGCCAGTTGTAGGGCGGATCTGAACGTGATTCGGGGCCCAAGAGGCCCAAGACCGAAGAGAGAGACAACAATTCCTTCCGTAGCAGGGGACAGACATCGGTGAACCCAAGGAGGTCTAGCTTTGGTGGTAGCAGACAGGGAGGTCCAGCAGAAGGTCTCCCCAGTGGTTGTCATTGCTGTGGGGAGCAAGGCTACTTTAGGAGGGAGTGTCCAAAGAAAGACTGGAAATGCAATAGTTGTGGACGAGAGGGCCATCTGAGCCGGGTTTGCCGGAATGGCAACAAGGGAGTTGGAGGCATGGCATCCAGCACGAGGAGTGATGCCAATTTCCGTGCACCAGCAGAGAGACCAGCTCGTCAGTGGTAGGTTAGTCAGGCAGGATCGAACCAGACCCAACCTCAGGGGAGGCCGGAGCGGTAGCAGACTGAAGCTGGAGGCAGTGTAATGACCCGTGTTTGTGGTATGTACGAAGTTAACCACAGATGCCTTGTGAGTGGAAATTGTTGGGCTTTAGGGAGTTTCCTTCCCACACACTTTAGCTAAAACACCTTGGATGTAAGGTAAAGGGAGGGTCACGTTCCGGTCTCCTCGGGTTGGAAATCCGGGGCGTGACAATATGGTATCAGAGCATGGTCTAGTTGGCCTAGGGTAGTGGGCGGATCTGGTTATCTTGCGTCCTTTGGAGGAACCTGGAGGGACGTGCCTGATCAACACGGTCCTCTTAGAGCCTCTAAGGTGTACTTGGGGTAGTCCAGACCGGAGGTAAGATTTGCATGCATTGGCATTAGGGCACTAGTTGCATTGGTTGTTGTATATGAAGGTGTGGATACCTGTTAAAATTGTAATTAAAAATGTGACTAATGTGATAAGGTGTGAACTGTGCAACTCTGATTTTACTTGAAGTACCATGAGCATGACTACAAGGAAAGGTCCTTGTTTATTTGAACTGTGTGCAACGTTGATTGGTGCAACGTGTATGTGTGATGCCATGTACTACTTGACTTGATAGTGGGGTAGAGGTAGTGAAAACCGGTAATTGACGAACGCGTTCTGACGTTTGTACTTCTTACTTCTTGTAGTAAGAATGCCACCGAGGAGAGTGACGCGTGCGTCCGGAGCAGTGGCTGATGAGTCATCTGCCCATGAGGGCTCGGGTGCGGGGCAGTCCGTTGGAGGACATGCGCTGTTGCTGGCGCAGCTGCGAGAAGGCATCCTACTGGAAGTCCAAGAGCTGAGGGAGGGTATCCGGCAAGAAGTCCGGGAGGAGGTGCGCCGTGAGATGGCGGCACAGCAGGTGGTGCCACCCCCACCGCCACCACCAGCGGGGGAGCTACCCCGGGAGCGTGAGGGTTCTCCGCATGGTATACCGACTCGTGCAAAGGATGACGTGGTGACACGGTTCCGAAAGGAACAACCTCCACGATTTAAAGGGGAGGAGGACCCAGTGTTAGCTGAGCACTAGCTGAGCACTGGCTGAGGCAGATCGAGCATGTGTTTTCCTTTCTCCTACCCTGGGAGGAGGATAAGGTGAGACTGGCCATTCGGTAGTTGGAAGGGAATGCTATGGAGTGGTGGTTGAGAGTCGCGGGGAGCCGTGCGGTGCAGTTCATGTTTTGGGAGGAGTTTCTACAGCTCTTCCATGATGAGTTCTGACCCGCATAAATTATGTCTGAAGGTTTTGCAGCAAGTGCACTGGTCAAGTAATAAAATGGAGTATTAAGACTCCGGTTGTCGAACCCACAGGGAGGTAGCTAATGCTGTTAAGCAGCAAGCACTAAGCTAACAAGTTGTTTTTATGTCTGGACAATTGATTTTTGTTGGACAAATAATGTGAACGAAAGGTGATTAAATCAGAAAGTTGGCAAGCTATTGGTATAGAAATTTCAGTGATTAAGGATCTAGGGTCACAATGTTTACCACCCAATCGATTGTAATAGTCTGGTTATGGCTCTTGTTCTTGATTTATGTTCTAGTTCACATTCATGTTGATTATCTCCTACCTATCTTACGTTTGGTCCATGCTAAGATAGATTTAAGGCTTTTATCCCATTTGGTCCATGTGAATAAAAGTGATCAAGGTAGATAAACAATCTAATAGTTGCAGACTTGGTCCATCATGCAATATTAAATCTAATTCACTAGTGTTCCACCCTAGACAAGGGCTAAGATTACCTAATTATGCATAAACTAGGCATTTCCATTCAAGCAAGTGAATTAAACAAGAACTGAATTCTATTTTATTGAACAACCATAACCAAACTGACTACAATTTATTGGGGGCTACATTGCTCCCCTAGACTAACAAGACTACTCCATAATCATGACAAAAACAATAACAATCACAGGAAAGAAAATGATTACAGTACCAGGACAATAAAGGAAGACCCCAAGATGAACCAGGACTCCAGCCTCCAAAGACTCTGGCGTCTGCTGCCCAAAATCACTCCTTGCCAAGGACAATCCGATCTTTTAGCAATGGCTATAGCTCTTTTCAGAACTCAGATCAGATTCTCCCACTCAAGATAATTTACAATGCCTCCAAAGACCCCTATTTATAGGATTTAGTGGGCCAAATTAGGGTTACAAAAGCTGTGCCCTAATTATAAATGTGGTCGCAGCCAAAACGACGTCGTTTTGGTTAGTGACACTAATCGACGCTCTAGGCGCAATAAAACTCAAACTACACCAAATTTGACCCCAGTTCTTTAGAGGAAAATGATTAAAACAACAAAACACATCATTTGGAGCGCAAAAATGCTTGCACGTGAGAATGCACGTGAAAAGACCCTTTTCACGTGCAGCTCCAATTTGACTCAAATTTGCTCCAAAGCTTCCTCTTGAGTTGTAGAAGGCATCCATGCAATAAAATCCTTGCACGTGAGAATGCACGTGAGAAGGCTTTTCACGTGCACCTTGATTTTGCCTTCATTTTGCTTCCATCTTCTTCCTATAGCTTCCTTGTGAGTTAATGGAGTGATCTAGCCAAAGTGTGTGGGAAAAGGTTGCTCCAAAACCTGCCAAAAACACTCAAAAAGTACCACTATACACCAAATAGGGTCTTCCTAGGGGTTAGAGCAAATATGTGGAAAATAACATGCAAATAGGTACAAAACATACGCTAAAACACCCTATATAAGGCATAGGATAGCGGCATAAATGCACGTTATCAAGTTCTTCCCGGAATCTTTGAGATGGCAGAAGACAGAAGAATTTGGCAGCCTGAAGCAAGGATCAAAGACGGTGCCCGAGTATGAGCTGGAGTTCCGGAGCCTGAGTAGGTTTGCCCCCGAGACTGTGGCAAAGGAGGACCTGAAGGCCCACAAGTTCACCTTGGGTCTTAGGCCAGCTCTTAGGCAGAGGGTGGCGATTCTGCATTTGAGAACCTATGCTGAGGTTGTTGAGACAGCACGTATAGCTGAGAGGGAGCTGGAGGATGGGAGGCAGGTCCATCAGGGTCGCCAGTTGCAAGGTGGGTCTGAACGCGATTCGGGGTCCAAGAGGCCTAAGACTGAGGAGAGAGATAGTAGTTCCTTCCGCAGCAGGGGACAAACATTGGTGAACCCAGGGAGGTCTAGCTTTGGTGGTGGCAGACAGGGAGGTCCGGCAGGAGGTCTCCCCAGCGGTTGTCATTGCTGTGGGGAGCAAGGCCACTTTAGGAGGGAGTGTCCAAAGAAGGACTGGAAATGCCATAGTTGTGGACGAGAGGGCCATCTGAGCTGGGTTTGCTGGAGTGGCAACAGGGGAGTTGGAGGCATGACATCCAGCACAAGGAGTGATGCTAGTTTCCGTGCACCAGCAGAGAGACCAGCTCGTTAGTGGCAGGCTAGTCAGGCAGGGTCCAACCAGACCCGACCCCAGGGGAGGCCGGAGCGGTAGCAGACTGAAGCTAGAGGCAGCCTTGGCGGGAAGCGCCCAGTGAGTGAGCCAACCAGTGGCACGAGCCAAGGGAGGGTGTTTGCGCTGGAGGCGACATACCCAGAGGAGGCTGAGCTACCACCTCCACCAGCGGAGGGTGGGGCAGGACCATCGGTGGTTAGAGGTACCCTCTTAATCTCTCGTACGCTTGTTTCTGCACTTTTTGATATGGGTTCATCTTGTTCGTTTGTCGCTGAACTTTTGATTGAGGGATTGGGGTTAGCATGTATTGAGGCAGAGAGACCCCTAGCAGTAGAGTCTCCGGTGGGAGGCATGGTTGAGGTGCGGCGTGTTTGCCGTGACTGTGTGTTAACCATAGGAGATGTGGAGCTAAGTTTTCACTTGCATGTAATGCCCTTGCGTATATTTGATCTGATCTTGGGTATGGATTGGCTTATGGCTTTCCAAGCCAAGATAGATTGTTACCGGCGGCGTGTATCCTTTATGACACCCGCAGGGACCTCTTGCACCCTGAAGGGGGAGTGGGACTATGAGGCGAGTCGGGCTGGGCCAGTGTTAGACCAGTGGGGTGCCATTAACCATAGGTTGGCAGCCCTGACCTTTGCTGAGGAGGGGAAAGTGGAGAAGAGGGTGTGGCCAGCTGTTGTTGACCAATTTCAGGATGTCTTTCCTGACCGGTTGAGGAGTTTACCTCCTAAGAGGAGTGTAGAGTTCACCATTGAGTTGGTACTGGGGACTGGTCCAATCTCCCAAGTAGCATATCGTATGGGGCCAGCCGAGCTGAGGGAGCTTCAGCGGCAGATCGAGGAGTTGGTGGACCAGGGGTATATTAGACCGAGTACCTCACCTTGGGGTGCTCCGGTGCTCTTTGCAAAGAAGGGAGATGGCATGCTACGCCTTTGCATCGACTATAGGAAGTTGAATTTGGTGACTGTGAAGAACAAGTATCCATTGCCTCGGATCGATGACCTGTTTGACCTGTTGAGTGGAGCCCGGTGGTTTTCCAAGATAGATCTATGGTCGGGGTATCACCAGTTAAGGGTTAGGGAGGAGGACATCCCTAAGACGGCTTTTCGGTGCAGGTATGGGCACTATGAGTGGGTAGTGATGCCTTTCGGGCTCACTAATGCACCAGCAGTGTTCATGCATTTGATGAACCAAGTCTTTGCCCCATACTTAGACTCGTTCATGGTGGTGTTTATAGACGATATCTTCGTATATTCCAAGACCGAGAGGGAGCATGTGGAACATCTGGCAACAGTGTTGCAAACCTTGAGGGATCAGTGGTTGTTTGCTAAGTTTAGTAAATGCGAGTTTTGGATGCAGGAGGTCCATTTTCTTGGCCACGTCGTGTCAGCTGAAGGGGTTAGAGTGGACCCAGCCAAGATTGAGGCGGTGTCATCATGGGAGAGGCCAACCAATGTCTTCGAGATTCGCAGTTTCCTTGGCTTGGCAGGGTACTACCGTCGTTTCGTGGAGGGATTCTCCCGTTTGGCAGCTCCTATGACAGTATTGACTCGGAAGGGAGTGAAGTTTGAGTGGACTGACAAGTGTCAGCAGGCGTTTGAGGCTCTCAAAACCCGTTTGACCACTACACCGGTGTTGAGGTTACCTCGGGAGGATATCCCATATGAGGTATATTGTGATGCGTCCAAGGTTGGTTTGGGGTGTGTGCTTATGCAGGAGCACAGTGTGGTAGCCTATAGGTCGAGGCAGCTGAAGCATCATGAGCAGAATTACCCTACCCATGATCTTGAGTTGGCGACTGTCATCTTTGCCTTGAAGAGTTGGCAACATTACCTTTTGGGGGAAAAGTTTGTAGTGTTTTCTAATCACAAGAGCCTTCAGTACATCTTCACTCAGAGGGACTTGAATTTGAGGCAGAGGAGATGGGTTGAGTATTTGCAAACCTTTGACTTTACTCTCGCCTATACCCCGGGCAAGGGTAATGTTGTAGCTGACGCATTGAGCAGGAAAGGGAAAGCTGAGGTGGCCATGAGAGAGTGGAAGCTGATGGAGCAGTTGGCGATGTTGCAGCTGCAGCCTGTTGTTCGTGATGGTGGGATAGTCCTGTGTCCTTTGGTGGTTGTGCCTGAGTTGTACTAGCGCGTCCGGGGGGGACAGGTGGGTGACATTGAGTGTGAAGTTCTCCATGCCCGTATTGAGGCTGGTGAGCTATCTGGGGACTGGACAGAGGGTCCTGAGCATCAGTTGTCTTTTTAGGGGCGGTTAGTAGTGGCTTCTTCTCTCAGGGATGGGGTGATGCGGGAATTTCACCAGTCAAGAGTTGCTGTGCATCCGGGGGGTATGAAGATGTACCATGCGCTTCGGGGACATTTTTGGTGGCCTGGGATGAAATGCGATGTGGCTGCCTTTGTTTCGCAGTGCCTCACGTGTCAGCAGGTGAAGGCAGAACATCAGCGGCCAGCGGGCATGTTACAGCCATTGCCCATAGCGGAGTGGAAGTGGGACCACATAACGATGGATTTCGTGACTGGTCTTCCACCCACCACAGGGAGGAAAGATATGATTTGGGTGATTGTGGATCGACTCACAAAGTCGGCCCATTTCCTTGCTGTTAGCGAGCAGGACTCCATTGGGACCTTGAGTCAGCTATACATGAACGAGATTGTGAGACTGCATGGCGTACCATCATCGGTTGTCTCTGACCAGGATTCGAGGTTTACTTCCCGTTTTTGGGCAGGTTTGCAGGAGGCTATGGGGACCAAGCTTCACTTGAGTACAGCCTTTCACCCTGAGACTGACGGTCAGACTGAGAGGACGAATCAGACCATGGAGGACATGTTGAGGGCTTGTGTGCTAGATTTTGGGGGTTCGTGGGCAACTCACTTTCCTTTGGTGGAGTTTGCCTACAATAACAGTTATCAGGCATCCATTGGAATGGCCCCTTTCGAAGCATTGTATGGGAGGCCGTGCCGCTCACCCTTGTATTGGATGGAGGTAGGAGAGGCAGCTCTCTTGGGACCACAATTGGTTCAAGAGGCTACTGAGAAGGTCAAGTTGATTCGTCATCGCTTGTTATCAGCCCAGAGTCGACAGAAATCTTATGCAGATCAACGGCGGTGACCTTTGGAGTTTTCTGTGGGCGATCATGTGTTTCTCCGTGTCTCTCCACAACGTGGACATCAGCGCTTTGGGAGAGGTTCCAAACTCTCTCCCCGGTTCATTGGTCCATTTGAGGTTATAGCTCGTGTGGGGCCTGTCGCTTACCGGTTAGCATTGCCCCCGCGATTGAGTCGGGTGCACAATGTGTTCCACGTGTCCCAGTTGAGGAAGTATCATCCTGACCCCACTCATGTGATCGATTGGGGGACATTGGACATTGCGGATGACATGTCCGTTGTTGAGGCCCCTATCCGTATCGTCGATCGGCAGGAGAAGCTTTTGCGTGGTCGTGCTATTCCTTTGGTTTGCGTGCTATGGCAGCACCGTGGCATTGAGGAGGAGACATGGGAACGTGAGTCCGTGATGCGTGAGCAGCACCCAGAGTTGTTCAAGGACGAACAATCTTAAGGGTGGGAGGTGGCTGTAATCATGTGTAGTGATGTGTTTTCTTCTGTAGTGATGTGTTTTCGTGTGGTTCATGATTTGGTGTAATTGTATTTCTACTTGTAAACTGGTATTTTTATTGAGATGTGTTTTGCGATTGCAAAATGTGTTTGAGATGTCCTGTTATGTTGTGTGACCCATTTGGGTGTTGTGGCTCGCCGTGTGGCAAAGGGGTAGCTTGTGTTTGTTTTCCTTGTATGTTGTTTCTTTTCGAGGACGAAAAGTCTTAAGGGGGAGAGGATGTAATGACCCGTGTTTGTGGTATGTACGAAGTTAACCACAGATGCCTTGTGAGTGGAAATTGTTGGGCTTTAGGGAGTTTCCTTCCCACACACTTTAGCTAAAACACCTTGGATGTAAGGACCCGTGTTTTGAGTTAGGCAGTCTTGCCTTCTGAATGGGAACTTTCTAGATTTTGACCTAGTAGATGTGCTCAGATGAATTGGCGTGCAGACCAAAAGATTCTTAGAATGATGTCTTCTATCTACCACAGAAGTTTCAGGCCAAACGGACGTGCACGTGAATTGGACCCATTTGGCTTGCAAGGTTTTTATTGCATGGATGTCTTTTACATGGTGCAAGGAGGCTTGGGGTAAAGTTTGAGTGCATTTGGAGCTGCACGCCAATTGGGGAATTGGCGTTCAAATTGGCATGCAGACTTATTTTTGCATGGTTACCTTGGTTTTGTGATTCTAAACATCTTTTCCCAAAGGACCATGTTGGAATTATGGATATTTTGGTGTGTATGGATGTGGGAAGGTCATAGCTTGTTCCATCAAAACTACGTCGTTTTGATGTTGGGATTCACTTAATCAAAACTACGTCGTTTTGAGGTTGCATTGTCTATATAAGGAGGAGAAGCCCTCTGTTTTAGGTTTTAGGGTTTGTTGTTCCACCAGCCGTCGCAGAGAGAGAGAGAGAGAGAGAGAGGGGGGGAGGGAGAACTGCTGGCTTGCTGCTGGAGCGTCTTGCGTGGGGAGGATGGCGTCTAGCGCGGGAGCAAGAGCAGGAGGACGTTTCCAAGGTAGGGGTTCTGTCTTTCCTGGTCTGTTCTGGGGTTAGGCCCTGTGTGGATGTTTTGTCAGGTTTCTATTGTTAATGCTATAATATATATATGTAAATTCATATAGGTGTGATCTCCTATATGAATGTTGGCCTTCAATGGCATTTTTGGTGTGATCATGATGTGGGGTGGGCGGTGCATGTTAAGTGTTCAATAAAATGCCTGTGTGAATATGTCTGTGTGAATATACCTAGTGTGTGTTTGATAATATGCCAGTAAGGCTAGAATTGTGGGTTGGTAAAGGTGTGCATGCCAAGTGTTTGTTTTTATGCCTGAGTGGCTGGGTTTGTGCATTTGTGAATGTGTACCTACTAAGTGTTTGGTTTTAATCCTGAGTGGTTATGTGCACTGTTCTTGGAACCCGGTGGCTGTGGAAGCCCGGGACTGTTCTTGAAACCCGGTGGCTATGGAAGCCCGGGACTGTTCTTGGAACCCGGTGGCTGTGGAAGCCCGGGACTGTTCTTGGAACCCGGTGGCTGTGGAAGCCCGGAACTGTTCTTGGAACCCGGTGGTTGTGGAAGCCCGGGACTGTTCTTGGAACCCAGTGGCTGTGGAAGCCCGGGAATGTTTATGTACGAGCCTGTGTATGATTGTGTTTGCTGCTATGGCCCGTTATTATATCTGGTGAAATGGTTGTATCACGACACAACACTTGTACACATGGCATGTAGATATTAGGAACATGGGATGGGTTGGGGAGACATGATCCCTACTGAGCTGTGGTTGCTCACCCCTCCTACCATGTTGTTTTCTTTACAGGAACCTACAGGCGTTAGGTGGGAACACCAAGGTGGAAGTCCTACTTGTGGCTTGTTTATTATTATTTGAGTTATGCTGTTTTGGTGTAAGCTTTGTGACCCCATAGGGGAGATATTGTAATGTGGAGTTTAATGTAATAAAAGCATGTTTTGGACACATTTGTTATGTTTGGACTCAATAAATACAAGATTGGCCTCTGAATATAAAGTGTGAAGTGTATGTTGTATCCTAACCCCTTTATCCAACTTGGGTAAAGGGAGGATCATGTTCCGGTCTCCTCGGGTTGGAAATCAGGGGCGTGACAGGCAGCCTTAGTGGGAAGCGCCCAGTGAGTGAGCCGACCAGTGGCACGGGCCAAGGGAGGGTGTTTGCGCTGGAGGCGACGTACCAGGAGGAGGCTGAGCTACCACCTCCACTAGCAAAGGTGGGGCAGGACCATCGGTGGTTAGAGGTACCCTCTTAATCTCTCGTACGCTTGTTTCGCACTTTTTGATACGGGTGCATCTTGCTCGTTTGTCGCTGAACTACTGATTGAGGGATTGGGGTTAGCATGTGTTGAGGCAGAGAGACCCCTAGCAGTGGAGTCTCCGATGGGAGGTATGATTGAGGTGCAGCGTGTTTGCCATGACTTTGTGTTAACCATAGGAGATGTGGAGCTAAGTTTTCACTTGCATGTAATGCCCTTGCGTACTTTTGACCTGATCTTGGGTATGGATTGGCTTATGGCTTTCCAGGCCAAGATAGACTGTTATCGGCGGCGTGTATCCTTTGTGACACCTGCAGGGACCTCTTGCGCCCTGCAGGGGGAGTGGGACTGTGAGGCGAGTCGAGCTGGGCCAGTGTTGGACCAGTGGGGTGCCATTACCCACAGGTTGGCAGCCCTGACCTTTGCTGAGGAGGGGAAAGTAGAAAAGAGAGTGTGGCCAGCAGTTGTTGACCAATTTAAGGATGTCTTTCCTGACCAGTTGAGATGTTTACCTCCTAAGAGGAGTGTAGAGTTCACCATTGAGTTGGTACCGGGTACTGGCCCAATCTCCCAAGTAGCATATTGTATGGGGCCAGTCGAGCTAAGGGAGCTTCAACGGTAGATAAAGGAGTTGGTGGACCAGGGGTATATTTGACCGAGTACCTCACCTTGGGGTGCTTCGGTGCTCTTTGCAAAGAAGGCAGATGGCACGCTACGCATTTGCATCGACTATAGGAAGCTGAATTCGGTGACTGTGAAGAACAAGTATCCGTTGCCTCGGATCGATGACCTGTTTGACCAGTTGAGTAGAGCCCGGTGGTTTTCCAAGATAGATCTATGATCGGGGTATCATCAGTTGAGGGTGAGGGAGGAGGACATCCCTAAGACTGCTTTTCGGTGTTGGTATGGGTACTATGAGTGGGTAGTGATGCCTTTCGGGCTCACTAATGCACCAGCAGTGTTCATGCATTTGATGAACCAGGTCTTTGCTCCATACTTGGATTCTTTCGTGGTGGTGTTTATAGATGATATCTTGGTATATTCCAAAACGGAGAGGGAGCATGTGGAGCATTTGGCAACAATGTTGCAAACCTTGAGGGACCAGAGGTTGTTTGCTAAGTTTAGCAAATGTGAATTTTGGATGCAGGAGGTCCATTTTCTTGGCCATGTGGTGTCAACTAAGGGAGTTAGGGTGGACCCAACCAAGATTGAGGCTGTGGCGTCGTGGGAGAGGCCAACCAATGTTTTCGAGATTCGTAGTTTTCTTGGCTTGGGAGGGTATTACCGTCGTTTTGTAAAGGGATTCTCTCGTTCGGCAACTCCTATGACGGCGTTGACCCGAAAGGGAGTGAAGTTTGAGTGGACTGACAAGTGTCAGCAGGCGTTTGAGGCTCTCAAAACCCGTTTGACCACCGCACCAGTGTTGAGGTTACCTCGGGAGGATATCCCATATGAGGTATATTGTGATGCGTCCAGGGTTGGTTTGGGGTGTGTGCTTATACAGGAGCACAGTGTAGTAGCTTATGGGTCGAGGTAGCTGAAGCCTCATGAGCAGAATTACCCTACTCATGATCTTGAGTTGGCGGCTGTCATCTTTGCCTTGAAGAGTTGGCAACATTACCTTTTGGGGGAGAAGTTCCTAGTGTTTTCTGATCACAAGAGCCTTCAGTACATCTTTACTCATAAGGACTTGAATTTGAGGCAGAGGAGATGGGTGGAGTATTTGCAGACCTTTGACTTTACTCTTGCCTATACCCCGAGCAAGGGTAATGTTGTGGCTGACGCATTGAGCAGAAAAGGAAAAGCTGAGGTGGCCGTGAGAGAGTGGAAGCTGATGGAGCAGTTGGCGATGTTGCAGCTGCAGCCTGTTGTTCGTGATGGTGGGATAGTCCTGAGTCCTTTGGTTGTTGTGCCTGAGCTGTACCAACGCGTCCGGGAGGGACAGTTGGGTGACATTGAGTGTGAGGTTCTCCGTGCCCGTATTTAGGCTGGTGAGCTATCAGAGGGCTGGACCGAGGGTCCTGAGCATGAGTTGTCTTTTCAGGGGTGACTAGTAGTGGCTTCTTCTCTCCGGGATGAGGTGATGAGGGAGTTTCATCAGTCTCGGCTTGCCGTGCATCCAGGGGGTACGAAGATGTATCATGCGCTTCAGGGATATTTTTGGTGGCCTGGGATGAAACGTGATGTAGCTGCTTTTGTTTCGAGGTGTCTCACTTGTCAACAAGTGAAGGCTGAGCACCAGTGGCCGGCAGGCATGTTACAGCCGTTGCCAATAGCCAAATGGAAGTGGGACCACATAGCGATGGACTTTGTAACTGGACTTCCACCCACCACTGGGTGGAAGGACATGATATAGGTGATTGTGGACCGACTGACTAAGTCAACCCATTTTCTTGCTGTCCGCGAGCGGGACTCCATCGGGGCCTTAAGTCAGCTGTATGTGAACAAGGTGGTGAGACTGCATGGGGTGCCATCATCAATTGTGTCCGACAGGGATTCGAGGTTTACTTCTCATTTTTGGGCAGGCTTGCAGGAGGCTATGAGGATAAAGCTTAACTTGAGTACAGCCTTTCACCCTAAGACTGACGGTCAGACCGAGAGGACGAATCAGACCATGGAAGACATGTTGAGGGCTTGTGTGCTAGATTTTGGGGGTTCGTGGGCAACTCACCTTCCTTTGGTGGAGTTTACCTACAACAACAGTTATCAGGCGTCCATTGGGATGGCTCCTTTTGAGGCGTTGTATGGGCGGCCATGCCGATCACCCTTGTGTTGGACTGAGGTAGGAGAGGCAGCTCTCTTGGGACCACAGTTAGTTCAAGAGGCTACTGAGAAGGTCAAGTTGATTCGTCAACACTTGTTATCAGCCCAGAGTCGACAGAAATCTTATGCAGATCAGCGGCGGCGACCTTTGGAGTTTTCTGTGGGAGATCATGTGTTTCTCCATGTCTCTCCACGACGTGGACATCGGCGCTTTGGGAGAGGTTCCAAACTCTCTCCCCGTTCATTGGTCCTTTTGAGGTTATAGCTCGTGTGGGGGCCTGTAGCTTACTGGTTAGCATTGCCACCGCGATTAAGTCGGGTGCACAATGTGTTTCACGTGTCCCAGTTGAGGAAGTATCATCCTGACCCCTCTCATGTGATCGATTGGGGGACATTGGACATTGAGGATGACATGTCCGTTGTTGAGGCCCCTATCCGTATCCTCAATCGGCGGGAGAAGCTTTTGCGTGGTCGTGCTATTCCTTTAGTTCGCGTGCTGTGGCAGCACCGTGGCATTGAGGAGAAGACATGGGAATGTGAGTCCGTGATGTGTGAGCAGCACCCAGAGTTGTTCGAGGACGAACAATCTTAAGGGTGGGAGGCGGTTGTAGTGATGTGTTTTCTTGTATGTGGTTCATGATTTGGTGTATTTGTATTTGTATTTGTAGACTGGTATTTGTATTTATATTGAGATGTGTTTTGAGATTACAATGTGGTTGAGATGTCCTATTATGTTGTGTGATCCATCTGGGCATTATGGCATTGCTGTCTTGCAAATGGGCTGCATGTGTTTGTTTTTCCTTGCATGTTGTTTCTTTTCGAGGACGAAAAGTCTTAAGAGGGAAAGGATGTAATGACCCATGTTTTGCGGTATGTAAGAAGTGAATTACAGATGCCTTGTGAGTGGTACTTATTGGGTTTAAGGGAGTTTCCTTGCCACACAGTTTAGCTAAAACACCTTGAATGTTTATGCACAAGTTTGAGGTAAGAGATGGGCCCAAGAGGGGACTTTTAGGAGGTGCACATGACAATGCACGTCATATGGGGATATGACGTGCAAAGGGATTTTGGTTTGCCTGTCTTCTACATGATCCTAGGAAGTTTGGGGTAGAATTTCACAACTTTTGGAGCTGCACGTCATATGGGGATATGACGTGCATTATGGCGTGCAGCCATATTTTTGTACTATCACCTTGGTTTTGTTGTTCTAAATATCTTTTTCCAAAGGGGCATGTTGGAATTATGGATGTTTTGGCGTGTATGGATGCGGGAAGGTTATAGCTTATTCCATCAAAACTACGTCATTTTGATGCTGGGATTCATTTAATCAAAATGACGTCGTTTTGGGGTGTGGAGGTGTCTATATAAAGAGGTGAAGGCTCCTTGTTTTAGGTTTAGGGTTCTCTTCTTTAGCCACCGCAGCCGTCGCGGAGAGAGAGAGAGAGAGAGAGAGAGAGAGAGAGAGAGAGAGAGAGGAGGGTTCTGGCCATTGCTACTGTGGTGTTTCTCGTGGGCGGACGACGTTCGGCGTGGGAGCGGAATCGTTGCTGTGGTGATACGTTTTCCTACAGGTAGGGGTTCTGTCTCCTTGTACCTAATCCGGGGTTAGGCCCCATGGTGGATGAACTGCTGGATATCGTTATTGTTGTTATATTATTTATATGTAAATTCATATAGGTGTGATCTCCTATATGAATGTTGGCCTTCAATGGCGTCTTGGTGTGATTCTGACGTTGGGTGGGCAGTGCGTGTTAAATGTTTGATAAAATGCCTATGTGAATATGTCTGTATGAATATGCCTTGCATGTGTTTGATAATATGCCAGTATGGTTGGATTTGTGAGTTGGTAAAGGTGTGCATGCAAAGTGTTTGCTTTTATGCATGAGTGGCTGGGTTTGTACATTTGTGAATGTGTGCCCATTAAGTGTTTAGTTTTATGCCTGAGTGGCAATGTGTACTATGTTTTGTGAAACTCGGTGGCTGTGGAAGCCCGGGACTGTTTTGTGAAACCCAGTGGCTGTGGAAGCCCGGGACTGTTTTGTGAAACTCGATGGCTGTGGAAGCCCGGGACTGTTCTTGGAACCCGGTGGTTGTGGAAGCCCGGGACTGTTTTGTGAAACCCGGTGGCTGTGGAAGCCCGGGACTGTTCTTGGAACCCAGTGGCTGTGGAAGCCCGGGACTGCTCTTGGAACCCGGTGGCTGTGGAAGCCCGGGACTGTTCATGTACTAGCCTGTGTGATTATGGAAATGATTGTATTTGCTGATATGGCTTGTTATTATATCTGGTGAAATAATTGTATCACGACACTGGACTTGTACACATGGCATGTAGATGCTAGGAGCATGGGATGGGTTGGGGAGACATGATCCCTACTGAGTTGTGGTTGCTCACCCCTCCTACTGTGTTGTTTTCTTTATAGGAACCTACAGGCGTTAGGTGGGAACACTAAGGTGGAAAACCTGCTTGTGGCTTGCTTATTGTTATTTGAGTTTTGTTGTTTTTGTGTGAGCTTGGTAACCCCAGTGGGGAGATATTGTAATGAGGAGTTTAATGTAATGAAAGCCTGTTTGGACACATTGGTAATGTTTGAACTTAGTAAACAAATGATTTTGTCTCTGGATATAAAATGTGAAGTGTATGTTGTATTCTAACCCCTTTATCCAAAATCGGGTAAAGGGAGGGTCATGTTCCGGTCTCCTCGGATTGGAAATCCGGGGCGTGACATATGTCGCCTGGGAACTCTAAAAATCACATCATTTAATTCTTCAAGTTCCCAAGTAGCCGTCTGTCCCCTCCAAAAACTTCTATAAAAATGTCATTTGTCCAACACAAAAGAGGGGGGGAGGGAGCCATATTTGGAGGCTAACTTCTTGCAATATAGAGAGTTCGGCAGGGAATTCAGAAATTCGGCTGGTGAGATCCATAGAGCAGCTTGCAAATTCTGAGTTCTTATTTGTTGGTTGGAGTTGAAGGAGACATCTTTCGCCACCCTTGCTGGATTCTATCCTTACATTCTTCAAGCACTCAAGGGAGGAATAAAGCACTAGCAGGAATATCAACTTCAATTTCCAGGTTTCTATTCCCTTCTCTCTCGCATTCATCATCGTAACTACAGAATCTCATCTTCTTTATTCAAAAATACAAAAATCATTTTTTAGAGGCCCAGTGGCCGTGGGATTGAGCTCTTATGCTCATATCCTCGCCACTTGGCCAACATTGCGTCTGATAGTGAATCTGAATTTTACAGTATGCTCTTCACGTTACTAGACCCTGCCTTTTTGTTTTCCTAGATAAAACCCCCAACTTCTTTTTAAACAAATCCAAGCTCCGATGGCCGTGGGATTAAGCCCTATGCTTATATCTTTTCCACCTGGCCGACATCAACTGTGGTAATGAATTCGAGCTCCTTGTTGTGCTCTTCATACTATTGGTTTTTTTCTTGTTTGCCTAGATAAAGTAGAAGAATTACATTCTATTATCTAAATACAACCACCCCATTTTTACTATGAAATAAAAAAGAAAGAAAGGAAAATTAAAACAAGCAAACACCCCTAGACAAAAACTAGGTACCAATCTTGGACGCTGTGGGGAGGTGTAAGAATTATTCTTCCTTCCCCACACGTAACTGACTCCTGAACCTATTCTCTGGAACCATAGCTCCTCTAGGTGGCCAAGCACACCTTCATTTTTGTTTGGTGGCGACTCTTTTTTTTTTCTATCTCTCTTTTTGGTTCTGTGCGAGCTATGACAATGATGGTTCAATGACTGAATCTCATCCAAATGAGTAATCTCAAGCCAGTCACGGGCCCGGACGACACTGGGTGATGACAATTACCTTGCTTGGTCTTGTATACCAAACACAGTCAATGTAATCAAAAATTTCATTCCATTTCCCATGTCAATTTCATTTCCTTAATAATTCTATTCCCCTCAATTTCATTCCCGCGTACCGAACGGCTATATATATTACGAAGATTTGCGCTCATATTACACAAAGGCTACCATGATGCTACAATCTTTGCACTACAATACTACCACCATGGTTTGACACAACATTATGGTTATTCCAATGATGGGTAAACTATTCCTTCCACCAATTTTGGCCAATTCCATGTCATTCCACATCTCAAACGACCATATAACATTTGTAGCACAATCTGGTGGTATTTTTAGGTTTTTACTTTTAAAATTATTTTCAGAAGTTATCTTTAAAAATTGGATGCACGCTTTTTGTTGGTTGTTTTTCATTTGATTAAAAAAAATGTTTTACATTTTTTTTGTTGAGGCATCGCAGCAGGAAGGCAGTAGCAGGGAGCGTTGTAGCAAGGAGGCGGCAGTTGGGGGGGGGGGGGGGGGGGTTGAGATCGTCGCAGCAAAGGAGAGTGGGAGCGTCACAGCGTGGAGGTTGCGGCGAGGGGTAGGGTGTGTCCTTTTGTAGGGGTTGTTATCTCGTCACAAAGGGAAGCTGACGTAGGGGGAGCTAGCGCAGGGGAGGCCGTGGGAGGTTGAGGCCGTTACAGGAAGGGATAACAGCAAAGAAAACAATAAAAAACAAAGTGAAAACAACGAAAATGTATTTTCACTTTTTAGTATTCAAGTACTAATCATTTTCGAAAAGAAAAAAAAATACCTACCAAGCAAAAATGAAGTGATATTTTTTTATTAAAATATAAAAAATAATTTCTGGAAACAGCTACCAAACAACACATTAGTAGGTATTTTTTTTTTCTTGTGCTCATATGGTACATGCGATTTTATTATATGGTGGGGCTTGAGGGTTAAGGTCAAAATGATATTTTTGAGGGCATATGAAATAATTAATTAATTAATTAATTAAAATAAGGAGATAAATAGGGTTTTGTTTCTCTCCCTATGCCAGACACTTGTATGCCACGCACACATCGCACACCCAAGAGGAAAAACGAAGAAGTGGAAGAAAGGAGAGGGAGCTCAGGGAGGTGTTGTCGGAGCCATAGTAGATCCCTTTACTGTTTTTCTCCAACAAACAAGAGGTAAGAGCTCTTTTATTCCCTTTTTTTTAATTAATCAATTGGAGATGGATACATATGTATTAGATTTGATTTAAAAGAATGTGGATAATATTCACTTTAATCGGATTTAAACTTTTTAGATGTTTTCTCCAAGCCTAGTAGAAACCTTCTACTACGATTTTATGAACTCCTTGTCATATAGTCATTCGTACTTGCTATATATAAATTTGGGTTTGATAAAATTACGTTCAGTATTGTGTAATAATTACCCATTTAATTGAATTACACTTAATATCACCATAATTTAATGAATTATACTTGATACATTTATTACTTTTTTAGAATATTAATCCAATCTACCCTTTTCATTGTTGCTAATATGACAAAATATCCGTATAAATAGAGTTAAATGAATTAATTTATTATGATGGTGGTATGCTAAATAGAGCGCGAGTTGGCTGCGGCTGCGGCAAAACGTCGTACCGTACGATGATCTTTTTTTTTGGTATAGTTTTTATTGTTCGTTTCAAAAATCAACCGTTAGATGTAATATTCATGTAGTGCATGTCACTCTTGTAAAATTTTATAGTAATCTAATGGTTGGATTTTGCACAAATACAATTATAAAAAATAAAAAAATAAAAATACTGAACAAATTTATTTTTAAATTTTTAAATTTTTTGTAATTGCATTTGTGCAAAATTCAACCGTTAGATTACTATAAAATTTTACAAGAGTGACATGCACTACATGAATATTACAACTAACTGTTGATTTTTGAAACAAACAACAAAAACTATATAAAAAAAAATCACCGTACAGTGGCGTTTTGCCGCAGCCACAGCCAACTCGTGCTCTGCAAAATTCTGAAAACAATTTAATATTTTATTTTGATCCGATATAGGCACCGAATATAATTTATTAAAATAGAAGGTTTCAGATATAATTTTATTTTTAATGTAATTTAATTAAAATTTGAGGATATTATTTATATAATTTATTTAAATGAAATATATAATTATTATATAAAAAATTAAAACTATTAAATGTAATGTGTTAACTTAAAAAGATATGTGTAATTTTATTAAATCTAGATGATATCAAATGTGATTTTCTTTTTCTTTTTCTTTTTTTTTAATTGTTTTTAGGTATATGAAGTTGCCAGCATATATCAAAATTGACCATCGAGAGTGACAGATAACCAACACAAAATAGTATGAGTATTATTTTGATTATTTATCTAGGATATGTCAGCAGACAGCAGCGATCAAAAGTTATTAGGAATGGTTCCTGTCGGCAAATTGGCCACGAGGGCATATGAAAAGACAGCATCAAGTATGTATCCATCATTTATTGGGGTTTTTAAGGCTGTTGGACCATAATAATAATAATAATAATAATAAAGATTGGAGCTGGCAGTGACTAAAGAAAATTTAAGGTGGTGGTCCCATCGTCCTTCTCTCCCACGGCCACCGCCACCGCCACCGCCACCGCCATGAATTTCCATTCACCTCCCTTATTTATTGCCCTTCCTGTATCGCAGCTATATTTAAGTATCCATTTTTAATTACCCTCTCCCTTTCTTTGCCACACCACTATGTAAATGCTATTTTGATTCTTAAAAAGCTGACTCTTTCAGATTAATCAACATTTTGTTGGGTGACACCACCCTTTTTTACGTTGAAACGTAAACATATTGTAAGAGTTTTTTTTTCTCTTTGGTTGTGAATACGATTTCTCTTCAAATAATCAATGAATGGATTAAGAAAAATTATTATTTGGAATAAAATGAGCCCAAACAAATATTATTTATGGGAGGACAAACATTTTTATTCATAAAAAATTGAGATACCAGTTAGATCTCATTTTATTTGGATTGGATATACTAATCATGTTTTATATAATTATCTGCCCATGCCATATTTTGTTGAACAGGTGTATAAAGATTCCCTACTATCATGGAGTCAGTCACACGTGTGGAGTTGATGTTAACCCAATTTGCACGAGATGAATACACTATGAAACGAACGGGGAAGTCTAAAATTTAGAACCTCTGCTATAAGACACTGAAGTGCCCCAAGGCCGACTCCATATGATAGAGGATGAAATTTGGAGACTAACGTACTTCATCGTGTTTAATTCCAACTTAAAACGAAAAAGTTATGATCAAAATAAATTTTTATCGGAAAAAGTCAAACTAGCCAAAAGATTGTCGATGTCCCTGGTCAAATGGCCCGAAAATATGACCATGCGAGATTCTCCAAAACAACTATTTAGGCGAATACAGGGCTTCCCAAAATATCCCCAAAAGTTTGTCTATTTTGCCATTTTGGGTGGGGGTAAGAAGGTAATTAAAAGTTTAAAAAAGAACTAAACTCAAAGACTCAAAGGCTCGAAGTCTTCGACCATCAACCCGTTGACCTTCGAGTCTTTGACGGTTGACCTCCGAGTCTTCGACGTTCGAGCCTGACCCGTAGCCTTCGATCTTCGAGGCTTGACCTCCGACCCTTCGACTCTTGACCTTCGACTCGTTGACCATTGACCTTCAACCCATTAATTGTTGACCTTCAACCCATTAATTGTTGACCTTCAACCCGTTGATCTTCGACCTATCGACACTTTGACCCTGCTGACACTCCGACCCTGCCGACCTTTGACCTTCACTGTTTGACCTTATATGCTCGGGCTCTCTCACTGTTTGTTCACAGGACGTGTTTTTATTAGTTGTTATTGTTAGAGATGCTTTTCAACACCTATCAGACACGTGCTCACAAAAAAAATGAAAAAAACAATCACAAGCTACCTTATTTTGTGCGCAGGTCATCCAACCACTAGACAAAAGTTAGAATCTTACAATTTAAAACGTTGACACTCATCATAGAGAAATAAATGCACACTAATGATGGTCTAGCCAAGTTCTGTCATCCCATAAAAAGAGGTTTTCTCCCTACATGAGAGAAAGAGATATTCGGCTAAAAAATGAAAGCAACCCTGCTATTCTGTCATCTTTCCAGTTCTTACACCCAGCTCCCCTGATCCCAAAAACAATATACAAGAAAAGAGCCACACAGAGTCCGATTTCTTTTCTTTCCTCACTACTTCCTTCTTCACGTTTTCCAAACACCCATATATACACTCTCACATTTCTCCTATCTCAAGCCCAGATATTCTGCAATGGCATTTACATAGTTTCTTTTCTCATCACTTCTCCCTTCACCCATATATACTCAGTTCTATTTTCTTTTCTTTTCATCATATTTCCAGCAACAATATCAAAATCGAAAATACAAAAAAAGGGGAAAAAAACAGTCATTCCCTTGTCTCCATTACATCCACAGTCCACATATATATAGAATAAAAAATAGGTTATTTACAGTTCCGGCCGACGTTGCCACCAACAGTCAGCTAGCACCAGAGTGTCACGCACCAGAATTTTAGGGTACTTGAAACCAGGAACATGACTTCCCCTTGCCCGCACCTGAAAGGTCAAGGGGTAGGTGATTAGCACCAATAGAGATTACATCGCGGGTGGTGTCTCAAATATGTAACCCTGTACAGTCATACATCAATGGTAATCCTGTACTTTCCTGCTGGTCCCTGGAAGCCTAGAAGGGGGGGGGGTGGGGTGAATAAGCTTTTATCGAAACTCTTTTCTAACTCTGGCACAACACTGATACTGGTTAAGAGATAAGATCAATGCGGAAGATAACTAGATAGTAGAAGTATTTTGTTTTATTATCAAATGATAATTACAATAAAATAGAGCAGATTGAAGCTTGTAAAGCTTTTTTCGATCTACTAAACAAACTCTCTAACACTCTGTTTATAAGTCACTCACACACTAGCCAATATTTCTGTTTTAGCTCTAGTACATACAAACATGTATATATCTTCTATTACACCTCACGCGCTTAACATCAACTTATGAAAATATACAAGGTCTAATATATATAACCATCCGTTGGAAACATCCTTGCAACTTGTTCTTCCGAGTAACGTGTAGCATTGATTGTTCCTCGGTAACTTCTCTATCTTGATTGTTGCGGATGTGGAGCTCAAGATCTTGGGTTTGTAAAGCATAAGTGTCTTTGTGAGTTCCAAAGTGCAGTTAAAGTTATATCCACATATGTGATCCACGTGTAAAATGTTTTAGGTTCTCAATGAGTTTGTCTTACATCGGGACGTAGTGAGCTGACTATTTTGAATATGAAGAGATAAGTTGAAGCAGCGTCTTCTTATTCTGTTGTAAAGTTCCTTACTCTGTGTTAATGAAGTTCGGATCCTTACTCCATATGATTGATTGCTTACTTCGTGTCAGTTTGATACTGGAATCCTTATTCCGTGTCAGCGCTTCCTTACTCCGTATGAAAGAGAAGTCCGGAGATCTTACTCCGTGTCAGTGCTTCCTTACTCTGCATGAGGTAAAAGGTCGGATAGCTTACTCCGTATCAGCGCATCCTTATTCCACATGAGTAAAAGGTTAGGATTCCTTACTTTGCATCTATTTTCCTTACTCCGTGCGAATAAGGACTTGGGTCCTTATTTCGCACAAGTCGTTTCTTACTCCGTATGTATGGAAAACTCAGATTCTTTACTCCGTGTCTTCTTTTCCTTAGTCCGCTTGAGTGGAAGACTTAGCTTTTTATTCCACGATGACTTTCTCTTACTGTAATGACCCGTGTGTAAGAAGTTAACCACAAACACCTTGCATGTTGGTGCACAAGTTTGAGGTAAGAGATGAGCCCAAGAGGGGACTTTTGGGAGGTGCATGTGACAAGTGGTAACGTACATTTATGCCCTAGGAAGATGCTATGCATATACATGCGGTTTTAAGCTGTTTTGGCAGATTTTGGAGCTCACTTTTGATATAGTAGATGGCCTCAAACAATTGGCGTGCAAGAACAAAAGTTGCTTAGAATGAGGTCCTCTATCTACCATAGAAATTTCAGAGCATTTGGAGCTGCACGTGAATTCACCCATTTCACGTGCAAGCATATTTTTGCTTCTCAGACCTCTACAAGATGCAAGGAGGCTTGAGGTGAAGTTTGAGTGCATTTGGAGCTGCACGCCAATTGGGGAATTGGCGTTCAAATTGGCATGCAAGCATATTTTTGCATGGTTACCTTGATTTTGTCATTCTAATCATCTTTTCCCAAAGGACCATGTTGGAATTGTGAATATTTTGGTGTGTATGGATGTGGGAAGGTCATAGCTTGTTCCATCAAAACTACGTCGTTTTGATGCTGGGATTCACTTAATCAAAACTACGTCGTTTTGATGTTGTGTTGTCTATATAAGGAGGAGAAGCCCCTCTGTTTTAGGTTTAGGGTTTGTTGCTCCACCAGCCGTCGCAGAGAGAGAGAGAGAGAGAGAGAGAGAGAGAGAGAGAGAGAGAGAGAGAGAGAGAGAGGGGAGAGAAGGAAGGGGAGTTGCTGGTTGCTGCCGGAGCATCTTGCGTGGGGAGGACGGCGTTTAGCGCGGGAGCAAGGAAGATCTGCTTTAAGGTAGGGGTTCTGTTCTTCCTAAATCCTCCTCTGTCCTAAGGTTCTAGGGTAGATTATGGATTATACCTGTTTATATATATATGTAATCCATATAGGTGTGATCTCTTATATGGATGTTGGCTTTTAATGGCGGTTTTTGATGTATTTTGGTGTTGGATGGTGAGTGCATATCAAGTGTTCGATAAAATGCCTGTGTGAATATGTCTGTGTGAATATGCCTAGTATGTGTTTGATAATATGTCTGTGTGACTGGGTTTGTAGGTTTGTGAATGTATGCATGTTAAGCGTTTGGCAAAATACCTGTGAGACTCTACATGTCAAGCGTTTGATTTTATACCTGATTGGCTGTGCGGACCAAGTGTTTAGTATTATGCCTGTGAAAGTGTGTATGCTACGTGTTTGGTTTAATGCCTGTGTGACCTTGTATGCTGTGTTTGTGGGACCCAGTGGCTGTGGGAGCCCGGGGCTGGAACTGTTAGCCCATGTGGCTAAGCCTATATGGCCGTGGATATGTTAGCCCGTGTGGTTAAGCCTATATGGTCGTGGATATGTTAGCCCGTGTGGCTAAGCCTATGTGGCCGTGGATGTAACGCCCCCAAATCTGGACTTCCAGACCGGGTGCGTTAGATAAATAATATATTACAATTATATGAATAGTAATCTATTACTCAACATAAATTCGATGGTTTATTTATTACATCAAGACTCATCACAAGATCTCTAAGGTTTAGCGTTTAGAGACTAGGTGTTGATAACCCATTATAGTTTTACATGACATAAATACTACATGCATAATCTTCTTATGATTTTATTCCAAGCACTCTGGGCACCATTATCCTAGCATCCTTGCTTTCTCCTAGTTCCCTGGGGTTTGAAACAAAACATGAAAGGAAATGAGCTCAAATAGCCTAGTAAGGTTAAAAGTAAGGGATAATATATGGAGCATAATCAACTCATGGAAAAATAAGAATATCTACTCATCTAGGTTCACCACCTAGATATCTTGTATAACTTGTTATCAACTGGATTGACACTCTCCAGTGATGTTCTTTACCCAATGCATTGGAGGTCTTTCTGGAACCACCCATAAACATATTGCCAAACATAAAACATATCTTCACAAACTTTCAAACAATCACATCAATGGTAAATTTCAACGTAAAGGAAGATCTTGCAATAATAGCCCCGATAAGTAAAAGGGGTATTCACCATTCAATAAATTAAATTACCAAGTTTCCAAGAAGTGCCAAAGAAAGTTAATTCTTCTTAAAATAATATTATGAGAAAAAAAAAATCTTGAGATATAAATATAGAGAAGAAATAGAAAATGAATTTCCACATCGGAGATCGTGGTAAGGAAAAGAAGAGGGGATCCTTACTATCTTTTTGTCTTCCGCGTTTATAAACCTTGAAACAAAATTTAAAAGTTAATATTTTATTTTGAATAATAATAGTATATTCATAAATAATATATTGAGAGACATATATAAGTATATTATGGTGGAAAAACTTCTCATGATAATAATAATAATCTATACGTATACATATACATATATAATATACGTATATACTATACAATATACATATATATATTGAGGGGCAAAGCCATCCATAATATATATATGTATTAGGAGACTTAGCCTTCCATGGAATAATAATAATCTATATACTCATATATACATATCATATACATATATATATTGAGGGGCAAAGCCATCCATAATTTATATATGTATGAGGAGGCTTAGCCTTCCATGGAATAATAATAATTTATATATATACATATACGTATTGTTTAATAAATATACATATATATATTGAGGGGCAAGGCCATCCATAATATATATATATATATGAGGAGGAAGAACATGATTAATATATGCTTGAAATATTTACCTCTTGGAACTTCCAACAAGTGAGAGGAAGATTGAGAGAAGAGAAGGCTTGGAGGGCTATTGGGGTGTTAATAGAACTTTTTGGGAAGTATTTGGAGGAGAGTTTTGTGGCTTATTTGAATGGAAAGAGTGCTTGAGAAGGGAAGTGAGGCATGCTATTTATAGGTAAGGTGATAGGTGTAATAGTGTGAAAAATAGTGTACGAATTTGACTTTGGCATTAAATTAAATTATTTAAAATATATATAATACTTTATTTTCCTCATATTATCTCTTATTAAAAACGTGGTTATCTCCTCCTACCATTTAAAAATGTTTTAAGACTTTTAAACCTAGAAGGTTCCTTTGGCATCAAAAGTCCACATTGGTGTACTCCCTACTAATTCAATTATAACATTTTTAATTTTATAGTTTTTGACAAACGGCCAATTGTATTGCATTACTAACTCAAATATCTACAAATGGGTATCAATTTTATAATTTTTGCATGTGTATAACAAAAGTTATTGAATTTTAAAGTCATACTAAAATGTTTACCCGTTCATACTGAACCTATGTGTAGTATTTTAACTTCTGGAATTGATTGGCTTCATATTAAATTCTGAACTTTTTTACACGTTTTAGCTAAGTCATAAATGAACAAATGGGCTTTGGTTTCATGTGAATTGGATCTGTATAACTCAAGTTATGAATTTTTGAATGGGACCTCCAGAATCTGCCTCATTCAAATTTTTGGGCCTTACCTATGCTTTATACTTTTGGTAAAGTTAAGGCTTATAATACTTACTTACCCATAGTAATTTGGTCTAAGAAACTAAATGACATAATATATAGCATCTAAACTTTTTATGACGTATAAGAAATTATTTTATTTTTTTATAACGTATTTAATATTAACGCGGATAAAATAATATTATTGCGTAATCAATAAACAATAAAGTAAGATAACATTATATTCCATGACTTCTTACTTTATAAACCTATAAAGTATAATATTATAAAACATTATTACATACTCATACCTATTTATAACCATTCAAACGGATACTATTCATAACGATTAGTTACTTATTCCAACGGTTACTATTCTTAACTGCTTGAAGCTACTATTCTACAGCTACACTTACTAGTGCATGCTTTACTTAAATGATTATATTGGGTACTTATTTTTATTGTGATAATATCTAAAATATTCTTTCTAACTATTTTTAGTAATGACATTATTATTATTACTATTTAAGGAAGAGCTTAAATTTTTACGGGTCTTACATTATACCCCACTTAAAAGAATTTCGATCCCTCGAAATTATCGCGTACCTTAATCATGGAAAAGTTTAGGATATTTTTGCCTCATCATTTCTTCATGCTCCCACGTTGCCTCCTCGGTGATTTGATTCCTCCATAACACTTTCACGAGTGGAATTCTTTGTACGTAACACTTGTTCCTTGTGGTCAAGGATTTGCACCGGATGTTCTTCATAGGTCAAGTCAACATCGAGTTGACAGCTCTTGTTAAAACATGTGATGGATCTGGTATGTACTTTTCTTAGGAGAGACACTGGAACACATTGTGCACGTGTTCCAAATGTGGTAGTAGGGCTAGGCGATATGCTATTGCTCCAATCTTTTCTACTATGTCAAATGGTCCAATGTATCGGGCTTAACTTCCTTTCTTTCCAAATCGCATGACCCCTTTCCATGGTGAAACCTTTAGAAATACATGATCGCTACTTCAAACTCCAAGTCCTTTCGTCGGTGGTCCGCCTCTTCTGCTCGCTTTGAGCAACTTGCATATGGTCTTGAATTAGACGCACCTTTTCTGTTGTTTCTTGCACCAAATCGGGGGCAAGTAATTTGCTTTCTCCCTACCTCATCCCAACATGTTGGTGTTCGACACCTTTTCCATAAAGAGCTTATATGGTGCCATTTGTATGCTTGCGTGATAGCTATTATTATAGGAGAATTCCACCAAGGGAAGGTGTTTCTCTAATCCCCTTGAAAGTCAATAATGACTGCCTAAGCATGTCCTCCAAAGTTTGGATTGTCCTCTCCGATTGCTTCATCTGTTTGAGGGTGGAAGGCAAGCTTAAACTTCGCTTCGATACTTAAAGCATGTCAAGGCTCTCCAAAACTTAGATGTGAATCTTGGATCACGATCGTAGACGATTGATAATGGCACTCCATGCAATCGAATGACTTCCTTGATGTATAGCTTGGCTAATTGATCCAAAGAGAAATCATCGCGGATAGGATGAAGTGAGACGTTTTTGTTAGGCGATCCACTACGACCCAAATCGCATTGTGTCCTTTTCGATGTTCTAGGTAGACTCGTGACAAAATCCATAGTTACATTTTCCCACTTCCATTCGGGTATTGGAAGTGATTGCAATACTCCACTTGGTAATTGGCGTCGGCCTTTACTCTTTGACACACCAAGCACCCGGATATAAATTCCGCGATTTCTCTCTTCATGTTGTCCCACCAATAGTTCTTTCGTAAGTCTCGATACATCTTGGTGCTTCCTGGATGTATGAGAATGCGAGTACTGTGATTTTAAAGTAACTCCCTTTTTAGTCCAGAAGATGATGGTACACGTAGTCTGCACCAAATCTTAAGAAACCACCTTTATCGATGTTGAACTCAGAAGTCCACCTTTTTGGCCGCTTCCCTCTTTTCGTTGTAGCTTGGGATCTTCTTGTTGTGCCACCTTTATCCTCTCCAAAAGTGTTGGTTGTATGGTCATGTGGAATAGGTAGCTTCTTTCTCCAGGTTTTATGATTTCAACATCCAACCTCTTGGGATCTTCATTAGAGGCCTTTGCGAAGTGATCAATGTTGCCAAGGTTCCGACATGTTTCCGCTAGTGCATCCGCCACCACGTTTGCCTTCCCAGGATGGTAGTTGATGGTGCAATCATAGTCTTTTAATAATTCTAGCCACCTTCTTTGTCGCATGTTGAGCTCTTTTGGGTGAATATGTATTTTAGACTTTTATGATCGATGTAGATCTCACATTTCTCCCCATAAAGATAATGACGCCAAATCTTTAATGCAAGGATGATTGCTGTTAGTTCTAAGTCGTGTGTGGGATAGTTCACCCTCATGGGTCTTTAGTTGTCGTGATGCATGGGCAATTACTTTACCATTTTGCATTAACACACAACCAAGTCCTTCCTTCGATGCATCGCTATAAATTGTGAAGTTTTCTCCTCCTGAAGGTAGTGCCGACAGTCGGTGTCTGGCCTAGGCGCCGTTTTAGTTCTCGAAAGCTTTCCTCACACTTATTGGTCCATTCGATCTTAGCACCCTTACGAGTCACTTTATTAATGGGCACGCGATCTCGCAAAGTTTTCTACGACCTTCGGTAATAACTGCAAGTCCGAGAAAACTACGAACCTCCGTTCTTGTTTTGGGTCTTGGCCGGTCTTTATTGCTTTTGTTTTTGCGGGATCCACGGAGATGCCTTCATGAGTGACAATATGTCCTAAAAATGCGACTTGTTGTAACCAAAATTCGCATTTTCTGAATTTGGCATATAGTTTCTTCTCCCTAAGGTTTGCGATGCGCTCCTTAAATGCTCTTCATGTTCTTCGCGACTCTTGGAGTAAATAAGTATGCCATCAATGAAGACAACGACACACTTGTCCAAGAAGTCATGGAATATTAATTTCATCAGGTCCATGAATATTGCGGGGGCATTGGTCAATCCGAAAGGCATTACGACGAATTTATAGTGGCCATACCTCGTTCGAAGGCCGTCTTGAGAATGTCCATCTCCTTCACCCTTAATTGATGGTAACTTGATCGAAGGTCAATTTTTGAGAAGTATTGAGCGCCTTTAAGTTGATCGAAGAGATCATTTATCCTTGGTAAAGGATATTTATTCTTGATGGTGACGTTGTTTACTCCTCTATAATGGTCTGAGCCTCATTGAGCCATCCTTCTTCTTCACGAACAAGACCGATGCTCCTCAAGGTGATCTTGTAATGACCCGTGTGTAACCCGTGTGTAAGAAGTTAACCACAAACACCTTGGATGTTAGTGCATGTAAGGACCCGTACCTCGAGTTAGTCACGCTTTGCCTTCGAGTAGTTTTTCTAGATTTTGACCTAGTGAATGGGCTCAAATGAATTCACGTGCAAAAGGAAAGATTCTTAGAATGATGTCTTATCTACCACGGAAGTTTCGGGTCAAACGGATGTGTATGTGAGAGGTGCACGTGAAATGGGTCCAATTCACGTGCAAGTGTGGTTGTCTTCAAATGATGCAAGGAGGCTAGGGGTGAAGTTTGAGAGCATTTGGAGTGCGTATGGAGTTGCACGTGAATTGGGGGAATTCACGTTCAAAGTGGCGTGCTTGACCATATTTTTGCATGGTTCCCTTGGTTTTGACATTCTAATGATCTTTCTCCAAAGGACCATGTTGAAATTCCGAGTATTTTGGCCTTATATGGGTGCGGAAAGGTGCTAACTTTGTGATCAAAACTACGTCGTTTTGATCCTGGGATTCACTTAATCAAAACTACGTCGTTTTGATGTTGTGTTGTCTATATAAGGAGGGAAGCCCCTCTGTTTTAGGTTTAGGGTTTGTTGCTCCACCACCCATCGCAGAGAGAGAGAGAGAGAGAGAGAGAGAGAGAGAGAGAGAGAGAGAGAGAGGGGGCTCACGGTTGCCGCGGCGCCTTGCGTGGGTGGTTAGAGTCTCGTGGGTGGACGGCGTTCGGCTTGGGATCGGCTCATGTCGCGTTGTTGCGTCTTTCCCCGAGGTAGGGTTCCGTTCTTCCTAAATCCTCCTCCGTCCTAGGGTTCTAGGCGTATTATAGTTATACCCGTTTATATATATATAATCCATATAGGTGTGATCTCCCATATGGATGTTGGCCTTCAATGGCGGTTTTTGATGTATTTTGGTGTTGGATGGTGAGTGCATATCAAGTGTTTGATAATATGCCTGTGTGGGTGGGTTTGTGGGTTTGTGAATGTATGCATGTCAAGTGTTTGGTATTATGCCCGTAAAAGTGTGTATGTTATGTGTTTGATAATATGCCTCGGTGACCTTGTATGCTTTGTGTTTGTGGAACCCGGTGGTGTGGAAGCTTGGGGATCTGTGCTGTTGTGTGGCTAAGCTCGAGAGGTCAGGATATGTTAGCCCGTGTGGCTAAGCCTGAGAGGCCGTGGATATGTTAGCTTGTGTGGCTAAGCCTGAGAGGTCGTGGATATGTTGCCCGTGTGGCTAGCCCGAGTGGTCATGGCTATGTTGCTTTGTGTGGCTAAGCTTGTGAGGCCGTGGATAGGTGTGTGCCTTGTGAATGTGGAATACAACTTGGTTTACATTTTATTGTCACTACACTGGCACTGTACACACCCATGTAGATGCTAGGAGCATGGGATGGGTTGGGGAGACATGATCCCTACTGAGTCGTGGTTAGCTCACCCCTCCCTCATGTTGTGTTTTCTTTCGGGAACATACGGGCGTTAGGAGGGACCCCAAGGTGGAAGACCTTATTTACCTTCTTGTTTACCATTTGTTATTGTTATGAGAATTGATGTAACCCTGGTGGGATGGATTGAAAGAGGATTGTTGTAATAAAGACTATTTTGGATTGTGGATTGCTTTATTGAACCCTACTTTTTTTGAATGTGTTGTGGATGTTTAAAATGTTATGTTCGGGTTTGCACCCTAATCCCCTTTGCCCTCCGTGTGGGTACAAAGGGAGTCACGTACCGGTTTCCTCGGGTTGGAAATCCGGGCGTGACAATATGGTATCGAGCATGGTCTAGTTGGCTAGGGTAGTGGGCGGACTTGGTTATCTTGGGTCCTTTGGAGGAGCCTGGGAGGGACGTGCCTGATCAACACGGTCCTCTTGGGAGCCTCCAAGGTGTACTTGGGGTAGTCTAGTCTTGTGGTAGGATTTGCATGCATTGGCATTGGGCGCACTAGTTGCATTGGTTGTTGTATGTGAAGGTGTGGATACCTGTGAAAATTTTAATTGTGATAAAAGAAAAATATGAATAATGTGATAAGGTGTGAACTGTGCAACTCTGATTTTATTTGAAGTACCTTGAGCATGACTACAAGGAAAGGTCCTTGTTTAATTGAATCGTGTGCTTGTGGAATGGTCGCTTGTGCAATGTGGTTTAATGAGAACCGAAATGTGTGCGGTGTGTGTAATTGCATGGATAAAAGGTTTGAACATGATAAAGTTTCAATTGTGTAACTCGAAATTTTGTGATGATTTGAGCATGGAAACATGGAAAAGAATTTGTGGTATTGCAACCGGAAAGGCTTGTGAACTTGAAGCTTGTGAAATGTGAACGAACGGAAGATAAAATAAAATAAAAGAAAATATAATAAGGTTGGTGTTAGTGAATGATTGAGTATGTGCCTTTGTATGGTATTGTGGGAGGAAGCGATGTTGTGTTCAAAATGATGAGATATCCACTTAAGTATAAATTATATGTGCAATATAAAGGTGTGAACTTGTATAGTCTGTGATGGGCATCCATGAATTTGTGTGGTGATAATGCATGTTTTGAGGTTAGTTATAGCTCGGCATGCTTAGTCAGTAATGGTATTGAGATTGGTGAGTGATAACCTGGAGTGTCGCTTTTCGTGGAGCCAATGTCTCCGAAAATTGTGACTGTCATTACTATTGAGGTACCAGAGAAGCTCGCCCCTGTTTGGGCAAATGGGTGAGCTACAGGATGTAAGTAATGACCCAAAGGTTGGCATCTTAAGCCTGGTAATTCAAGAGTTGAAGGATGAAATTCGACAATCGATTAAGAGCGAGGTACATCGAGGCTATCAACCCACATCATCGGGAGGAGCTTGGGTGAAGATTAATTGAAGCATAGTTGTCTGATCGGCGAAAGGGGCTCAAGAGGTAGAGACCGGTTTCCCAAAGGGTTGTTCTTGCGTGGACAACCGGGACGTTGGAAAAGAGTATGGCAGGAAGAAGTACTAGTGTCGCATCCGTGAAAAAAGTAGGACATCTCCAGCATACCGTTTTGGTAAAGCAAGGCATGGTGCCGGAGGACTGGCTCGGCCGAGCTAGGGATAAAGCAAAAAAAAATAAAAAAAATAAAAAAATAAAAAAAAAAAAAAAAATCAAACCTTGTTTGGGGGTAAGACTACCAAGAGAGGCTAGGAGGAGAGCATGGCGAGAACTTTCCTTAGTCAAGGGTACGATTTTGATTCTCGCGTGTTAAGATTTCTATTTAGTGGTGGTATCATATTCCTTTAATGATAGTGATCGGTTGGGTCTCGTCGGGATTAGGTGAGGATGGGTGAACCTTTGATTCTTGAGTTTCTAGCAATTTAATTAAGACACTTGTGATAGAGGGTATTTTATTTGGGTGGGCTCTTGAGCCAGCTGTTTTATGTTAGGTGAGGCTTAGAAGGTCGTTTGAGTTACCATTTTGGATGGACGTAGTTGGTGACCTACTAGAGAATAAATGAGTAAAATAAATAAAAATGTATATATGATACCAAAAGACTAATAAATTACTAATGGTTATAAACGGTTGTTGGAAAGAGTTGGTGGTTTTAATATGGTCTAGTGTTAATCGTATCTTGGTGTGGTAGTCAATTTTGGGTGCCCGTGTGTGGGGAAAGTAATAAATGTTCTTGTGTTACCCCTAATACTCTAGCGTAGGTGAGATTACCTCCTGCCTAGCTAGCTTGGAAAGTCGGAGGCATGAGTTAGTGGCTTGTGGGTAGTGTGTGACCCCTTGTGGCAACCTTGAGTAATAGAAATGTGTTTTCTTATGAGTAGAGGTTTCGTAGATGTCTTTACCTAAGAAGGATGTTCTTTTGGTAACCTTTCCAAGTGTCACGGTTGAGGGAAGAAATTACCACTAGTATAACCCACTCCTTGAGTCATTGAGATTTAAATTAATTGGCGAGAGTGGTATGTGGTTTTAAGGTTCTTATGGGTGTCTGTGGAGATGGCTGCAAATTCTTGGGTGGCCAAACATTGACCACGTGTCATGCTGGTGGTGTGTGAAAGACCTTGGGTAATGTTCATAGGATATGGGGTGAAATGGGTTTGTGTATGTATAAAAATGTGATGAGTTCTGGAACTAGGTTATGAGTAAGTTTATAGGATCGTGCCCGGTGAACCCAATCGGTCAGTGCAAGCGAGTGAGATTGGGCAGGCCTTGTTTGGGGTTTTTTCCTCATATATGGAGACATCTTCCGAGGGGTTGAGGATGTACTCCTGGTGGTAGGACCATTCCGTTAATCCATGTCGTGTGGGTAATAGGCTTAGAAGAGGCGAGGAGGTGGGGGCTAGTATGTCCTCTCTTACATGTGTTCTACACGGTAGTTTATTTCGTGTGTTGTGGTTGCTTTGTTTTGTTGTGTGTGTTACATATGTGCTAAAGGGGTATAACAAAGTTCTTATGTGTGGGTCTCGTGGCATTCATATGCGAGAGGAGTAGGAGGTGATGCATGTGCATATTATGTGTGGTGTGGGATGAAGAGGGGTGTTATGTGTAATGATGATGTTATTCCTTATCATATGTGATGGCATGCTAAGTTAAAGTGTGAAAGTATTGATGAGTTGTGATTCACGGGAATGGAGTCAAATGTGAGTTTTTGCTTGTAAGGGGTATTAGTCTTTACTCCTTTAGGGGGGAATTTGTGTCTGCGGCTATTATGGGGTCTTCATGCTACATATATTTTTCTTAAAAGTCTTTCGTGTGCGTTTACATGCGATAAGTGTGGTGGTCCACGCCATCAAAGTGTTGGTGTGTTTGGGGAGTCAACGTGAATGTCCCGAATTAGGAGTTTGCATGTCTTGTTTTCTGTGCTACCCGGAAGGAATTGCAATGACCCTATTAAGGTGCCGGCTAGAGCTGCGTATTTCTTGGTCCATTTGAGTGCTTTGCTAGTGTGTTGAGATAAAACGTAATAGTTGATATAGCGGAGTTGGTGGGCCATGAGGTGGGGTGTGTCTTGGAGGCAAGGGATTTTCTTGTGACTGTGAGTGGTGACACAGAGGATTCCATTGTGGTCAAGTTGCGGATAGGAGAGTTTTCGGTGTGGGGAGAACTATGTTGTTCATAGATACTCGGCGTCAAGGGATTCTATCGCGTGGCGCGTCTGTGACGTGGTAAGGCATTATCTCTTGGGGCTGTACGGTAAGCCTCGGTTGTGAAGGCTGTGTGGGACCTTGGTGGATCCCTATTTGACCGTAATCAAGGAGGTCGATTCTCAAAGTCGATGACTAGTGATAGCCCGATAGTGGGTTCCGGTCTTACCATGGTTGTGTGTGTGGTCTTGCATTCTTTGTTTTTAGTGCATCCTTGGACTCCGTTGGGCGCCAGGTTGATCGTGACCGAGTGGTTGAGAGCACACTCCATTCTCGTGTTGTTGTGTCCGGGCTTGTACTTCGCTCTGGGTCACCAATGGCGTTGGTTGGGTTTCAATGTTCCTTGCTTGAGTGAGGTGGTTTTCAATTTGTGATGCGAGCGGCTATTGTGGTGATATCCCTGTGTGGAATTTGTGATTGTGGTTTGCATAATGCTTTTCTCTTGTTTGTTTGTGTTTCCTTGTGACCTCTTTGTGTTTGCGCCAGGGTAAGGTCTACATATGGAGTGTGGCTACGTTGTAAATTGTTGGTGTCCGTTGACATCACATCTCGGTGGTGTCATTGTTGGGTATTTCACATTGTGGAGTGTTGGTCCTATTGTGACACGAGTAGGCGTCTAACACCGAGTACCTGCTATGTCGATGTAGTGACTTCTCGTTCAATCATATGAATTCTAGCGAATGGATACTTCATGCATAGGCTTATGGTGTTGGCCTTGTTCGGTTGTTGGGGTCTTAGTGACTCTGTGGGAGGTTTCTCGACCTCACTATTGTCGAGATTTGCTCACATGAGTTGTTGTCCGCACGCTAATTGGCCAAGCCCTAGTTCTTGTTGTGCTCATGGGTGTTATGTGTTGGTTTGATCTTCTCGTGATGTTACTTACTTGATTTCTCTTTTCGGGGACGAAAAGTCCAAAGGTGGGAAGGTTGTGAGGACACTCCTATGAGATGAGTTTATAATGATGGTGAATGGGCGTTGGAACGTTAAACGTGTAGTAGTGTTTTGTTTGTGAGTTGTTCCTTGTGGTGGTGTTTATGATGTGAGTTGCTCTGTGACCTATGTGATACGTTAAACGTGTTAGTGATAGGCGTATATGTCTTATCTTTGTCATGACACGTGAATACTCGTGACATGTGTTAGGTGAGGAGAACAAGGGTTGTTTGTGAGATTAGAATATGTGTTTCCCTATTATGCTTTGTGTTGTATTGGGTCGGTGGGTACGTGCCTTCATGTGTGTTATGGTGTGATAGCTTCGGTCGCGGATATGTGTTATATGCATTATTGTGATGCATGTGGTTGTGGATTATGGTGGTACCTTGTTATGTCTTTGTTATGTGTTTGTGCGCGGTGTATGACCCATTTGGGTGTTGTGGCTTGCGGGTGGCAAATGGGTAGCTTGTGTTTGTTTTCCTCGTATGTCATTTCTTTTCGAGGACGAAAAGTCTTAAGGGGGAGAGGATGTAATGACCCGTGTGTAACCCGTGTGTAAGAAGTTAACCACAAACACCTTGGATGTTAGTGCATGTAAGGACCCGTACCTCGAGTTAGTCACGGTTTGCCTTCCGAGTAGTTTTTCTAGATTTTGACCTAGTGAATGGGCTCAAATGAATTCACGTGCAAAAGGAAAGATTCTTAGAATGATGTCTTCTATCTACCACGAAGTTTCGAGGCCAAACGGATGTGTATGTGAGGTGCACGTGAAATGGGTCCAATTCACGTGCAAGTGTGGTTGTCTTCTAAATGATGCAAGGAGGCTAGGGGTGAAGTTTGAGAGCATTTGGAGTGCATATGGAGTTGCACGTGAATTGGGGAATTCACGTTCAAAGTGGCGTGCGACCATATTTTTGCATGGTTCCCTTGGTTTTGACATTCTAATGATCTTTCTCCAAAGGACCATGTTGAAATTCCGAGTATTTTGGCTTATATGGGTGCGGAAAGGTGCTAACTTGTGTGATCAAAACTACGTCGTTTTGATCCTGGGATTCACTTAATCAAAACTACGTCGTTTTGATGTTGTGTTGTCTATATAAGGAGGAGAAGCCCCTCTGTTTTAGGTTTAGGGTTTGTTGCTCCACCAGCCATCGCAGAGAGAGAGAGAGAGAGAGAGAGAGAGAGAGAGAGAGAGAGAGAGAGCTCTGAGAGCTTCTTTGCCGGGCGCCTTGCGTGGGTGGTTAGAGTCTCGTGGGTGGACGGCGTTCGGCTTGGGATCGACCGCTGTTGCCGCGTTGTTGCGTCTTACCTGAGGTAGGGGTTACTGTTCTTCCTAAATCCTCCTCTGTCCTAGGGTTCTAGGGCGATTATAGAGTTATACCCGTTTATATATATATAATCCAAATAGGTGTGATCTCCTATATGGATGTTGGCCTTCAATGGCGGTTTTTGATGTATTTTGGTGTTGGATGGTGAGTGCATATCAAGTGTTTGATAATATGCCAGTGTGGCTGGGTTTGTGGGTTTGTGAATGTATGCATGTCAAGTGTTTGGTATTATGCCTGTAAAAGTGTGTATGTTATGTGTTTGATAATATGCCTGGGTGACCTTGTATCTTGTGTTTGTGGAACCCGGTGGGTCGTGGAAGCCTGGGATGCTCGTTAGCTGTGTGGCTAAGCCTGAGAGGTTGTGGATATGTTAGCCCGTGTGGCTAAGCCTGAGAGGCCGTGGATATGTTAGCTTTGTGTGGCTAAGCCTTGAGAGGTCATGGATATGTTAGCCCGTGTGGCTAAGCCTGAGTGGTCGTGGCTATGTTAGCACTGTGTGGCTAAGCCTGTGAGGCCGTGGATAGGTGTGTGCCTTGTGAATGTGGAATACAACTTGTTTACATTTTATTGTCACTACACCGCACCCGTACACACCCATGTAGATGCTAGGAGCATGGGATGGGTTGGGGAGACATGATCCCTACCTGAGTTGTGGTTGCTCACCCCTCCCTCATGTTGTGTTTTCTTTCCGGAACATACGGGCGTTAGGAGGGACCCCAAGGTGGAAGACCTTATTTACCTTACCGTTTACCATTTGTTATTGTTATGAGAATTGATGTAACCCCAGGTGGGGATGGATTGAAAAGAGGATTGTTGTAATAAAGACTATTTTGGATTGTGGATTGCTTTATTGAACCCTACTTTGTTTGAATGTGTTGTGGATGTTTAAAATGTTATGTTCAGGGGTTTGCACCCTAATCCCCTTTGCCCTCCGTGTGGGTACAAGGGAGTCACGTACCGGTTTCCTCGGGTTGGAAATCCGGGCGTGATGAATGCACTAGGCCTAATGAATCCTTTGTCCATCAAATCTTGCAATTGCTTCTTCAATTCGTTTAACTCGTTGGTGCCATCCGATAAGGACTTTTGGAGATTGGATTTGTCCCAGGAAATAGATTGATGGAGAATTCAACTTCTGTGGCGGAGGAGGTCCTGGCAATTCTTCCGGAAACACATCTTCATATTTGCAAACGATAGGGACTTCTTTTAATGTAATCTCACCTACACTTGTGTTGACCGAGGAAAAATATCCCTCTTTTGGTTGGTTAGATACATCCTCTCCATCCTTTTGACACGTAAACACTAACTTAGGTTGGTTTGGGAGATTAAAAATTACTCTTTTCTCGAGTACACTCTATGGTGGCGTGATTGGTTGTTAACCAATCCATCCCTAATATAACATCAAAGTCCACTATTTGTAAGGAGATTAGGTTTCCGGGAAGTACCCTATCACATATAGTAATGGGGCATGCTTTATATATCTTAGTGGCATTTATGGTGATACCACTTGGTGTCATTATTGTTAATTCCACTTTTAATCTCTGATGTGGAATATCCATATGTTTAGCATACTTTGGTGAGACGAAAGAATGCGTTGAACCAGAATCAAATAAGGTATAAGCGTTTCTTGAGCTTATGAGCAAGGTACCTTTCACCACATCGTTGTTTGATTCTTCTTCCATTATTGGCTCCACTTCGCAGCTTGTAATGGCGTACAAGCCAGCCGGTGCCCTAGGTGGTTGTTGCGGCTGTGTGGTTGTGGGTCGTCGTTGTGGCTGTACATGTCGAAGTGGTTGCTGCAACAGTTGTCGATAATCCCCCGTAGTTTTTGCATGTGGGCATTTATTTGCATAATGTCCAAATTCATTGCGATTGAAACATTGGACGGTCGGGCGTGTACTTGGTTTTGGTCTTGGTGCATGTAAAGGGTTATGCATACGAATGGGATTAGGACCCATTTGGGGCCCTTGTTTAGGCCTTTCCCGGCATTCACGTGCTTGATGTCCAGCTTTACCACACTTGAAACATTTTCCTGATCCTTGGAGACATTCACCAGAGTGTCTTTTACCACATTTAGGGCAGGTGGAATGTACTACCTCCTTCATACTAGGCTTTGTGATCTCCAATCCATTAGCTTGGTGTTTCCTTTTCTTATCATTTTGACTACGATTTTGGTGGTAGTCAAGATGTTCCATTTCTACTTTGATCGCGCATCGAACAACGACTTCATAGTCGGGGGAAGTCAAAAGCTGCCAATGCTCTCCGTATGCTTGGTTTCAACCCATGGTACTTTACTTTGCGTTTCGGCTACGTCTTGAGGTGCGTACCTTGCTAACTTGGTGAACTTTGCCTCATACGTGGCCACGGTATCATCATCCTTTTGTTTAAGATCGAGGAAGTCCCTCTCTATCTTACTCCTCAATGGTCAAGGAAAATACTTTTCTAGTAAGATCCCTTTGAAAGCTTCCCAACTTAGAGCTTCTATCTCTCCCTCGCTTTTGGTATTCTTAACAAGGGTCCACCATTGGTTTGCCTCGCCCTCCATTCGTAAATGGCAAACTTTATCTTTTTCTGGTCAGGACATTCCAATACCGAGAATATCTTTTCTAACTTATTAATCCATTCCTCCATGTGAGTGGGATCGGTTGAACCCAGAGAAGGTTGGGGGATCTGCTTCATAAATTGGTCAACTGTCACCTCTTTTGGTTGAGGGTTTATACCTTGCTCCGGTTGACCGACGGGTGTGTTGGGTTGAGTCATATTTGCTGCCATCGTTTGTGCCATTTGCATAAGAAATGCCATCGGGTTCTCTGCGCTTACACCTTGTGGTGCTGCCATGTTTGAAGGTTGCCCATTTGGTGGTAGTGTTCCCATGACCTGTCCGCTAGAGGAAGAGTTCATTGGTGTTGAACCCTCTTGAAGTTCATTTGCCATACCGTTATTCCTTGTGGAGTTGTTCCTGTTTCCTCCGTTCCTTGTTTCAACCATTTTGGCCCTTTAAGTACACACGTTACTCGAGGTTAGGTTAGTTCAAAATTAACCATATAACCACAATAATACTTATGTAAAACAATTCACTATAATTGTTATAAGCTTAGGACTCTATACTATGTTATTTATAACTAGTCTCTATACCTAACTAAACCTTTGCTCTAATACCAGATTGTAACGCCCCCAAATCCGGACTTCCAGGACCGGGTGCGTTAAATAAATAATATATTACAATTATATGAATAGTAATCTATTACTCAACATAAATTCGATGGTTTATTTATTACATCAAGACTCATCACAAGATCTCTAAGGTTTAGCGTTTAGAGACTAGGTGTTGATAACCCATTATAGTTTTACATGACATAAATACTACATGCATAATCTTCTTATGATTTTATTCCAAGCACTCTGGACACCATTATCCTAGCATCCTTGCTTTCTCCTAGTTCCCTGGGGTTTGAAACAAAACATGAAAGGAAATGAGCTCAAATAGCCCAGGAAGATTAAAAGTAAGGGATAATATATGGAGAATAATCAACTCATGGAAAAATAAGAATATCTACTCATCTAGGTTCACCACCTAGATATCTTGCATAACTTGTTATCAACTGGATTGACACTCTCCGGTGATGTTCTTTACCCAATGCATTGGAGGTCTTTCCTGGAACTACCCATAAACATATTGCCAAACATAAAACATATCTTCACAAACTTTCAAACAATCACATCAATGGTAAATTTCAACGTAAAGGAAGATCTTGCAATAATAGCCCCGATAAGTAAAAGGGGTATTCACCATTCAATAAATTAGATTACCAAGTTTCCAAGAAGTGCCAAAGAAAGTTAATTCTTCTTAAAATAATATTATGAGAAAAAAAATCTTGAGATATAAATATAGAGAAGAAATAGAAAATGAATTTCCACATCGGAGATCGTGGTAAGGAAAAGAAGAGGGGATCTTTACTATCTTTTTTGTCTTCCGCGTTTATAAACCTTGAAACAAAATTTAAAAGTTAATATTTTAGTTTGAATAATAATAGTATATTCATAAATAATATATTGAGAGACATATATAAGTATATTATGGTGGAAAAACTTCTCATGATAATAATAATAATCTATACGTATACATATACATATATAATATACGTATATACTATATAATATACATATATATATTGAGGGGTAAAGCCATCCATAATATATATATGTATGAGAAGACTTAGCCTTCCATGGAATAATAATAATCTATATACTCATATATACATATCATATACATATATATATTGAGGGGCAAAGCCATCCATAATATATATATGTATGAGGAGGCTTAGCCTTCCATGGAATAATAATAATTTATATATATACATATATGTATTGTTTAATAAATATACATATATATATTGAGGGGCAAGGCCATCCATAATATATATATGTATGAGGAGGAAGAACATGATTAATATATGCTTGAAATATTTACCTCTTGGAACTTCCAACAAGTGAGAGAAAGATTGAGAGAAGAGAAGGCTTGGAGGGCTATTGGGGTGTTAATAGAACTTTTTTGGGAAGTATTTGGAGGAGAGTTTTGTGGCTTATTTGAATGGAAAGAGTGCTTGAGAAGGGAAGTGAGGCATGCTATTTATAGGTAAGGTGGTAGGTGTAATAGTGTGAAAAATAGTGTACGAATTTGACTTTGGCATTAAATTAAATTATTTAAAATATATATAATACTTTATTTTCCTCATATTATCTCTTATTAAAAACGTGGTTATCTCCTCCTACCATTTAAAAATGTTTTAAGACTTTTAAACCTAGAAGGTTCCTTTGGCATCAAAAGTCCACATTGGTGTACTCCCTACTAATTCAATTATAACATTTTTAATTTTATAGTTTTTGACAAACGGCCAATTGTATTGCATTACTAACTCAAATATCTACAAATGGGTATCAATTTTATAATTTTTGCATGTGTATAACAAAAGTTATTGAATTTTAAAGTCATACTAAAATGTTTACCCGTTCATACTGAACCTATGTGTAGTATTTTAACTTCTGGAATTGATTGGCTTCATATTAAATTCTGAACTTTTTACACGTTTTAGCTAAGTCATAAATGAACAAATGGGCTTTGGTTTTATGTCAATTGGATCTGTATAACTCAAGTTATGAATTTTTGAATGGGACCTCCAGAATCTGCCTCATTCAAATTTTTGGGCCTTACCTATGCTTTATACTTTTGGTAAAGTTAAGGCTTATAATACTTACTTACCCATAGTAATTTGGTCTAAGAAACTAAATGACATAATATATAGCATCTAAACTTTTTATGACGTATAAGAAATTATTTTATTTTTTTATAACGTATTTAATATTAACGCGGATAAAATAATATTATTGCGTAATTAATAAACAATAAAGTAAGATAACATTATATTCCATGACTTCTTACTTTATAAACCTATAAAGTATAATATTATAAAACATTATTACATACTCATACCTATTTATAACAATTCAAACGGATACTATTCATAATGATTAGTTACTTATTCCAACGGTTAGTTACTATTCTAACTGCTAGTTACTATTCTAACGGCTACTTACTAGTCACATGCTACTTAAATGACTATATTGGGTACTTATTTTTATTGTGATAATATCTAAAATATTCTTTCTAACTATTTTTAGTAATGACATTATTATTATTACTATTTAAGGAAGAGCTTAAATTTTTGCGGGTCTTACAGTGGATATGTTAGCCCGTGTGGCTAAGCCTATATGGCCGTGGATATGTTAGCCCGTGTGGCTAAGCCTGAGTGGCTGTGGATATGTTAGCCTATATGGCTAAGCCTGTATGGCTGTGGATAGGTGTGTTCCGTGTGATTGTGGAATACAACCTGTTTATATCTTATTGTCACTACACTACACCTGTACACACCCTCATGTAGACGCTAGGAGCATGGGATGGGTTGGGGAGACATGATCCCTACTGAGCTGTGGTTGCTCACCCCTCCCTCTATGTTGTGTTTTCTTTCAGGAACATACAGGCGTTAGGTGGGACCCCAAGGTGGAAGACCTTATTTACTTTACTGTCTTTTATTTATGTTATTTTGTGGGAGTTGATGTAACCCAGTGGGGATGGATTGAAAAGAGGATTTTGTTGTAATAAAGACTGGTTTGGATTGTGGATTGCTTTAATGAACATTACTTTCTTGAATGTGTTATGGATGTTTAAAATGTTATATTCGGGGTTTGTATCTTGACCCCTTTGCCCTTTGTGTGGGTAAGAGGCGAGTCACTTACCGGTTTTCTCGAGTTGGAAATCCGGGCGTGACACTTACTCCTGTGAGTTGTAGACTAGGATTCTTATTCCGCATCAATTTGACTTAGATGTTTAAAACTCTAAGACGCAGATTCCTTAGTCCGTAGCTCTAAGTGTTTTGTCTGCATGAAAGATCCTTATTCCATATAAAGTGTAGACTTGGTTATTTACCAAATGTTTGTTGACACTCACTCTTGTTCAGATCAGGATTATGTATCCTGTCCTCAGCTTTGCTCTCACGAGTGAAGGTCCGCATTAAGATTATATCTTCAGCAATAACGTAAGATAAAATGTGCAATGTCTCAAATCAAATTACATAGGGTTTTATCCGCATAATCCAAATTCTGAGTTTGATCCAACAATCTCCCCTAATTATGAATGTGCCAAAACCCTTTGTAATCCGATCCGTAAGCGAAGCACAAAGATAATATACAAAATAATGATAGCTTCCATTTTCATTACTTCAGCAACAAAGTACAATCCAGCCTTAACATATGAATTTTACATTATGGTACATAAGGTTTACTATACTTGAAGATCATTGTTGATGCCTTCTCTCTAAGCTCCATTGTTGCTGCTCCAATGTATAGTTGCAGATATTGTTCCAATCTTTAACCACCTTTATAAATGATTTGATGAAGAAGTAGACAAAGGCTCGTAGCTATCTCCATCGGGCCGTTGTGGCACTTGCTTCTTGTTTTGGACTGCCGCCTTGACTTTTCAATTGGAGCCAAGGGATTCTGGCCCATTTCTTCATAAAGCCTGAATTGCTTTACCGCTTTGGTCAATCGAAGACGCAATGGTTCCCATTGATTCTTTCTAATGTTGTTTTCCATAACCTGATGAGAATCAATCAAGATTGATTGCTTGGATAGAATCAGAAAAGCAACCAGCATGAAGTGTGGTGTCAAGACCCGGTATAGAATGAGGACAATTGAAAGATTTTTCCAAGGTTTGCTGTCCTCAGCAGTTCTGTCGATGAAGGTCCGGATGAGGGCTACTTCTGGAAGATAACCCTCAAACCAATATGGCAAGACATCAAACAAGTGTTCGTCCTTATACAAAGACGGAAACAACCTCATCTCCACCTTAACTGCCCGAGAGAAATTGTCTGTCTTCTGTGGTAAACAAACCCTTCTCATAACGTAGAGTCTGAATATCTTTTGGGAAGAAGGGGTACAAATCAGATAGATGTCTTCGCTCGGCGATGAGACTCGGCATACTTCTTCATTTCATTGAAAACACTTCTATCCGCATCAAGAAGATCACGATCCGCATATGATGGGAGGAAGGTGTCACACCCCCGAATTCCAGGGAACCCGGAACCGGGTACATGACTTCCCCTTGCCCGCACCCGAAAGGTCAAGGGGTTGGTGACTAGCACCAATAGAGACTACACCACGGGTGGTGTCTCAAATATGCAACCCTGTACAGTCATACATCAAGGGTGGGTTGGTGACTAGCACCAATAGAGACTACACCGCGGGTGCTGTCTCAAATATGCAACCCTGTATAGTCATACATCAAGGGTAATCCTGTACTTTCCCATACATCATCATGCATACAATAAGTCAAACAGTCATACAGACATCACATCACAAATAGTATGCAAATACAAGTCTACGGACCCATGTCCGGGATATAATACAAACAATATAGAATACAGCACTGTATCATACATCAGAGTAGTGGGCACCTCCTCCTGAAAGAAAGTCCTCCACTAGTCTCGGGTCACACCTGAAAAAGGTAAACAAGAAGTAGGGGGGTGAGCGACCAGCTCAGTAGGTGACCCCAAAACTCCACATCATGCAAACATACAAGTCTATGCTACATCCTCTATGTACTCGTGCACTGTGTAGTGTGCACAATCATCAAGACTCAGCCTGCAAACAAACATCAGGACCCAGCCTACCCACACAGGACAGCTTGTCCACGATCCTCCACGGGCTCCCAACTCAGGGCACTCAGCCCTAGCTCCACGAGCTCAACGGCTCACTTAGGCCTTAGCCTGTCCACAGCGCAATATGCCCGGCCACAATCGCCACACAGGCCTGCCATCGGCCCATATGCCTGCCACGTCAACCATATAAAGCACCATCGGTGCATCACGATGAGAGCCCAAAGTCATAGAGCCCAAGCCCCAATTCCTCAAACCAACATACCAACACCAATATGGCATTAAGGTTCACTATACTTCCTTTATAACTGAAGCCAGTCTTCACAAACCGATCATCATTCCTTGACCAAGGAAGGAGATACCCATAGGAGTTGTTTTCTTGAAATTAAAAGTCCTGACATTGGGTTCCCCTATCATAACTAAGATAATTTGATTTTTGGGGATTTTTCTGAGATGTCTAACCCCACTTTCCAAAAATTCACCTTTACGAAAAACTGGATTTTTTCGAGATTTTACACTAAATCCTAATTTTCACATTTTGAAGGAGTGAGAATTTATTTTTCTAGTATTTTTCTTTGAATCCAAATGGGGGGTATTTCATTATTTACATTGTAACTTAAGTAATACTTAGGCATAATGGTTTACAATGTAAATATCTAGTGCAGTGCAGTTGCACTACTACGGATCACTGCTGCTGCCACATCCGGACTAACTGATCCAGACTAATTGATCTGGACTACTGATCCGGACTAATTCTGACTTGACTACGAAAGTCGCTGACTCGAAGATGCTGATCGATTCTTGTTGATCACGAACTTCGACCCTAAAGTTCGTCTAGGGTACTATTCATTGTCGTTTCTGCCTATTCTTTTTCTGGAATCAACCCAGTGACCCTCAAGCACTCACAAACACACGTTTTACTCAACAGACTATAAAATTACATACCCAAACTGATATAAATCAGTTCTTAACCACAGATCTTATGCTAAATCATTAGATCTAACCCCAAAATTGGGTTTCCTCCAAAACCTAGGGTTCATGCTCAAATTCATAAATCATGATAAATTGTGCATATTCAAAGACAGGATCGAGATAAGAAATTCAAGGACACCTACCTGGAAAGATTATTTGCGATCCACGAACTCCAATCTCCCTAAATCACCAAGGGAAGCTCTTCACCTCCTCTCTCTCTCTCTCCCTTGCTCAAACACGCACGCACTAAGCAATTAAAGGGATAAGGCAGTTTCTTAATTATTTATACTGCTCCCAATAATTGGCCTCCCAGCAATAATTGACCTCCAGAGGTCACGAACTCCAAGTTGAGTCAAATTATTGTCAAAACGCTCGAAATGACGAGCACAACACTATGCAGATATTACCACACTTAAATGACCGCTCAAATGCAAAGTCAACCAATAAACCATGAAAAGTCAACAATCGGGCCACTCGGGGCCCCGACCCAGAATTGGGCCCAATTATAGTCAAAATGCTCACTTTGACGAACACAATATTGTCCAGATGTTTTTAGCAATAGAGAAAGACTATCTCTCAGCTCTACCCAAATACGAGTCTTTATAGAAGGTGTCAGCCGTGGATGGAGAGGTCGAATGAGGAGCTGCACTAGAGGAGCTGGGATGATAGAAATGGCTGCATTTGGGGATAGTGACTCCTGGAAGTAGTGTAGATGCAGGCTGCTTTCTAGAAGGAGCTGAGGAAGGTGCAGGATCATATGGCACTATCTCCCCGGTTTTAGCAGATCGTCGAGGGGCAGTAGGAGGATGAGCCATCGTGTGCGCCAAGTCCGCAAATGAGGTAGATAGTGAATGCATGGACGAGACAATGAGATCCATCTTCTGTTCAATGGAAGTGGATGAGTCAGTGAGGGCGGATAGGAGTTGGGTGCCGAGAGCATCAACCTTGACGACGATGGCGGAGATTTGGGCGCTCTAGGCTTGGGCGTGGCGGTCCACTGAGAGAGAGAGCACAACATCGGAGTGAACCGTGCCAAAAGAGGGACACCCAGAACTAACTCGGGGCTTTGGACGACTCCCCGCATGAATAGGTGCGGGAGTGCGGTGGGCAAGAGGAGTCGCACTGGAGAGAGGGTGCGTCGGCGAGCAGCAAAAGGGGGCATCCGGAGCAAGAATCTGCCGACCCAGAGAGGTCAACAACGGGGATGGCTGCAGTAGGAGAAGCGGGCCTAGCCTCAGCAGGGGAAGGAACCTGTTGCGTCATGGGCCGGTCCAGAGATAACAGCAAACTAAACGTCCAAAATGTTGGCCTGCGTAAGGAAGCCGTGATCCAAACTCCGGACGATCATTTCCTCCAGGGTCTTGGTATGGCGAGTGTAATACACTTTGAGGTCGTTGTCGGGGATGGTGGTCGTGCGTGCAAGACCGAAACGGAACCATAGGTTCGTTAAGGTGTCGGCGAGGAGATGGTCTAGATAGTCTTGAGGTTGAGGAAGTGGGGCAAGGGTTCTTCCGGGAGGAGAGGAAGGGACATCAGCCACCACCACAACAACAACATCATCAACAGCGGCAACAACAACGGGAGAGTCGGGTGCGGGGACATCGACAGCAGAAGGTGCTGGAGAAACAGACGGAGGTAAACTCGGCTATGACGGCCCCATAACCTCGGATGGGTTGGTGCGAACGCTGTGCTAGGAGGCTCGGGAGATGGAGGGTGCAGCTACGGACCGAATCCAGGAGGACCGATGGGCAGAGCTGACTTCGGGGGTAGAGCTATCGGCTGGGTCACCAATCGAACTGCCCTGTTGTTTCGGAGCGGGGAGGAGACAAACTGCAGTAGAGGGCTGGCGGCCGGTCAGATTCCTGTCAGGCATTAGATGGCAGTGGTAGAAAGCCTGGGGAAGGTGATGACGTCATGTCCGTTGAAGTGGGACGGACGGAGATGCCGAAAAACAATGCTGAGGAGTAAGGAACTTTACACCGGATTCAAGAAGATGCTACCTCAACTTATCTCTTCGTATTCAAAGTCACCAGCTCGCTACTTCTCGATGTAAGACAAACTTGTTGAGAACCTAAAGCATCTTACATGTGGATCATCTGGATATGTGGACACAACTTTAACTACACTTAGGAACTTACAAAGACTCTTATGTGCTGCAAACCCAAGATCTTGAAGACCATATCCGCAGAAATTGAGGCAAAGAGATTTCCGAGAGACAGTAAATGTGCACAATATCCGAACAACAAGTTCCAAGGTTGTCTCTTGTGGATGTCGCTATAAATAGTAACACTTGTACGCTTTAGAAAGGAAGCAATAAGTGAATGAGAAATAGGTTTGTGTATATACCAAAAGCTCATTGAGATCATAGAGGCTAGAGTGTGCGTACTTGTAAACAGAGTGCTAAAAAGTTGTTAAGCAGATCTCAAAGCTTTCAAGCTTTAGTCTGCTTCCATTTTGTTGTACTTATCATACTGATAATAGAAACAAAATACTTCCACTATCTGGTTATCTTCCGCATTGATTCTATCTCTTAACCAAATAAGTGTTGTGCCAAAGAGTACGAAAAGAGTTTCGATAAGAGCCTATTCACCCCCCTCTAGGCTCAAAGGGACCAACAAGTGGTATCAGAGCAAGTTCTATCTGCTCAAAGTAGAGATCCCACTCTTTCTCTCTCATCAATGACCGAAGAAAGTAGTATGCTATTCAACGCTCGCCTTAACTCCGGAGGTGCACAAGAGCCCCTTCCTAATCGTAGCAGCAGTGAAAATGTCGATCCACCTCAACCTACTGCTGCCGCTACTTCACATCCACGGAGTTCTGGTTTCACTCTTACAAAGCCTCCAAAGTTCACATGTGAGCTTTTCTCTTAGTGGAAAGCTCGCATGAGAATGTTCATGCTTTGCCATGATCATCTCATGTGGCCGTGTCTTCATCAGGAGATACGCACTCCGATGACAATCGGAGAACATGGAGTTAGAAGACCAAAGACTGATGCTGAACTCACCAATTATGAAAGAGCCTGGCAGTGTGCTAACGAAAAGGCTCTGGCATATGTTACATCATCTTTGGACTCCGAAGCTTTCACGGACGTCCAGGGTTGCACGATAGCGAAAGCTGTCTGGGATAAACTGACAATCCTCTATGAGGGAAGTCAGTCCCAAATGCAGAATGTTATCTATACTCTCAAATAGAACTTTGAGAGTTTCAACCACAAACCTGGCGAATCTCTTGAGAGCATCTATCGGAGATTCGGCAAGATCATCCTTGAGCTAAAAACTGTCAAGGAGCATTATTCTCAATCTCAAATCATTGACAAGTTTTTTTGCTCCTTGCCGGATCGCTACTACTCCAAGCAACTCCAAATGCAATCCGACAAGAACTGGCGGTATGTTCCCCTTGAAGAACTATATGGAGAGCTACGGACTCATGAGGTCAGGTTTAAATACTCTGACCAAGACGAGAAAATAGCTCGAAAAGAAAAGGGGGTAGCTTTTAAAGCTACAGAATGTCTTAGCATACTGAGGAATGATGATACTGAAGAGTCCGAGAATTCTGACTCTGACGGGGAAGAGGAAATAACTCTTCTCGTCAAATCCTTCGAGCGATTCCTGCGGAAAAGCATAAAAGGATTCAGAAGAGGCTCCTCATCGTCATTCCGAAGGAAGGAGCGATCAGAGTCCAGTTCCTAGTAATGCTATAACTGCAGGAAAACCGGTCACTGGGCCATGGACTGTAAATCCAAATCTAAAGTGGCCAAGAAAAGTGACAAGGTTGCTCCTCGCTGCTCCACCTCAGACAACAGCAAGAACAAGAGGAAGGCATTTGTCACAAAGTACATCAGTGGCTCGGAAAAAGAGGAGGAATCCTCGGATGATGAGCCAACTCCTAAGCCGAACGTCTGCCTCATGGAAAATACTGAGGTACCATCGATCTCTGAGCTTATGAGTAAATTAGAATCTCTTATTATTGAACGTGATTATGAAAAGAATGAGAGACTAATAATTACACAAATATACAAAGATATGGAAAGTCAGAACAAACGTCTTGAGATTACTGTTGCTAGACTAGAAAAAGACATAATTGACTTCAGGAGTAAAGAGGCTTAGTATCATGATCTAAGAGTTGAAAATCACTTGCTAAATACCAACCTAACTGGCCTAAAGTGATTGTGAAACATCTCGAAAATGAACTGGAACAAGAAAAGGAAATAAATCGTAAGTGGCTAAAATCCGGGGAAATAGCCTCTACTTTTAGAACTGATCCTGACAACATCCGAGTCAAACCTGGCCTAGGCTCCGAACCATCGACCTCCACACAGACTATTGAGTGTCCTCTAGATTTCATTCTGAAACTAACAAACCTGTACCCTGTTAGTACGTCTAAACCGTTGGATGGTTTCATTTTAGGTGGCACCATAGTCTATGATTGTGGAAATGAGGCTATTACTGCACTTCCCGAAGCAGTAGAAACCGTATCTAATGATGAAGGGAAGGTTGCTTCGATTAAAGCCGAAACTGTAGCACCTAGAAAGAAAGGAAAGGCCAAGGCTGGCGCATCTAGGGCCAAGAGCGCGTCACCTAATCGCAAAGGATTACACCATAGGGGACAAAGTAGAAAATCTGTTAAACCTGAGAAACCTGTATCCCCTATTATCACTCCACATCATAGTGTTTGTTCCATATGTAGAGAAAAAGGTCATTGTCACTATGAATGCTGGAGCTTATCTGATAGCTGGCTTTGTAATCAAATTCATATTAATAAAGATCAGTTTATCAAAAAGGGTTCTTCGAGCAAATCAAAATCTAAATCTCAAAGGAGTGTCTCTCCCAAGAAAACCCAGGTAAAAGAAGCAGCTGGACCCAACAAAATAAAGCCAACCTGGAAAGCTAAAACTCCTAATAAAGTTAAATCCGGAATTGTTGACACCACTTAAAATCAAAGATCAATCAAAGCAAGTGGATTCTCGATAGTGGATGCTCCGGACATATGACGGGTGATCAGATTCTGCTTGTTGGAGTTAATGACAAACGAGTTCCATCCGTATCATATGGTGACAACAGAAAAGGTAAGACTGTCAGGTATGGCACTTTAACCAACGGTTGTGTATCAATTACTAAAGTTGCACTAGTGGAAGGTTTGATGCATAATTTGCTAAGTGTCAGTAATTTATGTAACAAAGGATTTACTGTTTCCTTTATGTCCAATACCTGCACAGTTAGGGAAAACTTATCCGGAGATATTAAGCTATCCGGATCAAGAGATGGGGACATATACTCAGTGGTCTTAAGAAATAATTCTTCTGACCCAGTATGCTTCCTCAATACAGCATCAGATGAAGAAAGTTGGCTATGGCACAAGCGGTGCGCTTATTTAAATTTTAAGACTCTATCTAAATTAGCATCGCTCAATTTGGTTACTGGTTTGCCTAAACATAAATACTCCAGAGATACTCTCTGTCGAGAATGTTAACTTGGCAAACAGACCAAACATAGTTTTAAGAGCAAATCAGTTAATTCAATAACTGCTCCCTTACAACTTCTTCATATGGACCTCTACGGTCCCATTTCTGTTCCTTCACTAGCTGGTGTGAGATATACCCTTGTAGTTATCGATGATTTCACCAGGTACACATGGGTGATGTTCCTGAAATCAAAGGATCAAACATTTGAGCATCTTGTAGATCTCTTCAACTGGATAAGCAACTCACAAGGACTCAGCATTAAATGCATCAGGAGTGATCATGGTACAGAATTTGATTTTTCAGATATGAGGTCACATTGTTCTGAACAGGGCATTCAGCATGACTTCTCTGCGCCCAGAACTCCACAACAAAATGGGGTAGCTGAGCACAAGAATCGCACTTTAGTCGAGGCTAGCAGATCTATGTTAGCAGGAGCAAAACTTCCTCTTAGTCTATGGGCTGAAGCCGTGTCCACTGCCTGCTACGTTCAAAACAGAACTCTAATAAATAAATTTACCATGAAAACACCCTATGAGATGTGGAAAGGATGAGCCGTGTCCCTATGAAAACACTCAATTTCACATTTCCGAGCTTTTGGGTGTACTTGCTACGTACTGAACAACGGCAAAGAACCCCGGAATAAATTTGAACCAAAATGTGATGATGGGATATTTGTCGAATCATGACTACATAGTAAGGCTTATCGAATCTTCAATAGAAAACTTTTTAGAATTGAAGAATCTATCCATGTGACTTTTAACGAAGCTAACCTAGATTGGTCAAAAGTTTATTTTTCAAGTTCTAATGTGTAGGATAAGGACGGCAACATCAACTATTCAAAGTTTATGAATGTTCCTGTCACTCACACTGACTAATCACCAAGCATCAGTGAAGTACAAGAAATGATACGGATGATGCTATAGACAAATCAGACTCTGGACTTCCAGTAAACTCCGGACATACTCCTATGGACATCCAAAACTTCGGAGTACCTTCTAATTCTTCCAGACCAGTTAATACTGAAAGCAATAGTGCCGAAGAACCACCGAGTTCTTCCAAACCTGTTAATACAGAAATAACTGACCCAGAAGAAGTTCACCGAGCGGACGTACCTGAACCACCTAGTCTGGCTGAACTTCAAATTATTGAGGATCCACTATCACATGCGCAAAGCTACAGGTGGACAAGAAACCACCCTTCAGATCAAGTGATTGGTGATCTTATTGTTGGTGTAAGAACAAGAGCTGCCACCTCCAACATGTGTCTTTACTCATGTTTTCTATCTCAAGTAGAGCCAAAGGTGGTGGATGAAGCTCTTCAAGATTCCAACTGCATAAATGCTATGCAAGAAGAGCTTAATCAATTCGAGAGGAATGAAGTATGGACATTAGTACCAAGGCCAAAGTCTCAACAAGTCATAGGCATTAAATGGGTGTTCCGGAACAAACTAGATATGGATGGAATAGTAATCCAGAACAAAGCCCGATTGGTAGCCAAGGGTTATCGTCAAGAAAAAGGAATAGATTATAACGAAACCTTTGCTCCAGTAACAAGACTTGAAGCAATCAGAATGTTTTTGGCGTATGCATCATATGAGAACTTCATAGTTTATCAAATGGATGTCAAGGAGCATTTCTGAATGGAGATCTTCAAGAGGAGGTTTATGTAGAGCAACCTCTAGGATTCATTGAACCCAAGGCCGGACATCTAGTTTAAAAACTACGAAAAGCCTTGTACGGACTAAAGCAAGCTCCTAGAGCCTGGTATGACACACTCTCAGAGTTTTTACTTGCTCATAACTTTCAAAAAGGGAAGATTGACACCACGTTGTTCTTACAAAAAGAGAAAGGACACTCTTTAATTGTACAGATATATGTGGATGATATCATTTTCGGATCATCAAATCCGAAGCTTTGTGAGGAGTTTGCTAAGTTGATGACTGCCAAGTTCGAAATGAGTATGATGGGAGAACTGTCCTATAATGACCCGTGTTTTGGGATGTGTGGAGTTAGTCGCAGTTTTACCTTTTGAGTGGCAATTTTCTAGATTTTGGGGAACTTCTACTCATGGACTTCAGCCAAATCATTTTATTTACCAAATAAGGGACTTTTGACGAAAGAGGGCAGCCTAGGGAGGCGGAATAGAGTGCACGTCATATGGGGCATTATGACGTGCAAGGTTTTTATTGCATGCCTACCTTCTACATGATTCAAGGAAGCTTAGGGTAGAATTTCACATCATTTGGAACTGCACGTCATATGGGGATATGACGTGCATTATGGCGTGCAGCCATATTTTTGTACCGTCACCTTGGTTTTGTGATTCTAATAATCTTTTCCCAAAGGACCATGTTAGAATTATGAGTATTTTGTCTTGTATGGATGCGGAAAGGTTGTAGCTTGTGCGATCAAAACTACGTCGTTTTGATCTTGGGTTTCACTTAATTAAAACTACGTCGTTTTGATGTCATGGTGTCTATATAAAGGGGTTCAGGACTAGGTTTAGGGTTCTTTGGTTTCTTTTGCCATCATAGCTGCCGAAGAGAGAGAGAGAGAGAGAGAGAGAGAGAGAGAACCTCCGAATCATTGCCGTGGTGGTTCGCGTGGGTGGACGGTGTCCAGCGTGGAAGCAAGAGCAGAAGGACACTTGCAAGGTAGGGGTTCTGTCTTCTTGTACCTAATCCGGGGTTAGGCCCTGTGGTGAATGAATTGTTGGATATCGTTCTTGTTGTTATATTATTTATATGTAAATTCATATAGGTGTGACCTCCTATATGAATGTTGGCCTTCAATGGTGTGTTGTTTGGATACATGTATATATGCATGCCAAGTGTTTGAGATTATGCCTGTGAGGCCACGCATGTCAAGTGTTTGAGATTATGCCTGCGAGGCCACGCATGCTATATGTTTGTTGTTATGCCTGAATGACTGTGCATATTATGTGTTTGTTATTATGCCTGAGTGACTGTGCATATTACGTGTTCGCTGTTATGTCAGAGTGACTGTGCCTATTATGTGTTCGATGTTATGCCTGAGTGGCTATGTGTACTGTTTTGTGGAACCCGGTGGCTGTGGAAGCCCGGGACTGTTCTTGGAACCCGGTGGCTGTGGAAGCCCGGGACTGTTCTTGGAACCCAGTGGCTGTGGAAGCCTAGGACTCCTCTTGGAACCCGGTGGCTGTGGAAGCCCGGACTATTCATGTGTTAGCCTGTGTGGCTGTGGACCTGTTAGACTGTGTGGCTGTGGGAATGATTGTATTTGCTGATGTGGTTTGTTATTATATCTGTTAAAATAATTTATATCACGACACTGCACTAGTACACATGGCATGTAGATGCTAGGAGCATGGGATGGGTTGGGGAGACATGATCCCTACTGAGCTGCGATTGCTCACCCCTCCTACCGTGTTGTTTTCTTTACAGGGACCTACAAGCGTTAGGTGGGAACACCAAGGTGGAAGACCTGCTTGTGGCTTTGCTTACTGTTATTTGTGTTTTGTTGTTTCTGTGAGAGCTTTGTAGCCCCAGTGGGGAGATATTGTAATAAGGAATTTAATTGTAATAAAGGCAAGTTGTTTGGCTTGTATACATTTATTCTGGTTGTGCTTAATAAAGATAATTGATTTCGTCTGTGAATATCTGTTGTGGATTCGTACGATGTCTTGCGTGGATGTTTGACTGTATCTCTACCCCTTGCCCACCGGGTGGGTAAAGGGGAGTCATGTAATGACCCGTGTGTAACCCGTGTGTAAGAAGTTAACCACAAACACCTTGGATGTTGGTGCACAAGTTTGAGGTAAGAGATGAGCCCAAGAGGGGACTTTTGGGAGGTGCATGTGACAAGTGGTAACGTGCATTTATGCCTTAGGAAGATGCTATGCGTATACAGGCGGTTTTAAGCTGTTTTGGCTGATCTTGGAGCTCACTTTTGACCTAGTAGATGGCCTCAAACAATTGGCGTATTGGCGTACAAGAACAAAAGTTTCTTAGAATGAGGTCCTCTATCTACCACAGAAATTTTAGAGCATTTGGAGCTGCACATGAATTCACCCATTTCACGTGCAAGCATATTTTTGCTTCCTAGACCTCTACAAGATGCAAGGAGGCTTGGGGTGAAGTTTGAGTGCATTTGGAGCTACACGCCAATTGGGGAATTGGCGTTCAAATTGGCGTGCAGGCATGTTTTTGCATGGTTAACTTGGTTTTGTCATTCTAATCATCTTTTCCCAAAGGACCAGGTTGGAATAGTGAGTATTTTGGTGTGTGTGGATGCAGATTATAAAGTTATATCTATTTATATATACATATGTAATCCATATAGGTGTGATCTCCTATGTGGATGTTAGCCTTCAGTGGCATTTTGGTGTGATTCTGTTGTTACATGCTATATGTTCGATGAAATGCCTGTGTGAATATAGCTGTGTGTATATGCCCATTACATGTTTGGTAATATGTCTGTGTGGCTGGACTTGTGATTTAGTGTATGTATGTATGCTAGGTGTTTGTTCTATGGCCTGAATTGCTGGGTTTGTGCACTTGTGAACGGGTGCACACCAAGTGTTTGGTTTTATGCTTGAGTGACCGTGGTGTGTGTTGTGTGCATGACTGTGCTATCTGGCCTGAAGAGGCGGTTAAACTACTTTGCCTGAGAGGCGGTTAAACCAGTGGCCTGAAGAGGCGGTTAAACTACTTTGCCTGAGAGGCGGTTAAATCAGTGGCCTGAAGAGGCGGTTAAACTACTTGCTTGAGATGTGTTTTGTTAGCCAGGTGTGGTGGGGCTGGGGTTACGCCCACTTGTGTGATGTTTTATTTTCTTTTTCCTAATACCTGTCACGTCACTACACCTGTGCACATGCATGTAGCCGCTAGGAGCATGGGAAGGGTTGGGGAGACTTGATCCCTCCTGAGCCGTGGTTGCTCACCCCTCCTACTGTGTTTGCTTGTTTTCCAGGGACTTACAGGCGTTAGGTGGATACACCAAGGTGGAAGACCATATTTATTTTACTCTCTTCCATTTATGTTTTGTTTTTTTATGGGAATTGATGTAACCCCAGTGGGGATGGGATTGGAAAGGATTTTGCTGTAATAAACTGTTTTGGATTGCTTTTATGAACATTACTTTCTTGAATGTGTTGTGGATGTTTAAAATGTTAAATTCTTGGTTTGTATCCTAACCCCTTTGCCCTCCGTGTGGGTAAAAGGGGAGTCACGTACCGGTTTCCTCGGGTTGGAAATCCGGGGCGTGACAATATGGTATCAGAGCATGGTCTAGTTGGCCAAGGGTAGTGGGCGGACCTGGTTATCCTAAGTCCTTTGGAGGAGCTTGGAGGGACATGCCTGATCAACATGGTCCTCTTTGAGCCTCCAAGGTGTACTTAGGGTAGTCCAGTCTTGTGGTAGGATTTGCATGCATTGGCATTAGGGCACTAGTTGCATTTGCTGTGAATGTGTGCTAAACTGAGGATAAGATAAAATGATTAAGTGAAATGTGCAACTCTGATTTGTTTGGCAATGCATACTGAACTGTGAAATGTGATTGATACGATGTATGTGTGTAATGTCATGTGATAGTGGAATTGATCAGTGGGGTAGAGGTAGTGACGCGATAGATTATAAATTTGTTTTGACATTTGTGCTTCTTACTTCGTGTAGTAAGAATGCCGCCGAGGAGAGTGACACGTGCGTCCGGGGCAGTGGCTGATGAGTCATCTGCCCATGAGGGTCCGGGTGCGGGACCGTCCGTTGGAGGGCATGCGTTGTTACTAGCACAGCTACAAGAAGGCATCCGGTTGGAGGTACGAGAGCTACGGGAGGGACTCCGGCAGGACGTTCGGGAGGAGGTGCGCCGTGAGATGGCAAAGACACGGCGGTGGTGCCACCACCACCACCACCAGTAGGAGAGCCGCCTCGTGAGCGTGAGAGTTCGGCTGGGTGGTGTACCGGCTCGTGCAGAGGATGACGTGGTGACACGGTTCCGAAAGGAACAACCTCCGCGATTCAAGGGGGAAGGTGAACCCGTGGTAGCTGAACAGTGGTTGAGGCAGATCGAGCATGTGTTCTCCTTTCTCCTGCCCCGGGAGGAGGATAAGGTGCGACTGGCAATTCGGCAGCTGGAGGGGGATGCTTTGGAGTGGTGGACGAGTGTCACGGGGAGCCGTGTAGTGCAACTCATGCTTTGGGAGGAGTTCTTGCAACTCTTCCATGATGAGTTCTTTCCGGAATCAGTGAGATGGCAGAAGAGGGAAGAATTCGGCAGCTTGAAGCAGGGATCCAGGACGGTACCTGAGTATGAGCGGGAGTTCCGGAGCTTGAGTAGGTTTGCTCCTGAGACTGTGGCAAGGGAGGACCTGAAGGCCCACAAGTTCACTTTGGGCCTTAGGCCAGCCCTTAGGCAGAGGGTGGCAATTCTACGCTTGAGGACCTATACTGAGGTTGTGGAGACGGCCCGTATAGCCGAGAGAGAGCTGGATGACGGGAGGCAGGCCCATCAGGGTCGCCAGTTGCAGAGCGGGCCTGATCGAGATGTAGGGTCCAAGAGACTCAAGACGGAGGAGAGGGATAGCAGTTCTTTTCGCAGTCGGGGTCAGACATCTGTGAACCCTGGGAGGTTCACCTTTGGCGGCGGAAGACAGGGTGGTCCATCTGGGAGTCTACCTAGCAGTTGCCACTGCTGTGGAGAGCAGGGTCACTTTAAGGGGGAGTGCCCCAAGAAGGACTGGCGATGCAACAACTGTGGACGAGAGGGTCATTTGCGCCGGGTTTGCAGGAGTGGCAACAGGGGAACAGGGGGCGTGGAATCTAGTGTGAGGAGTGATGCTAGCTTCCGTGCACCAGCTGAGAGACCAGCTCGTCAGTGGCAGGCCAGCCAGGCAGGATCCAGTCAGACCCGACCCCAGAGGAGGCCGGAGCGGCAGCAGACTGAGGCTGGAGGCAACCTTAGCGGGAAGCGTCCAGTGAGTGAGCCGACCAGTGGCACGGGCCAAGGAAGGGTGTTTGCGTTGGAGGCGACGTACCAGGAGGAGGCTGAGCTACCACCCCCACCAGTTGAGGGTGGAGCAGGACCATCGGTGGTTAGAGGTACCCTTTTGATCTCCCGTACATTAGCTTTTGTTCTTTTCGATACAGGTGCATCGTGTTCTTTTGTTGCTGAGCTTGTGATAGATAGCTTGGGGTTAGCTTGTATGGAGGCAGCGAAGCCCCTAGTTGTTGAGTCTCTAGTGGGGGGTATGATTGAGGTACGGCGAGTGTGTCGTGACTGTGTGTTAACTATAGGCGAAGTGGAGCTGAGTTTTGACTTGCATGTGATGCCTTTGCGTACTTTTGACCTGATCTTGGGTATGGATTGGCTTATGGCTTTCCAAGCCAAGATAGACTGTTACCGGCGGCGTGTATCCTTTGTGACACCTGCAGGGACCTCTTGCACCTTGCAGGGGGAGTGGGACTGTGAGGCGAGTCGAGCCGGGCCGGTGTTGGACCAGTGGGGTGCCATTACCCACAGGTTGGCAGCCCTAACCTTTGCTGAGGTGGGTAAGGTGGAAAAGAGGGTGTGGCCCGCTATTGTGGATCAATTTCAGGATGTTTTCCCTGAAGAGTTGAGGAGTTTGCCACCTAAGAGGAGTGTGGAGTTCACCATTGAGTTGGTGCCGGGGATGGGTCCGATTTCCCAAGTAGCGTATCGTATGGGGCCAACCGAGTTGAGGGAGCTTCAGAGGCAAATTGAGGAGTTGGTGGGCCAAGGGTATATCAGACCGAGTACCTCACCTTGGGGTGCTCCGGTGCTCTTTGCTAAGAAGGCTGATGGCATACTTCATCTCTGCATCGACTACAGGAAGCTGAATTCAGTGACTGTGAAGAACAAGTACCCGTTGCCTCGGATAGATGACCTGTTTGACCAATTGAGTGGGGCCTAGTGGTTTTCCAAAATAGATTTACGGTCGGGGTATCACCAGCTCAGGGTTAGGGAGGAGGACATCCCTAAGACGGCTTTTCGGTGTAGGTATGGGCATTATGAGTGGGTAGTGATGCCTTTCGGGCTCACTAATGCGCCAGCGGTGTTCATGCATTTGATGAACCAGGTCTTTGCTCCCTACTTGGATTCGTTTGTGGTGGTGTTTATTGATGATATCTTGGTGTATTCCAAGACCGAGAAGGAGCATGTGGAGCACTTAGCAACAATGTTACAAACCTTGAGGGACCAACAGCTGTTTGCTAAGTTTAGCAAGTGTGAGTTTTGGCTGCAGGAGGTTCACTTTCTTGGCCATGTGGTGTCACCGAGGGAGTTAGGGTGGACCCGGCCAAGATTGAGGCCGTGGCATCGTGGGCGAGGCCAACCAACATTTTTGAGATCCGTAGCTTTCTTGGCTTGGCGGGGTACTATCGTCGTTTTGTCGAGGGGTTCTCCCGTTTGGCGCCTCCTATGACGGCGTTGACTAGGAAAGGAGTGAAGTTTGATTGGACTGACAAGTGTCAGCAGGCGTTTGAGGCTCTCAAAACCCGTTTGACCACTGCACCGGTATTGAGGTTACCTCGGGAGGATATCCCATATGAGGTGTATTGTGATGCGTCCAGGGTTGGTTTGGGGTGTGTGCTTTTGCAGGAGCACAGTGTGGTAGCTTATAGGTCAAGGCAGCTGAAGCCTCATGAGCAGAATTATCCTACTCATGATCTGGAGTTGGCGGCCGTCATCTTCGCCCTGAAGGGTTGGCGCACTACCTCTTGGGGGAAACGTTTGTGGTGTTCTCAGATGACAAGAGCCTTCAGTACATCTTTACTCAGAAGGACTTGAATTTGAGGCAAAGGAGATGGGTGGAGTATTTGCAGACCTTTGATTCATCAGCGTTTGTTATCAGCTCAAAGTCGCAGAAATCTTATGCGGATCAGCAGCGGCGACCTTTGGAGTTTTCTGTTGGTGATCATGTGTTTCTTCGTGTTTCTCCACGTCGTGGACATCGACGGTTTGGGCGAGGTTCCAAGCTATCTCCGCGGTTTATTGGTCCGTTTGAGATTCTGGATCGTGTGGGGCCTGTGGCCTACCGGTTAGCGTTACCACCGCGGCTGAGTCGAGTGCACAATGTATTCCACGTGTCCCAGTTGCGGAAGTATCACCTTGACCCCACTCATGTGATCGATTGGGGGACATTAGACATTGAGGATGACATGTCCGTTGTTGAGGCCCCTATCCGTATCCTAGATCGGCGAGAGAAGCTTTTGCGTGGTCGTGCTATTCCTTTGGTTCGCGTGCTGTGGCAGCACCGTGGCATTGAGGAGGAGACATGGGAACGTGAGTCCGTGATGCGTGAGCAGCACCCAGACTTGTTCGAGGATGAACAATCTTAAGCGTGGGAGGTGGCTGTTGGCCAAGGGATAGTGATGTGTTTTCTTGTATTAGTTGTGTACGATTTGGTGTATTTGTATTGTCTTTTAGACATATGTTCTTATTTGTGATGTGTTTTGAGATGTGTATTTGTGACATGCGGATATGTGTTATATGCATTATTGTGATGCATGTGGTTATGGATTATGGTGGTACCTTGTTATGTACTGTTATGTGCTGTGCGCGGTGTATGACCCATTTGGGTGTTGTGGCTCGCCGTGTGGCAAATGGGTAGCTTGTGTTTGTTTTCCTCGTATGTCATTTCTTTTCGAGGACGAAAAGTCTTAAGGGGGAGAGGATGTAATGACCCGTGTGTAACCCGTGTGTAAAAAGTTAACCACAAACACCTTGGATGTTGGTGCACAAGTTTGAGGTAAGAGATGAGCCCAAGAGGGGACTTTTGGGAGGTGCATGTGACAAGTGGTAACGTGCATTTATGCCCTAGGAAGATGCTATGCGTATACAGGCGGTTTTAAGCTGTTTTGGCTGATCTTGGAGCTCACTTTTGACCTAGTAGATGGCCTCAAACAATTGGCGTGCAAGAACAAAAGTTTCTTAGAATGAGGTCCTCTATCTACCACAGAAATTTCAGAGCATTTGGAGCTGCACGTGAATTCACCCATTTCACGTGCAAGCATATTTTTGCTTCCTAGACCTCTACAAGATGCAAGGAGGCTTGGGGTGAAGTTTGAGTGCATTTGGAGCTGCACGCCAATTGGGGAATTGGCGTTCAAATTGGCGTGCAGGCATGTTTTTGCATGGTTACCTTGGTTTTGTCATTCTAATCATCTTTTCCCAAAGGACCAGGTTGGAATAGTGAGTATTTTGGTGTGTGTGGATGCGGAAAGGTTGTAACTTGTGTAATCAAAACTACGTCGTTTTGATGTTGGGATTCACTTAATCAAAACTACGTTGTTTTGATGTTGTGTTGCCTATATAAGGAGGAGAAGCCCCTCTGTTTTAGGTTTAGGGTTTGTTGTTCCACCAGCCGTCGCAGAGAGAGAGAGAGAGAGAGAGAGAGAGAGAGAGAGAGAGAGAGAGAGAGAGAGAGAGAGGGAAGGAGAGCTTCTGGTGGCTGCCGGAGCGTCTTGCGTGGGTGGTCGGAGTCTTGCGTGGAAGCGGGAAGGTAGGGGTTCTGTTCTTCCTAAATCCTCCTCTGTCCTAGGGTTCTAGGGCAGATTATAGAGTTATATCTGTTTATATATACATATGTAATCTATATAGGTGTGATCTCCTATATGGATGTTAGCCTTCAGTGGCATTTTGGTGTGATTCTGTTGTTACATGCTATATGTTCGATGAAATGCCTGTGTGAATATAGCTGTGTGTATATGCCCATTACGTGTTTGGTAATATGTCTGTGTGGCTGGACTTGTGATTTAGTGTATGTATGTATGCTGGGTGTTTGTTCTATGGCCTGAATTGCTGGGTTTGTGCACTTATAAACGGGTGCACACCAAGTGTTTGGTTTTATGCTTGAGTGATCGTGGTGTGTGTTGTGTGCATGACTGTGCTATCTGGCCTGAAGAGGCGGTTAAACTACTTTGCCTGAGAGGCGGTTAAACCAGTGGCCTGAAGAGGCGGTTAAACTACTTTGCCTGAGAGGCGGTTAAATCGATGGCCTGAAGAGGCGGTTAAACTACTTGCTTGAGATGTGTTTTGTTAGCCGGTGTGGTCAGGGCTGGGGTTACGCCCACTTGTGTGATGTTTTATTTTCTTTTTCCTAATACTGTCACGTCACTACACCTGTGCACATGCATGTAGCCGCTAGGAGCATGGGAAGGGTTGGGGAGACTTGATCCCTACTGAGCTGTGGTTGCTCACCCCTCCTACTGTGTTTGCTTGTTTTCCAGGGACTTACAGGCGTTAGGTGGATACACCAAGGTGGAAGACCATATTTATTTTACTCTCTTCCATTTATGTTTTGTTTTTTTTTATGGGAATTGATGTAACCCCAGTGGGGATGGGATTGGAAACGATTTTGCTGTAATAAACTGGTTTGGATTGCTTTTATGAACATTACTTTCTTGAATGTGTTGTGGATGTTTAAAATGTTAAATTCTTGGTTTGTATCCTAACCCCTTTGCCCTCCGTGTGGGTAAAAGGGGAGTCACGTACCGGTTTCCTCGGGTTGGAAATCCGGGGCGTGACAAGTCACGAACCGGTTTCCTCGGGCTGCAAATTCGGGGCATGACATGTCCTACTTCCTTGGAATAGAAGTCAAACAATTGGAGGACGGGATCTTCATTAACCAAGCTAAGTACACACGTGACTTAATCAAGAAGTTTGGTATATATGGAAGGGTCATCTCCCGTCAAGACTCCTATGCCAGTCAGTGCCAAGTTAAACCCCGATGTGGAAGGAAAATCAGTAAATGTGACTGAGTATAGAGGGATGATAGGATCCTTGTTGTACCTTACAGCAAGTCGCCCGGACATTATGTTTGCAACTTGCATCTGTGCAAGACATCAGGCGAATCCCAAAGAGTCACATATGCTTCACGTCAAACGGATATTAAGGTATCTCAAGGGGACCGTGAATTTGGGTCTCTGGTATCCAAAGGAGTCCAACTTCACCTTATCCGGATATTTTGATGCTGACTTCGCTGGGTGTCGCATTGAGAGAAAGAGCACTAGTGGTACGTGTCAATTTCTTGGAAATAGACTGAATTCTTGGTTCAGTAAGAAGCAAAATTCCGTATCAACCTCCACTGCTGAAGCTGAATATATAGCTACTGGGAGTTGCTGCGCTCAGCTTCTCTAGATGCAAAGTCAACTTACTGACTACGGTTTCAACATGATGTCTATTCCACTCTACTGCGACAACACCAGTGCCATTGCTATCAGCAACAATCCTGTCATGCACCCAAAGACTAAGCACATCGAGGTAAGGTATCACTTCATTCGCGACCATGTTCTCAAAAAGCACATATCTCTGGAACATGTTGCTACTGAAGATCAATTGCCAGACATACTTACAAAACCCCTACCTGATGCAAGATTCTCTGAACTATTCCTTAAATTAGGTATGCTTGACTTTTCGCATAACTTATAATTTAGTTTATCCAACAAAGATTGTTTCTTAGAACATGTATTGTGTTTCCTTTTGACAGTAAATGACATATACTAAACTTAATGCTGATCATTCTTACTGCTCAACTTGCATCATGCTTCTGATTTTAATCTCATATTTCATTTTGGGAGGATGCTTGCGTTTCCCGACTGAAGCCGTTAAAGCCAACATAATTAAAACGTATATGAATAACCTCTTTAGGATTTCATGATTTTAATCTCCACTCATCACCACATGACGAATGCTGTTTCATATTGATTGCTCTATTAACTAGTATGGTTGAAGAAATGAAATGGGTTAGCTCGGAATGCTTGGTGGTGGTACTCACAGTCGCAGTCTGATTAGCTCCTGAAGTGTAGTTTTCTAATGGGTAGACAGTGTTGTTTCAAGATCTAAATTCTTTAACAGGTAATGCCATTGAGAGGATCGCATGATCTACGGGGGAGAAAATGCTTTATTTATTATCCAAGTAATACCCCCGTATATGTCTCGTATACGGGGGAGAAAATGCTCTTTTTTGGCTGTCTATCTGAGGGGGAGTCTATCACTAAGAGGATCGCATGATCTAAGGGGGATCAACCTTTGTAATAATCCCCTAATATGTCTCGGATGGTCTTTCCTCTAAACTTTCATTTCCGGATCTAATTGGACATGCATTGTTGAATCAGAATTGTGGCATGCAAGGATGTTTCTCTTCCTTCAACCATGCATTTTAATCGGATAATCATTTGCTTGCTTTTGACATGTGTTCATTTCTCCAATTTCACTCATAAATCCTAATTTGGAAAAATCATATGATTTTTAATTATCTTAGCTACGTCGTTTAGCAAGAAGGTTTCGCTATGTTGACCAATATGAACTTGTGTGTTTATTATTTGAAATTTGCCTTGATTCAGTAACAATGATCATTCTTTTGTCTGTATGTGTCTATTACATTCATTTTCAATGCATTAAGTTCTGTTCATCATTAGTTCGGATTATGTTGCTCTTCAATTGACTATGTGTTCATATCCGTACTAATTCCTTCCTATACAGCTTCCAGTTCTTTTAGTTTATTTTCGTCAAGCTACAGGTTTAGATTCTCTTTGCACCTTTATTGATATATCTTGTCTATAGTCTCGGATTTGAAGTGTTGTGGTACTTCTCTTCTCTTCGACTTCACGACAGCAAAGGAATCTACTTCTCTCTTACCGCACTCTGTTTCTCCGGATACGATCTACTTTTCATCCGGATAATCTTATCTCGGATATCGTATACTCCGGATGGTCGTCGGTTCATTCCTCCGGACTCTTGGAACTCTCAAATAGCGATAATCCATGTCTTATTATATATCACGTGCTTTTAAGGAGGAATAATGATGGTCCATTAAATGCATGTCTCGGGATGCACACACTTCCCAAAGAAGGCAAACAGTTGTTATCATTCGCTGGTCATGCTGTCTCCACGTCATCTCTCTATCCGGAGGCGTGCTGCTATCAAGACTAATGACATTAGCCTGTCACGCGGTTCACTGTTCCACTCGCTTAATCCCTAGACCTGTTGACATTCACGGACTCGGTCTTATATATCCTGGACATTCCTACGCAGCGCGAGTTTTACATTTTCCACATCCCTAAAACCCTCATCGCTCCTTCAATCCCCAAGACCTCGCCTCCTTCTCCTCTCAATCCTTCCCTCAAATGGCACCCAAAACTTCTCTTTCTGGCCTTAACCTCGGCCATCTGGTTGATTGGCGTGCTATCTCTGATCCTCCGGCATGGTTTCTGGAACTCCGCCCACTCCTAGAAGCCTCTCACGTCCTGAACCTGATCTCCAATCCTGTTGATCTTCTTATTGAAGATATTCTTGAGTTCTACCAACGGATCCACTGCACCACCGACTCCATTATCTCTTACGTCCGCGGTGAATCCATCTTGATCACCCTTACCATCCTCCGCGCCGCTCTCAACCTACCTCCTGGTGATCCTCAGCGCCCGGATGCTGAGACAATGGCTGCTTCCATGGGCTGCTCCTATAAGGGGAAGGAGTACAAAATGAAATCTTTCCAAGGTCGCTACAGATGTATGGCGACCATATTGAGCCGCTGCCTCTTGGCTCGTACCACTGCTCTGGACTCCGTCCCATACGACCTTCTATTGGCTATGTACGGCATCTTTGAGTGTCTCCCGATGGACTGGGGGACATTCTTGTTCTGACTGCTAAAGAACGGTCCAAAGAACCATTCTTTCGGGCGGATCCTCAGTGTTGTCTTCCGGCATCTACATCCGGACCATTTTGCCCGATATGATGTTGTCCCTTTCCCTCGGGCTTATTATCTTCGCCACCTTATGCCTGATGGGAACATGACGACCCGCCGTCCCTCTGTTGCTCTCCATCTTCTTCCTGCCTCGGAACAACAAGGTAGCTCGGTTGGTGACCCCTCCGACAGCCGTGCCCCCGAAGTTAGCTCTACTCACCGGTCCTCCCGGATTCGGTCCATTGCTGCCCCTTCCATCTCTCGAGCCTCCCAGCACAGCATCCATGCTGACCCCTCTGAGGTTGCGGGACCTTCTCAGCCTAGTTTACCTAAGGTTGTTTCCCCAACTCCTTCTGCTGTGGATGTTCTCACTCCCTCAACTTCCGCTGTTGCTGCCGTGATTGATACAACCGTTGCTACTGCTGTCGCTAATGTCCCGGAATCTCTTCCGGAAGCTCCTATGCCTCCTCTACCTCAACCCCAAGACTACCTTGACCATCACTTCGCCGACACCTTAACGGACCTATGGTTCCATTTTAGCCTAGCCTGCACGGGCTCCATCCCCGACAACCACATCAAGGTGTTTTATGCCAAACACACCCGCTCCCCGGAGGATATGATCGTCTGGAATCTGGACCATGGCTTTCTTACGCCTGCTCACATTTTGGACGTTCCCTTCACTGTCTCCTCCGGAAAGGCCCATAACGCACGGGTTCGCTCCCCTGCTAAGGCTTGGTCCACCTCTCCTGCAGATGCCATCCCTGTTGTTGACCTCTCGGGTCAAAGTGGCTCTGCTGCTCCGGAAGCCTCAGCTGCTCCGGATGCCCCCTTTGCTGGTGCTGCTGACTATCACGCCCCCAAATTCCAAGAAAACCCGGAACCAGGAACATGAATTCCCCTTCCCCGCACCCGAAAGGTCAAGGGGTTGGTGACTAGCACCAATAGAGACTACACCGCGGGTGCTATCTCAAATATGTAACCCTGTACAGTCATACATCAAGGGTAATCCTGTACTTTCCCATACATCATCATGCATATGATAAGTCAAACAGTCATACAGACATTACATCATAAACAGTATGCAAATACAACTGTCCACGGACCCATGTACGGGATACAACACATAATAAAATATAGAATACAGTACTGTATCATACATCAGAGGAGTGGGCACATCCTCCTGGAAGAAAGTCCTCCACTAGTCTCGGGTCACACCTGAAAAGGGGTAAACAAAAAGTAGGGGTGAGCGACAAGCTCAGTAGGTGACCCCAAAACTCCGCATCATGCAACAGATATAAGTCTATACTATATGCTCAGTGTACTCATGCATCGTGTAGTGTGCACAATCATCAGGACTCAGCCTGCAAATAAACATCAGGACTCAGCTTGCCCACACAGGATAATTTGTCCACGATCCTCCATGGGATCCCAGCTTAGGGCACTCAGCCCTAGCTCCACGAGCTCAATGGCTCAACTCAGGCCTTAGCCTGTCCACAATGCAATATGCCCGGCCATAGTCGCCACATAGGCCTGCCATCGGTGCATATGCCTGCCACGTCAACCACATAGCACCATCGGTGGATCACGGTGAGAACCCAAACAAGTCACAGAGTCCATGCCCCAATACCTCACACCAACATACTAACATTAGTATGGCATGTCATTCTCAACATTTCCTTTAGAACTGTAGCCAGTCTTCACAAGTAAATCCTCAATCCTTGATTTATGAAGGAAGTACCCATACCGGCTATTTTCTCGAAATCAAAAGTCCCAGCATTGGGTTCCCATAACATAAATAAGATAATCTGATTTTTGGGGATTTTTTTGAGATGTCTAACCCCACTTTCCAAAAAGTCACCACTACGAACTTTTGGGTTTTTCCGAGATTTTACACTAAATCCCAATTTTGATATTTTGAAAGAGTGAGAATTAATTTTTCTAGTATTTTTCTTTGAATCCAAATGGGGGTATTTCGTTATTTACATTGTAACTTAAGTATAGTGCTTAAATGTGTAGATGGGTATAGCTTAAAATGTGAATATAGGTCCAGTCCAGTGTTGTCCAGTGTCCAGTTACACCGCAGGAGCTGCGACTCGTAGCTCAGAACCTGCGACTCATAGCTGCGGAACGGCGACTCGTAGCTGCGGAGTGTGGAACTACAGCGCGCCTCGAAGACTTGAAGCGAGGCTACGACCTTCGACCTACGAGGCAACGAACTTCGACCCTTCGGCTACGAACTACGAGGCTACGAACTACGAACTATGAACTACGAGGCTATGAACTACGAACTACGAACTACGACCCTTTGACCCAAAACTTCGGGTCTTCATCATTTCGACCCAGGAACGCCCCAGGGTACTGTTCATCATCGTTTTCACCTGTTCTTCGTCTGAAACGCGCCCAAAAACTCCCAGACGCTCACTAACACCCCTGTTTCGCTACAAACTACGATATCTACCTCAAAACGCGTCCAGAACGCCTCTAAATCGCGCATAAACAACAGAAACACGTATAAAATTCCAGATTTCCAGAAATCTAGATCTAAACCCAGATTTCTATGGTTGACTTATCAACCTTCATGAAAAATACAGTTAATCAACCCCAAAATCACAGAAACATATATCCACAATGATATAAAACAGTTCTTAAGCACAGATCTTATGCTAAACCATTAGATCTAACCCAAAATTGGATTTCCCCAAATTCTAGGGTTCATGTTCAATTTCATAAATCATGATAAATTCGTGCAGATCCAAAACAAGAGAGAGATAAGATGTTCAAGGACACCTACTTGAAGTGAATCTTTGAGCTCCACGAACCCAAATCGCCCCAAATCGCCAAGGCCTCCAAGCTCTCTCAAGCTTTCTCTCTCAAACGCACAACGTGATAACGTAAAGTGAAAGCTTCTTTTTTTTTTCTACTATTTATATTTCTGCCAATCAACTGACCTAGTCAACCATTGACCCAGTCAATAATTGACCTCCCAACACAAAAATTGACCTCCAAGGCCCCGAACTCCAAATTGAGTCAAACTACAGTCAAAACGCCCGAAATGACGAGCACAACACTAGACTGATATTATCATACGCAAATGACCGCTCAAACGCAATGTCAACAAATAAACCCCAAAAAGCCAACAATCTGGTCAAATGGGGCCCCGACTCGAAATCGGGCCTAAGTACAGTCAAAATGCTCACATCGACGACTACACTACCGTCCAGATAGTTAGATTCCCATAGAATGGCTATCTCTCAAAACTACCCAAATATGAGTCTTTACATCCTCCCCACCTTAGGACTTTTCGTGCTCGAAAATAAAACACATGCCCAAAGGACATAGCAAAATTCAAGATCAATGTCCCAACAACAAAACATAAAACATGATCACCGATCACACATGTGCAATGCAACTCGCAACAAGCCAAAAGGGCTAACAAAATTCAACAACAATGAGCTAAACCACATCTCAAACAATATATGCAAAACAAATGCATAAAACATAACTCATACCTCAGGGAAGGTCCTCACATCCTCCCCACCTCAGGACTGATCGTCCTCGAACAACTCTGGATGAAGAACCCGCATCTGGCTCTCTTTCTCCCAAGTTTGCTCCTCCATGCCTCGGTGTCGCCATAATACCCAAACTAGTGGGATCGTCTTGCCTCGCAAGACTTGGTCCCGCCTGTCCAAAATCTGTGCCGGCATCTCAACAATGGCACCATCATCAGCCAAGTCTATCTCGCGATAGTCCAACACATGAGAAGGATCAGGGTGATACCGCCTCAACTGAGACACATGAAACACATCATGTACTCACGCCAACTCTGGTGGCGAAGCTAATCGGTAAGCCACTACGCCCACGGTGGCAACAATCTCAAACGGCCCCACAAAACGAGGGAAAAGTTTGGATCCACATCCAAACCTCCGATGCCCTCGACACGGCGGTTGCAAGGGTCGACGCCTTTGATCTGCATAGGACTTCTGCCTACTCTATGCTATCAGCATACGCTGTCTAATCAACTGCACTATCTCCGTGGTTTCTCGAACCATATCGGGACCGAGAACTACTGTCTCTCCTGTCTGTGCCCAACATAAGGGTGATCTACAAGGCCGCCCATACAGCGCCTCATACAGAGCCATCCTAATCGTGGCCTGATAACTGTTTTTGTAAGAGAACTCCACCAAAGGAAAGTGAGTCTCCCAACAACCTCCAAAATCTAGGACACAGGCATGCAACATATCCTCGAGCGTCTGAATCGTCCGCTCTGACTGACCGTCTGTCTGCGGATGAAAAGCTGTACTCAGGTTCACCCTGGTACCTAAAGCTCGCTGCAACTGTCTCCAAAACTCAGATGTAAACCTCGCATCCCGATCAGATACAATAGACAATGGGACTCCATGCAACCGCATAATAACATCAATATACCTCTGTCCCAAAGTCCTCACTGGGTCTGTCTCTCGAATCGGAATAAAATGCGCCGATTTGGTCAACCGGTCCATAATAACCCATATAGTGTCGTGTCCCCTGGAACGAGGAAGTCTAGTGACAAAATCCATGGTCACGTGGTCCCATTTCCACTCTAGCACTGGCAATGACTGCAACTCACCAACTGATCTCAGGCTCTGCCTTGACCTGCTGACAGGTCAAACACCTCCTCACAAAATCAGCAACGGCCTTCTTAAGGCCTGGCCACCAAAACTGCCTCCTCACGGCATGGTACATCTTGGTCCCACCAGGATGTACAGCTAACCTCGACTGGTGAAATTCCCGAAGAACCTCCTCTTGAAGAGAAGTGGGAACTATCAATCTACCCCTATACCATAGCACATGCTCTGCATCCTTAGTTAAATCAGAAGGTGCCTGCCCAGTCTGAATCCTGTCCCTGATGACCTCACAATCAATGTCCCCCAGCTGATCCTCTATGATCCTACGGTGTAACTCAGGGACTGCGACAACAACACTGAGGATCCCTCGCCCCTTGCTGGTCACCATCTGCAACCTCATCACTGCCAACTGACCCATTATCTCCCATTCCATAATGGCACAATGGGCCACCACGGCCCTGCTCTTCCTACTCAGAGCATCTGCCACCACATTACCCTTCCCAGGGGTGTACATCATATCAAACTGAAACTGCTGCAGGTACTCCACCCACCGCCTCTGCCTAAGATTCAGGTCTCACTGAGAGAAGATATACTGCAAGCTCTTGTGGTCTGTATATACCACAAACTTCTCCCCAAGGAGATAATGCTGTTAGCTCTTTAAAGCAAAGATCACTGCAGCCAACTCCAAATCAGGCGTAGGATAGTTCTGCTTATGTGGTCTCAACTGCCTAGATCCGTAAGTAATCACCTGCCGAGTCTGCATCAACACACAACCAAGTCCCACCCTGGAAACATCACAATACACCTCAAAAGGCACACCCTCCTATGGAAGAATTAGGATAGGTGCTGAAGTTAATCGTGCCTTCAGCTCAATGAAAGCACTCTCATATGCATCAGACCAAACAAAAGGAACTCCTTTCCTGGTCAGGTTCGTCATAGGAGCTGCCAACCTGGAAAAATCCTCCACGAACCTCCGATAGTAGCCTGCCAAACCAAGGAAGCTACGAATCTCAAACACATTCGTGGGCCTCTTCCATGACATAACCGCCTCGATCTTCTCAGGATCCACTGTGATACCCTCCGAAGATACCACATGCCCCAAGAAGTGTACCTATTGCAGCCAGAAGTCACATTTCGTGAACTTCGCGTACAACCGGTGCTCCCATAAGGTCTGCAACATAACCTGCAAATGCTCCTCATGCTCCCTCTTGGTTGCTGAATAGACCAAAATATCGTCGATGAACACCACAACGAACATATCTAAATATGGAGCAAACACATGGTTCATCAATCCCATAAACACTGCTGGAGCATTCGTGAGCCCAAACGACATCACAAGCCACTCATAATGCCCATAACGACAACTGAACGCGGTCTTAGGGATATCTGCCTCCCTAACCCTCAACTGATGGTATCTAGATCTCAAGTCTATCTTGGAAAACGACCTCGCACCGCGAAACTGTTGAAATAGGTCATCGATCCTCGGCAATGGATACCTGTTCTTCACAGTCACCTGGTTCAGCTTCTGGTAGTCTATACACAGCCGAAGTGAACCATCCGCCTTCTTGGCGAACAACACTGGAGCGCCCCACGGTGAGCTACTCCGCCTGATAAAGCCTCGTGCCAATAGGTCATCTATCTGTCTCTTGAGCTTTCTGAGCTCTGTCGGTGCCATCCTGTAGGCCGCTAACCTGATCGGTGTTGTCCCTGGCAACAACTCGATCGAAAACTCTACCTCCCTCATGGGTGGCAAACTGACTAAGTCCTCGGCAAAACACATCCGGGAACTGATCTACAATGGGTGGCAAAACAGCCTTCCCCTCTCTCCTCCTGTTAACTAACATCAAGTTGGCTAACTGGTGGGTCATATCACCCCACCCATGCCTCAAAGGTGCCAACCTGCATGCCTCCTCAGTCCACTCACCCACAAAGATACCCCGCGTACCCTCTAGCATGAGGAACGTCATATGCCGTCGAAAACAATCAATCTTGGCCTCCACGGAGACCAACCAGTCCATACCCAGGATAACATCAAAATCATCTAACTTCATGATATACAAATCACACATCAGGTCAACACCCCCAAGTGTTACTTGACAAGCATGACAGATACTCTCAAGTATCACAATTCCACCCAAAGGTGAAGCAACCATCAGAGACTGACTAACTGTCTCCTGGTCTAACTCCAATCCAACCACCGTAGCATACAAAATAAAAGAATGGGTAGCACCAGTATCAATCAAAACTGAACAGATAGTATGTAATGACCCGTGTGTAACCCGTGTGTAAGGAGTTAACCACAAACACCTTGGATGTTGGTACACAAGTTTAAGGTAAGAGATGAGCCCAAGAGGGGACTTTTGAGAGGTGCATGTGTCAAGCGATAGCGTACATTTATGCCCTAGGAAGATGCTATGCGTATACAGGCGGTTTTAAGCTGTTTTGGCTGATCTTGGAGCTCACTTTTGACCTAGTAGATGGCCTCAAACAATTGGCGTGCAAGAACAAAAGTTTCTTAGAATGAGGTCCTCTATCTACCACAGAAATTTCAGAGCATTTGGAGCTGAACGTGAATTCACCCATTTCACGTGCAAGCATATTTTTGCTCCTCAGGCCTCTCCAAGATGCAAGGAGGCTTGTGGTGAAGTTTGAGTGCATTTGGAGCTGCACGCCAATTGGGGAATTGGCGTGCAAATTGGCGTGCAGGTGTATTTTTGCATGGTTCCCTTGGTTTTGTCATTCTAATGATCTTTCTCCAAAGGACCATGTTGCAATTCGAGTATTTTGGCCTATATGGGTGCGGAAAGGTGCTAACTTGTGTGATCAAAACTACGTCGTTTTGATCCTGGGTTTACTTAATCAAAACTACGTCGTTTTGATGTGGATGGTGTCTATATAAGGAGGGCTTGAGTTTGAGTTTAGGGTTCTTGTGTTCCTTTGCTTGCAGCTTTGCCTGAGAGAGAGAGAGAGCTAGAGAGAGAGAGAGGGAAGGGGAGTTGCTGGTTGCTTTCTTGGAGCATCTTGCGTGGGGAGGGACAGGCGTTTGGCGCGGGAGCAAGGAAGAGCCGCTTTAAGGTAGGGGTTCTGTTTCTTCCTAATCCCTCCTCTGTCCTAGGGTCCTAGGGCAGATTCAGGTATATCTGTTTATATATACATATGTAATCCATATAGGTGTGATCTCCTATATGGATGTTGGCCTTCAGTGGCATTTTAGTGTGGTTCCGTGGTCTATATGCTATATGTTTGATGAAAAGCCTGTGTGAATATAGTTGTGTGTATATGCCCATTACGTGTTTGGTATTATGCCTGTGTGGCTGAACTTGTGATTTAGGGTATGTATGTATCTTGGGTGTTTGCTCTGTGGCCTGAATGGCTGGGATTGTGCACTTGTGAACGGGTGCACACCAAGTGTTTGGTTTTATACCCGAGAGGCTATGCATATGATGTGTTTGAAATAATGTCCGTGTGGCCGGGGTTTGTGAGCCTGTGAATATATGCATGCTAAGTGTTCGACGTTATTCCTGTGTGACTAAGCATATTAAGTGTTTGATGTTATGCCTATATGGTCTTATGTCTTGTGTGGTTGCTTGTACACCCGGTGGTCGTGGAAGCCCGGGACCGTTTTGTGTTAGCCTGTGAGGTGTGGAAACTTGGCCTGAAGAGGCGGTTAAATCACTTGGCCTGAAGAGGCGGTTAAATCACTTGGCCTGAAGAGGCGGTTAAATCACTTGGCCTGAAGAGGCGGTTAAATAACTTGGCCTGAAGAGGCGGTTAAATCACTTGTTGTTAAAGTGTTAGCCTGTGTGGCGGTGGCGGTTGTAATTGTTGATGTGGTTGTTGTTATGTCTGTTGAAATTATTGTAACACGACACCGCACTTGTACACATGGCATGTAGATGCTAGGAGCATGGGATGGGTTGGGGAGACATGATCCCTACTGAGCTGTGGATGCTCACCCCTCCTACTATGGTGTGTTTTCTTGCAGGAACCTACAGGCGTTAGGTGGGAACACCAAGGTGGAAGAGTTCCATTTTGTGGCTTTGTTTTGTGTTGTTTGCATTATGTAATTTTTGTTGAGGCATTGTAACCCCAGTGGGGAGATATTGTAATGAAGTTTGAAACATAATAAAGGCATGTGGTTTCAATTAAATAATTATATGATTTTGGTTTCTGAAAAGAAATGTGAAGTGTATGTTGTATCCTACCCCTTTGTCCAAACCCGGATAAAGGGAGGGTCACGTTCCGGTCTCCTCGGGTTGGAAATCCGGGGCGTGACATAGTATGAGAAATGATAATGGTACCTCTCACCACTGAAGGTCCTGCTCCTGCCTCGTCCACTGGTGGAACCCCTGCCTCTCTATTGGTAAGGGAAAAAGTCCTACCTCATGGCCCACTGCCACTAGCCTGGCCCATTGGGGCCTTGCCTCGCTGATCAACATGACCCTGTGCCTCCTGCTGAGGCTGCTGCACCACAGGTCGCGTCTGCGTGCTCTATGCCAGTGGCACTGACCTCTGAGATGGAGCCCCACTCCTCTGTCCCTGATCTCTCGGACGAGGGCCTACACTGCTGGTTGAGCTAAGGGTAACACATTCCCTGGCTCTATGCCTCACTTTCCCGCATCGGAAACAGGTCATCTTTTTCCTTGGGCAGTCTCTCGAGACATGCCCGGTCAAACCACAACTCCAACAGGTACCTGGCCTCCTGCTGGCTGAACTCTCATGGGGTCCCACCACTTGGCTGGAAACCCTCTGCACCTGCCTCCTCTTAGGCTGAGCGGCACTGCTCTCCCCACTCTGCCTCTTCTTGCTCGGACCTGCCGAACCGCCCGGCCTCTGGGCTCTCGCTTGATCATTTGTCAAGGCTCGAGCTAGGGGAAGGTAGTACTCAAGGTGCTACTATTTCTGACACCTTCCCTGATGAGCAGCTCTTTGTAGCTGAAGCAAAGACGCCATGGTTTGCTGATATAGTGAACTACCATGCATGTGACTATGTACCTACAGAGTTTACTTATCAGGAAAAGAAGAGGTTCCTCTTTAATGCAAGAAGATACATTTGGGATGAGCCTATTCTATACAGGCAATGTGCTGATCAGATCATCAGAAAATGTATGCCAGGAAGAGGAAGTGGACAGCATACGACGCATTGTCATTCATTTGACTATGCTGGCCATTTAGGAGTACAAAGGACGGTGGCAAAGATCCTACAAAGTGGGTTTTACTGGCCAACCATGTTCACAGACACATACACTTTTGTTAAGACATGTGATCAGTGTCAACAAACAGGAGGGATTACAAGGAAGCAAGAGATGCCCCAAACCTGGCATTATGCCAGTCGAACTTTTTGACATATGGGGAATCGATTTCATGGGACCTTTCCCACCATCAGATGGGTTTTCTTACATCCTTCCTGGCTGTTGATTACCTCTCGAAGTGGGTTGAAGCTATACCCACTAGGAAGAATGATGCTCAAGTGGTTACCAAGTTCCTTCGCCGCAACATATTCAGCAGGTTTGGAACACCTAGAGCAATTATCAGTGATGAAGGGAGTCACTTCTGCAATAAGCTTTTCGACAAGCTCTTAAACAAATATGGAGTTCAACATAGGCGCACCTTAGCCTATCATCCACAAGCAAATGGTCAAGCTGAAGTTTCCAACCGTGAGATCAAGCACATTTTGGAAAAGACAGTGGGAGGCAACCGAAAAGATTGGGCTCTAAAACTCGATGAGGCGTTGTGGGCTTATCGCACAGCATTCAAAACGCCCATTGGAATGTCTCCTTATCGTCTACTGTACGGAAAGGCCTGCCACTTGCCTGTTGAATTGGAACACAAAGCATTTTGGGAAGTTAAAAAGGCTGAACATGGATCCCAATGTTGGGCTGAACTACGATTGCACCAATTAAATGAGTTGGAGGAATTTCGCTTCAATGCCTATGAGAGTGCGAAGTCGTATAAGGAGAGGTCTAAGCTCGGACATGATAAGAAGATCAGCCCCTCTCTTTGTTGAACTAGGGCAGAAGGTGCTTCTCTTTAATTCCAGACTTAAACTCTTTCCTGGGAAGCTACGATCTAAATGGATGGGGCCTTTCACTGTTACAAAGGTTTTCCCATATGGTAGTGTTGAACTCCAATCAACCTCTGGACAAATTCTCAAAGTAAATGGTCAGCGTGTGAAGTCATACTACATGCAGGACCATGTTAAGGAGGTTGATCATTTCACTCGAGCACAACTTGACAATGGGGACGGTCAAGCTAAAGACCTAAACTCGGCGCTTCATGGGAGGCAACCCATGGTGATTTCTCTTCCTTTTTATTTTATTTTATTTATTTTATTGGGATATTGTTATTGTGTGCTTTAACCCATAGTCGTAGGGAGTGCATATCTGTTTTGTTTTAACTTTTATTGGCGACATTTGAACCAGGGCCTAGGCCCAAATTCCTTGATGAAGCTTCTTTAAGCTTGGGCTTACTTGGGCCTGTGTATCGAACTTCAACTAAATTTTCTCAGGCCCACATCCAAGTTCGGTTGAATTAAATCGAGGGGCCCACTCCAATCTTTTGCCAAACCATGGAGATGAAGTTCTGGATTATATGATGGTATTTTGGGCCCACTAACTGACACGTTTTTGTCCTTGGGAGATGGGATACTAGCCTGTCAAATTTCAACATCATTGGGCTTCATTCAGGGTGTCAACCAGCTTGCCCGTGAGAACCAGCATGTCACGTTCACATCTTAAATGAATCTACAGTTCATCCGTGACCTACAGGCGAAATTTGGACAAAAAAGGCCCTGCCCGTGAAAAGTCTTTTCGCGTGCACAAGGGTATAATGGTCCAATCGAGCCGCAATTTTGCACGCGGCCACTGGCATCTTCTAGACCCTTCGAGACCTGCCCGTGAAAACACTTTTCGCGTGCACGGGGATAAACGCGTCTTTTCGTTCTAAAATTTTGGTGGACAGCAGCTGGCGATTGTCTAGAGTCATCCAAGCTTTGACCGTGAAAACACGCTTTTCACGTGCACACCTACCTTTGGCCAATCAGTCTGAAATTTTGGTGGGTGCAAGCTGGCATCTTCTAGAGTCTTCTTTGGTCTGCACGTGAAAAAGATGGAGCACTTTAAGAGGGCTATTTTCGTCTTTTCCCCTTGTGGCGAATCACTATAAATAGGGATGAGTTCCAAGCTTCAAACTCACATCTCATACTTTCTTCTCCTTTCTTGCTGAGAGCAAAATTCTTCTCTGATTAGTCATGGTGCACACAAGGAGATCCCGCCAAGGAGAAGGCAGTCCTGAAGCCTCTGCCACCTCTATGCCTTCGGCATTGAGAGATGCCGACACTATCTTCGTGGGGAATGTGCTTGATTGGGAGATCCTAGAGTCCTCCACCCTTGACTGGATTGAAGAAATTTTGACCAAGCTGCAGGCATTGGGACTGAGAAGGTTAGTATGCGCTCGCAGTGATTTGTATTACCCTGCCATGTTAGAATTTTATAATTCAGTCTATGTCAATGAGGAAGATGATGAGATAATTGGGGAGGTTCAAGGTGTCTTAATTTCTATTTCCCCTGCTTTGTTGAGAGATTGCTTTGATCTGCCAAATCCCATGCATGCAAAGCCTGCATTGACCTTAGGAGAATATGGTAGAGCTTTACAGTATAATAAGGAATTTGGGAAACGTCGGCAATTTACGAAAAACGGATTTCACGGGAAATACCGTTGCCTTGCCAATTTGGTAGGGAGGTGCTTCTTGTTACAAACTAGTGGCGTAGACTCGGTCCCTAAATCCCATTTGGAGTTTATGTTTTGCATCGATCGCCATTACACATTGATTGGGCTGCGGAAATTTTTAAATTGTGGAAACGGGACATTCATAAATGCTTATATGGTCGACTACTTAGCATGCTTCGCAATATCAATATGGTCATCTTAGTGCTCAAGTAGTCCCCACTGTTTTCCCGGATAACTTGCGATTCTGAGTTCTCCATCCAGGGGTGCTTTAGGAGTTAGCTACAAGGGCAAATGGGGAGATAGTATCCACGTCGCACCACAGCCTTCACGTCATAGCGTGCATATGGAGCGACCCACGGAGCGGTTTAGGGATACCTCCACTCCCATGAATGCCCGCCGACAAAGACATCTTCCAGTTGACCGCCATGTACATGCGGTTCAATGTTCACAAGGAGGAAATCTACAATTTCTTCCAAGGCATCGATGGCCAAGTTATCGGTGAAGTTGACATTCTTAACCGGGCTTTCACTAATGGCCACATCACAAGACTTCAGCTGGATGAGCTGCTCGAGTACATCACTCAAGATCAACAAGCAACGTCTCGTCCATCTGCCCGACCATGGGAAGCCCCGGAGCCAACTCCTACCGCTTCTTATGAAGACTTACGAAGCAAACCGCTCAACTACAAGAGGCACAGCGGAAACCGTTCAAGAGATCGGGCTACTGAAGAAAAATCAAACTCTCATCCTCAAGGAGCAAAAGGAAGTCAAAAGGCTGCTCGGTAAGATCTGGAAAGCCCTGGGGAAGAAGAAGAAGAAAACTCCTACACCTCCTGTGGAGGATCCATTTGACGCACCATCACCTCCGGTACAGCAGCACGCTGCGCATAGCGAAGAGACACCGGAGTATCCACAGTACCCGCAAGAGACGGAGCCCTACACCGCGTCACCCTTCCCTCCAGCGGTTCCGGTTTATTTCCCACCACCAGCCAGGCCCGGCTCTTCACGGGCCCTAGTTCCCTTAATCCGGCCGTTGCAATGGTGGTCTGGCGCATCATCCGAAGCTCCCCAGGAAGATGACCTAGGGGAGCCCATCTATATTCATCTTCATCCGGCCCTCTCCACTGCTGATGCCACAGCTGCTTTTCAGCAGTTTACTTATGGAGACACCTTGCAAGCACATTTTACACGTGATTCAGAAGTCTTCACGTCATCTTATTTGCAGCGTATCCTAGCTAATGAGTACTTATCTTCCGATGACGTTGACTTATTTTGCCGTACGATGCGACACGTGGTGGAAGCCGAACCCAACGATTACCCTATGGCTCAGTACACTTCTATCATGCTGTGTGAGATTTATGAGCAGCCGTTAGAGGAACATATCTTCCGCCGGTGGATGAATGGAGCTGCAGAAGGACATCGCTCTTGGCACCAGGTCCACGAGGTTCTTATACCGGTCCTCCTTGATCGACACTTTGTACTCTTGCAGTTGGACCTGACTGTGGGCCATGCCGTCCTTTATGACCCGAGCCAAGCGCATGGGTTTTCCACACGAAAGAAGAAGCTTGTCCATGGTTTCTTGAAAAAAATCAAAACCGCACTCCGAAAAGAAGGGCTGTTGACATCCAAGTTACCTCTGGTGCACTTCAATGAAATGGAGCTTCCCCAACAACCTGATCAATTCAGTTGTGGGATTTTTTGTCTCGTTATTATTTGATAGCTCTGTTGCAGCATAAGGATACTTGGGCGCTCACAGGAGAAACCTCGGCTGACTTTGTCGCACGTCTTAGACGAATGGTGGCCCATGTTATCTTCTACTATAGCATACCCACCAACCGGTAACACTCCTTTTCCTTTTACTTTTTCCATGCTCTGAGGACATCGCTTCGTTTAAGTATGGGGGGGGGGGGATTTCCCTTGAACCGGTTGCTTGTTTGTTTGCCTGCATGCGTTAATTTTATTTTATGTTTTTGCTGTGAATGTTTGTTTTGCCTATGAGGTGCAATGGCTACCAAGGTATGACAATTCTGGTTGACTATACTGACCACCTTAGTATCTTGTTGTGATAAAGATGTTTCACTTGTTAAGGTGTGTTATAAGTTCGTTGAGCATGTCTTTACTTTTTGAATGATATCACCATGATTTTGGAGCTGACGTTTGAATAGTAAGCTGAGCATGTTATGTTAGGATGAGCTTTGTAAACCCTGAAGTTGAGTGCAGAATAGGCATATACTTTTTGAGAGCACCATTATCTTGCCTTTTGAGTATATTTTATGGGTTATTGGGTTATCAATTTGCTCTTAATATTCATTACTAGCTATTTAATAGTTGGAGTTACTTAGGCATAAGAAGTACCTGTTTGTGCTCAGTGTTTGGTGTATGATGCTAGTGATTCCAGTATTTCCGCTCAGTTCTTGTTTGAAAAAAAAACAAACAAAAAAGGGGGCTTGTGTGAGGACAATAGCAGAGTGAATAATCCATCAAGGGAGAGCATAAAATGCAACCTTGTAAGGTTATTGTTTAAAAAAAAAAAGAATAGAAAAAAAAAAGTGTTTGCCAGAATAAAAGCCACAATGGCTTACTGTTTATATGTGTTTTTGTGTTGCAGCCATAATGGCTAAGTTGTTTTGTCTTGCAATTTGAGCTTCCATCTTTAGCTCCAAGTGTTGGTCCAAAAGTAGACTAGAGGGTGTGTTTTCCTTGACGAGCACAATGGGGATCTCTTATATTTTCGTGGCAAAACTTAATCAATAGTTAGTAGTGGGTGTAAGAGTAAATCCTTAGCTGTTAGGCATTGATAGTAGGGCTTGAGAGGAGAGAAAAGAAAGTGACATTTAAGTGAGGCTGCTCTAACCTTGGTGAGGACTTTCAGGGGGAGCTAAGTTTATTTTATCCTGGCATGTTTGCTTCTATCTGAACTGTTAGTAACGATATTACATGGTTGTTAGACTTAATAGTAAGGGCATGTTTTGATTAACTTATGATTCATTTTTAGCTATTGGAATGTCTACTTCATCATGATAGAATTGTATGCCTTGGGAAACCATGCCTCTCTTGTTTGTTAGTTTATTCGTTCTTTTCCGTTTGACTGTGTGTTTATTTCTTTTTGCTTGAGGACAAGCAAAGGTTCAAGTATGGGGGAATTTGATAACGTGTGTTTATGCCGTTATCCTATGCCTTATATAGGGTGTTTTAGAGTATGTTTTGTACCTATTTGCATGTTATTTTTGACATATTTGCTCTAACCCCTAGGAAGACCCTGTTTGGTGTATAGTGGTACTTTTTAAGTGTTTTTAGCAGGTTTTGGAGCAACTTTTTCCCACACACTTTGGCTAGATCACTCCATCAACTCACAAGGAAGCTATAGGAATAAGATGGAAGCAAAATGAAGGCAAAATCACGGTGCACGTGAAAAGCCTTCTCACGTGCATTCTCACGTGCAAGGATTTTATTGCATGGATGCCTTCTACAACTCAAGAGGAAGCTTTGGAGCAAATTTGAGTCAAATTGGAGCTGCACGTGAAAAGGGTCTTCTCACGTGCAAGCATTTTTGCGCTCCAAATGATGTATTTTGTTGTTTTAATCATTTTCCTCTAAAGAACTGGGGTCAAATTTGGTGTAGTTTGAGTTTTATTTCGCCTAGAACGTCGATTAGTGTCACTAACCAAAACGACGTCGTTTTGGTCACGACCACATTTATAATTAGGGCACACCTTTTGTAACCCTAATTTGGCCCACTAAAACCTATAAATAGGGGTCTTTGGAGGCATTGTAAATCATCTTGGGTGGGAGAATCTGATCTGAGCTCTGAAAAGAGCTAAAGCCATTGCTAAAAGATCGGATTGTCCTTGGCAAGGAGTGAGTTTGGGCAGCAGACGCCGGAGTCTTTGGAGGCTGGAGTCCTGGTTCATCTTGGGGTCTTCCTTTATTGTCCTGGTACTGTAATCATGTTCTTTCTTGAAATTGTTATTGCTTTTGTCATGATTATGGAGTAGTTTTATTAGTCTAGGGGAGCAATGTAGCCCCCAATAAATTGTATTCAGTTTGGTTATGGTTGTTCAATAAAATAGAATTCAGTTCTTGTTTAATTCACTTGCTTGAATGGAAATGCCTAGTTTATGCATAATTAGGTAATCTTAGCCCTTGTCTAGGGTGGAACACTAGTGAATTAGATTTAATATTGTATGATGGACCAAGTCTACAACTATTAGATTGTTTATCTACCTTGATCACTTTTATTCACATGGACCAAATGGGATAAAAGCCTTAAATCTATCTTAGCATGGACCAAATGTAAGATAGGTAGGAGATAATCAACATGAACTTGAACTAGAACATAAATCAAGAACAAGAGTCATAACCAGATTAGTACAATCGATTGGGTGGTAAACATTGTGACCCTAGATGTCTATACCAACCGCTTGCCAACATTCTGATTTAATATCTTTTTGTTCAAAATATTTGCACAACAAACATCAATTGTCCAGACATAAATTCAACTTGTTAGCTTAGTGCTTGCTGCTTAACAGCATTAGCTACCTCCCTGTGGGTTCGACAACCGGAGTCTTAATACTCCATTTTATTACTTGACCAGTGCACTTGCTGCAAAACCTTCAGACATAATTTATGCGGGTCAAAAGGACCATGTTTGAATTGTGGGTACTTTGTCTTGTGTCGATGCGGGAAGGTTGTAGCCTGTTCCATCAAAACTACGTCATTTTGATGATGGGTTTCACTTAATCAAAACTACGTCGTTTTGATGTTATGATGTCTATATAAAGAGATAGAGGTCTCTTAGGTTTAGGGTTCTTCTTTTGGTTAGCCACTGCAACCGTCACAGAGAGAGAGAGAGAGAGAGAGAGAGAGAGACAAGGAGAGCTCCTGGTTGCTGCTGGAGTGTCTAGCGTGGGTGGACGGCATCTAGCGTGGGAGGATCTTCCAGAGGTAGGGGTTCTGTCTCTTCTAGTACCCATTCCGGGGTTAGACCCTGTGGTGGATAATCTGTCGAGTATTAACATTGTTGTTATAATATATATTTATATATGTGTGTATGTGTGTGTGTAAATTCATATAGGTGTGACCTCCTATATGAATGTTGGCCTTCAATGGCATGTTTGATGTTATTTCCTATGTGGATGTTTGCTATCCTGTGCAAGTATGCATGCATGTTAAGTGTTTGATTTTATGCCTGTGTGGCAGAAATGTATCTTATACGTTTGATTATATGATTGTTAGCCTGAGAGGCTGTGGGAACTATTTGCCTGAGAGGCGGTTAAACTATTTGCCTGAGAGGCGGTTAAGCTATTTACCTGAGGCGGTTAAACATTTGCCTGAGAGGCAGTTAAATATTTACCCGAGAGGCGGTAAAAGTGTTAGCCTGAAAGGCTGTGAAATTGGTAGCCTATGTGGCTGTGGTTGCGCCCATTTGAGTGGTGCGCTTTACTTGTATTTACTACTGCCACGACACTGCACTAGTACACGTTCTCATGTAGTGGTTAGGTGCATGGGATAGGTTGGGGAGACTTGATCCCTACTGAGCCGTGGTTGCTCACCCCTCCTACTGTGTTCTGTTTTTCTCAGGGACCTACAGGCGTTAGGTGGGAACACCAAGGTGGACAACAGTTCTGTTTGTGGTTTTGATTAATGTTTATTTGTATTATTGTTTTTGAGAGGCTTTGTACCCCAGTGGGGAGATATTGTAAAGTAGAGTTTTATTGCAATAAAGGCATGTGGATTTGTCAACGTTTATCCTAATTTGAATTTAATAAATTTATGATTTTGTCTTTCTGAATAACAGTTGTGTAGTGTTGTAATGACCCGTGTGAGGAGTGTGCGAAGTTAGTCACAGTTATGCCGTTTGAGTGGGTTTTTGGGAGATTTCTTCCCACACACTTTAGGTAAAACACCTTGTATGTTTATGGGCAAGTTTGGGGTAAGAGATGAGCCCATGAGGCAACCTTTGGGAGGTGCACGTGACAATGCACGTCATATGGGGATGTCACGTGCACGGAGATTTTTGTATGCCTGCCTTCTATATGATGCAAGGAAGCTTGGGGTAGAATTTCATAGCATTTGGAGCTGCATGTCATATGGGGATATGACGTGCATTATGGCGTGCAGCCATATTTTTGCACCATCACCTTGGTTTTGTTATTCTAGTAATCTTTTCCCAAAGGACCATATTTGAATTATGGATATTTTGGCATGTATGGATACGGAAAGGTTATAGTGTGTAATCAAAACTACGTCTTTTGATGGTAGGATTTCACTTAATCAAAACTACATCGTTTTGATGCTGGGATTCACTTAATCAAAACTACGTCGTTTTAATATTGAGGTGTCTATATAAGGATGAGGAGCCCTCTTGTTTTAGGTTTAGGGTTTCTTTTTTTGTCAGCTGCCGCAACTTGAGAGAGAAAGAGAGACAGAGAGAGAGAGAGAGAGAGAGAGAGAGAGAGAGAGAGAGAGAGAGAGAGAGAGGAGTTTTTGATGCCTGCCGTGGTGGTTCGCATGGGTGGTCGGTGTCTAGCGTGGAAGCAAGCTCAAGAGGACACTTACAAGGTAGGGGTTCTGTTCCTCCTTGAACCTATCCCAGGGTTTTGGCCTTGTGATAGGCAGTCTGTTGTATTTTCTAGATATATATATATATATATATATATATATATATATGTAAATCCATATAGGTGTGATCTCCTATATGGATGTTGGCCTTCAATGGCGTATTTTGCTTGGATATTTGTATACATGCCCGTGAGGCTGGCGATTACGCATGCTAGGTGTTTGTTTTTATGCCTGTGTGGCCGAGTTTGTGAACCTGTGAATGTGTGCATGCTAGGTGTTTGGTTTTATGTCTGTGTGACAAAGTCTGAGAGCATGTGAATGTGTGCACGTTATGTGTTCGATGTTATGCCTGTGAGACTGAGCATGTTTAGTGTTTGATGTTTTGCCTATGTGGCTAAGTGTGCTGTGTGTTTGCTTGGAACCCGGTGGCTGTGAAAACCCGGGACTCTTTTGGAACCCAGTGGCTGTGGAAGCCTAGGACTATTTTGGAACCCGGTGGCTGTGGAAGCCCGGGACTATTTTGGAACTTGGTGGATGTGGAAGCCCGGGATAGTTTATGTTAGCCTGTGTGGCTATGCATACGTTAGCCTATGTGGCTGTGGCAAAGGTTGTTCTTTTTCTGTGACTTATGTGGGCGCTTGACTGGATTATAAACTGCTTATATCTTATTGTCACTACACTACACTTGTGCACATCCTCATGTAGATGCTAGGAGCATGGGATGGGTTTGGGAGACATGATCCCTATTGAGCTGTGGTTGCTCACCCCTACTGTGATGTGTTTTCTTTCAGGGACCTACAGGCATTAGGTGGAACCCCAAGGTGGAAGATTCTGTTTGCTGTTTATTTTTCTTCATGTGATTTTGAGGAATTTATGTAACCCTAGTGGGAAAATATTGTAATAAGGAATTTAATTGTAATAAAGGCAAGTTGTTTGGCTTATATACATTTATTCTGGTTTGTGCTTAATAAAGATAATTGATTTCGTCTGTGAATATTTGTTGTGGATGTGTACGAGGTCTTGCATGGATATTTGATTGTATATCAACCCTTTACCCGTCGGGTGGGTAAAGGGGAGTCATGAACCTGTTTTCTTGGGTTGGAAATCCAGGGCATGACAAGTGTATGATGTCTTGTGTAGGAGTACTGTATCCTACCCCCTTCTCCACCGTGTGGGTAAAGGGGGAGTCACGAACCAATTTCCTCGGGTTGGAAATTCGGGGCGTGATAGTATGATATTAGAGCATGGTCTAGTTGGCCTAGGGTAATGGGCAGACTTGGTTATCTTGAGTCCTTTGGAGGAGCCTGGAGGGATGTGCCTGATCAACATGGTCCTCTTGGAGCCTCTAAGGTGTACTTGGGGTAGTCCAGTCTTGTGGTAGGATTTGCATGCATTTGGCATTAGGGCACTAGTTGTATTTGTTGTTTATGTATGAATGTATGGATAACTGTGGGAATGTTTTAAATGTGAAAAAAATTTAATTGTGCAACTCTGATATATTGTGATAACTTAAGCATGACTACAAAGAAAAGAACGTGTGGTATGGAATTTGTGTACTAATGGACTTGTGCAATGTGCACGAACTAAGTAGTGATAATACTGTTGATATTCTGAGAATGACTAGGCGAGATATGTGAATGCTTAAGTGTGTGCCTTTTATGGTATTGTGTGGAATAAGCAGTGAGGTGTTCAAAACGATGAGATATTCGCTAGAGTATAAATGATATGTGCAATGTGAAGGTATGAACTTGTATAGTCTGTGAAATGTGAATCTGTGAATCTGTGTGGTGATAATGTGTGTTTTGAGATTAGTTATAGCTCCAAACTCCTAGTTGGTAATGGTATTGAGAGCGTTGAGTGTTAACCTAGAGCGCTACCTCCTTGTGTACCTAGCCTCTAAAAAATTACGACCCGTACGACAAAAGAGCCTGCCACCCAGGCTAGGGAAGTGGGAGAGCTGCAGGCTCGAGGCACGCCGAGAGCTGTCAACCCGCATCATTTGGGGGAACTTGGATGAAGATCAACTGAAGCATTGTTGTCCGGATCAGCAGAAAGGACCCAAGAGGCAGAGGGGGCAATCAGAGGATGGCCACAAGTTTCGAGATGGGGGTCAACCCCCAACAAATCAATTTGAGACCAGTTGCCTAAAGGGTTATTCTTGTTGTGGACAACTGGGACATTAGAAAAGAGGGTGTAGCAGGAAGCAGTACCAGTGTCGCATCTGTGGAAAAGTAGGACATCTCTAGAAGATAGTGATTGGTTGAGTCTCATACTGGCTTAGGTGAGGATGGGTGAACCTTTGATTGCTGAGTTTCTAACAATTTAATTAAGACACTTGTGATAGAGGGGTATTCTCGTTGGGAGGGCTTTTGAACCACAGTTTTTCGTTTTGGTGAAGCTTAGGAGATCGTTTGAGTTAGCATTGCTAATAGACGTGGTTGGTCACTTGTTAAAATATATATATATATATAATAAGTAAAATGAACATTTATATTTATGACACTATAAGGATAATAAGTAACTAATAAATATGTGAGTGTTGATGTTATATGGGAGTGGTGTTCAATTTTGACACCCGTGTATAATTAAAGTAATCAAATCTTGTAGGCTACCTTTTGCTAGTGGGAGGGAATTAAGATTGGCAAGCTAGTAGAGCTTGAGGCGTGAAGTGATGGCTTGTGGGTTATTGTGTGACCCCTCCTTGGCAACCTTGAGTAATAGAAATGTGTTTTTATGTGGATAGAGGTATATGTTGGAGTACTACTTGAAAGGGATATTCCTATGGTTACCTTTCCAAGCGTTGGGGTCGAAGGAGGACATCGCAGTTAGTATAGCTCGCCCCTTGAGTCCTTGAGGTGTTGACTTGTTGGCTGGAGTGGTCGTTGCAAGTTCTGGTTAGTGACTATAAAGGTGTTCTAGGTTCTCAGATGGCCAATTAGTAGCCATGTGTTGTGCTTGTGGTGTGTGGAAAACATTGAGTAATGTAACAAAAAAAAGGGATATGTTGTGAAACCAGTTGCGCATGTGTGAAATGTGCAGAGTTCTTATGTGTGGGTATCGTGGCATCCATATGCAGAGGAGTAGGAGATGATGCATTAGCATAATATATGTGGTGTGGGAATGAAGAAGAGTGTTGATGCACTGAGAAAAGGGTTGTTTGATTCCCTGAGGAATTGCAGTGACCACATTAAGCTGAGGCTGGAGCCTAAGTATTTCTTGGTCCATTTGACTGTTTTGTTGGTGTGTTGAGATAGAACGTGATGGTTGCTATGGCGGAATTGGTGGGCCGTGAGGTGGAGTATGTCCTAGAGGCAGGGGATTCACTTGTGACCTGTGAGTGGCGACACAGAGGTATCAACTATCCTGTTACAGGCAGGAGGATTTTCCCAGTCGAAGAGAGCTGTGTTATTTATATATAACCGACGTCAACGGATAAGTCACATTTTATTGCGTATGGTGTTTGCCGACTCGGTAAGGCGTTATCTCTTGGGCTGTAATGTAAGCCTCAGTTAGTATGCAGGCTGTGGGACCTTGGTGGATACCTATTTGACCGTGATCAAGGATACTAGTATGAAGTGTCCGAGAGGCGTTATTTGTGTGGTGTTCTGGTTCATGGACTGTTTTTTTAGTCGATTCTCAAGGTCGACGACAGGTGATAGCCCGATGGTGGATTTTGGTCTTGTTATGGTTGTGTATGTTACTAAATTTGTTATCTTGAGTTACTCCATGGACTTCGTGGGGCGTCATATTGACTGTGACCGAATGATTGGGGGCAAACTCCATCCTAGTATAGCTATGTCCTAGATTGTTTGTTGTGAGTCACCATTGGTGTTGGTAGGGTTTTAATGTGCCTCGATAAAGGATGTGTTCCTCGGATCCCCAAGCATATTTTGCGTTAGAGTGAGGGGATTTCAGCCGTGATGCTTGTGTTGCTGTAGTAATATCCCTGTGCGAGAATGTGATTGTGGTTTGCATCATGCTATTGTCATGATTATTTGTGTTTCATTGTGACCTTATTGTGCTCGCCGTAAGGGTGAGGTCTACATCTGGGGTGTGGTTGCGTTGTAAATTGTTGGTGTCAGTTGCATCAAGTCTTAGTGGTGGGTTACTATTGGGTATCTTTAATTGTGGAATGTTGGTTCTATTGTGACGCGCGTAGGCAGTTACAGCAGAGTACCCCGCTGTGTTGATGCAGTGCCTCCTCGTTCAATCACATGAATTCTAGCGACCGCATGCTTCCCACGTAGGCTGATGGTGTTGGCCTTGATTGGTTGTCGGGGTCTTAGCAAATCCGTGGGAGGTTTCTCGACCTCACTGTTGTCAGACTTGCTCACATGAATTGTTGTCAGTACGCTAAGTGGCCACGCTTTAGTTCGTGATTTGCTCATGAGTGTTACATTAGTATTAGGTAAATGGAGGCACTCATTTGGACATTACTAATAATGTTTGTGATAATCAATGCATTATGTGTTGCTTTGATCTTCTCGTGCTGTTTGCTATTTGGTTTCTCTTTTCGAGGACGAAAAGTCCAAAGGTGGGAAGGTTATGAGGAAACACCCTACGGATGAGTTTGTAGGGTGTTGACGAATGGGCAGTGGAACGTTTAAGTTTCACCTTGTTTGTGGTGTCCTTCCTTGTCGTAGTGTTTGTGCTGTGAGTTGGTCTGTGACCTACCTCTATGATTTGTTAAACGTGTTGGGAATGGGCGTATATGTCTTACATCGTCGTGCCATGTGAATACTTGTGACATGTGTTACGTGAGGAGAACAAGGGTTGTTTGTGAGATTAGAATATGTGTTTCCCTATCATGCTGTGTTGTATTGGGTTTGTGGGTACGTGCCTTCATGTGTGTTATTGTGTGATATCTTCAGTCGCAGGTATGTTAATGGTTGTGGGCGATGTGCATCAGCATGTGCATTATCGAAGGTGTGTTGTCTTTTCGAGGACGACACGTCCTATGGAGGAGACATGGGAATGTGAGTCCATGATGTGTGAGCAGCGCCCGGAGTTGTTTGAGGACGAACAATCTTGAGGGTGGGAGGTGACTTTTGGCCAAGTGATAGTGATACGGTTTTACATTGTGTATTATCCTTTTGAGACACGTACTTGTATTTGAGATGTATTTTTGAGATGCGGATATGTGTTATATGCATTGTGATGCATGTGGTTATGAATTGTGATAGCACTTTGTTATGTGCTATTGTGTGTTGTGTGCAGTGTATGACCCATTTGGGTGTTGTGGCTTGCTGTATTTGTTTTCCTTACATGTTGTTTCTTTTCGAGGACGAAAAGTCTTAAGGGGAGAGGATGTAATGACCCATATTTCGGTATGTGAGGAGTTAATCTCAGTTTTGCCCTTTGAGTGGAAATATGTGGGTTTTAGGGAGTTTTCTTCCCACACACTTTAGCTAAAACACCTTGTAAGTTGATGGGCAAGTTTGGGGTAAGAGATGAGCCCAAGAGGGAACCTTTGGGAGGTGCACGTGACAATGCACGTCATATGGGAATATGACGTGCAAGGCGTTTATGGTTTGCCTGCTTTCTACATGATTCAAGAAAGCTTGGGGTAGAATTTTACAGCATTTGGAGCGGCACGTCATATGGGGATATGACATGCATTATGGCGTGCAGTCATTTTTTTGCACCATCACCTTAGTTTTGTTATTCTAGTAATCTTTTCCCGAAGGACCATGTTTGAATTGTGGGTATTTTGTCTTGTGTCGATGCGGGAAGGTTGTAACCTGTTCCATCAAAACTACGTCGTTTTGATGCTGAGATTCACTTAATCAAAACTACATCGTTTTGATGTTGTGATGTCTATATAAAGAGGTGGAGGTCTCTTAGGTTTAGGGTTCTTCTTTTGCTTAGCCACTGCAGCCGTCACAGAGAGAGAGAGAGAGAGAGAGAGAGAGAGAGAGAGAGAGAGAGAGAGAGAGAGAGAGAGAGAGAGAGAGAGAGAGAGAGGAGAGCTCCTGGTTGCTGCTGGAGTGTCTAGCGTGGGTGGACGGCATCTAGCGAGGGAGGATCTTCCAGAGGTATAGGTTCTGTCTCTTCTAGTACCCATTCCGGGGTTAGCCCCTGTGGTGGATAATCTATCGAGTATTAACGTTGTTGTTATAATATATATATATATATATATATATGTATATATATATATATATATGTAAATTCATATAGGTGTGACCTCCTATATGAATGTTGGCCTTCAATGGCATGTTTGATGTTATTTCCTATGTGGACGTTTGCTATCCTGTGCAAGTATGCACGCATGTTAAGTGTTTGATTTTATGCCTGTGTGGCAGAAATGTATGTTATGTGTTTGATTGTATAATTATTAGCCTGAGAGGCTGTGGGAACTATTTGCCTAAGAGGCGGTTAAACTATTTGCCTGAGAGGCGGTTAAACTATTTGCCTGAGAGGCGGTTAAATATTTGCCTGAGAGGCGGTTAAATATTTGCCCGAGAGGCGGTAAAAGTGTTAGCTTGAAAGGCTGTGAAATTAGTAGCCTGTGAGGCTGTGGAGCCAGCGTGGTTGGGGCTGTGGTTGCGCCCATTTGAGTGGTGTGCTTTACTTGTATTTACTACTGCCACGACACTGCACTAGTACACGTTCTCATGTAGTGGTTAGGTGCATGGGATGGGTTGGGGAGACTTGATCCCTACTGAGCTGTGGTTGTTCACCCCTCCTACTGTGTTCTGTTTTTCTCAGGGACCTACAGCCGTTAGGTGGGAACACCAAGGTGGACAACAGTTCTGTTTGTGGTTTTGATTAATGTTTATTTGTATTATTGTTTTTGAGAGGCTTTGTACCCCAGTGGGGAGATATTGTAAAGTGGATTTTATTGTAATAAAGGCATGTGGATTTGTCAACGTTTATCCAGATTTGAATTTAATAAATTTATGATTTTGTCTTTCTGAATAACAGTTGTGTAGTGTATGATGTCCTGTGTGGGAGTACTGTATCCTACCCCCTTCTCCACCGCGTGGGTAAAGGGGGAGTCACGAACCGGTTTCCTCGGGTTGGAAATTCGGGGCTGACAGACAGATTTTTAGCCTCTTTAAAAGAGCTAGCTAATGTCGTTAAATCTCTCTCTTCAAGATAATAAATTCCCTAAGTTTGCACTAACAGAATAGCAGCAAGCAAGGAGTCGAACCCACAGGGATTAACCTAGTTCTCTAGTTCTCAAATCAAAACACCCAATTACTCTTGTTCTATAAAATGTCTTAGCAAAAAGTTTTCTTTTTTAAACTAAAGATCTAATTTTTATTTGGTTTTCTGAATAAACAAAGAAAGTAAACTGATTTTAGGATTAAGTTTCAAGGATTAAAAGCATCTAGGGTCACAATTTCACCTCCCTATGTTATCTCTACTGGTTCATGGTATTAGGGTTGTCTGATTGAAAACATGCTAAACATAAGCCAAGGACAACAAATGGTCACTGAGGTCCTTTTAAGAGTTGTATGCCAGAATGGTCATCTAAACACACAAACATGCAAAGCCAATAAATCATACTCGCAAAAGGATAATGATCACACCAATTACAAATAAGTTATGAATCTCATTCTGCCCCAGACTAGGGCTAAGAATACCAAGGTGTACATCCAAAGATAGAATTAAGAACAGATTCATAAAACATGCAAAACTCAATCATCCAAACCCAATATTCATAAACACAGCAAAGCAACAAGGGGGCTACATTGCTCCCCTAGATTAAAAGACTACTCACGCATGATTACAAGCAAACACAAAGCAGAAAAGCTTAACATCTTCTTCTTGATCACGCGCACAGCAAAGCTTTAAATCCAGGCTCCAAAATCCGCGACGGCTGCTGCGACGGCTGCGACGGCTGCTCTCCTAGGTCAAGGAGCACCTCCAAGTCGTGGAGCCTCTTTCTCTCTCTTTAAAAACGTGTAGGGGGGTTAGGCATGCATAACAGAGGGCGTGGAGCTCTTATTTATAGAGTTTGGATGGGCCTTGAGGTGTGTACCCTAGCCCACTTATCAAAACGGCGTAGTTTTGATAAGTAACACTCGAAACTTTAAAATCTCTATCTTCCATCCACAATTTGGACATAGACCTTCAGAAACAAATGATCAGCATGGAAAAACGATAGGATCAGTCCAAAAATATCTCTGCACGTCAATTTGCACGTGATATGGTGAATTCACGTGCACCTTCAAATCAGCTCAAACTTCTCCCCAAGCTTCCTTGCATCCTGTAGAGGCCTGAGAGGTAAAAATAGGCTTGCACGTGAAATGGATGAATTCACATGCAGCTCCAAATGCTCTGAAATTGCTGTGGTAGGTAGAGGACATCATTCTAAGAAACTTTTGTTCTTGCATGCCAATTGTTTAAGGCCATCTACCTAGTCAAAAGTGAGCTCCAAAATCTGCCAAAACAGCTTAAAAATGCATGTATTTGCAAATAGCATCTTCCTAGGGGTTAGAGCAAATATATATGATATATGAAGCAATAAGGCTCTAATCATGCTCTTAGACATCCTAAATAAACACTAGAATAACGGCATAAAATGCACGTTATCAAATACATCACACTTGAGCCATTGCTTGTCCTCAAGCAAAAACATACAAGCATGCAAGAATAAAATAAACACGCAGTCAAACGGAAGAAAAATAAAATAACAATCAAGGAGAATCATGATTTCCTAAGCATGCAACTCTATCATGATGAAATGAGAATTTAAGCATCAAAATGAGTCATAGCTTAGTTCATTCATGTCCATATCCCTAGTCCAACAACCATGCAATATCACCACTTAAATTTCAGATATGAGCAAGCAATCCATGATAAAATAGCACCTAGTTTCCCTTTAAGTTCTTACCAAGGATAAGCAGCCTCACTCAAATATAATAATTCTGAAGCCCAATACCTATCAATGAACAATGGATGGAAAACTCTATCTCTACACTCGTCATCAGCTATTGATTAAGTACTTGCCAAGCAATCATGAGAGTTCCCTATTGTGCTCATCAAAGAAAACACACTCACTATTCTACTTTATTTGAACTCACACGCAAGACTAAACTCAATAAATTCACACTCTATTCTAATAAACAAATCATGAGCCAAAGAATTGAGCTTAACACTCTCAAAACAAAACTGAGCCAATGTGACTTCAAATCTAAACAATCACACATAAACATCAAGCCAGTGTGGCTTTCATTCTGAATCTTTTTTTTCTTTTGTTTTAGTAATAACCTTACAAGGTTGCATTTTATGCTCTCCCTTGATGGATTATTCACTCTTTTTTTTTGTTTTTTTTACTCACATAACACATAAATAAGACTGAATTTTTCTAATGCATACCCCTTTTCAAAATGTGATGGGCTTTTTCAACAATGTGCATCACAGCCTTTTCCAATAATATCACACAATAAAGAAAAGAATGCAAAGACAGTCACAATGACTTAGAGATCTTGCATCCTAACTAAACACCAAACACTGAGCACTAATAAGTAATCACATGCTTACTTGACTCCTACCATTAAATAACCAATGTTGAATGTAAGATGAGTAGCAAATCAAACTATTACCCATAAACCATAAATGTCACTCAAGGGCTAAAAAGAAGCTGTTCTCATTTTTCATTTCTTTTTCACTAAACTTTAAGGGTTACTTAGGTCTATCATAGCATTTCATGCTCAGCTAATATTTAAAACTCAGCTCCAAAAACATGGTGATATCATTCAAAAGATAAAGACATGATTAAACCAATTCAGAGCACATTTTAACTACTTTAATACCCTTATCACAACATGATACTAATGTGGCATAAAAAATTAAATTTTAAGCCAAAATTGCATACTTAATATCCATGCCTCCACAAGCAAATCATTCAAGCAAACAACTCAAACAATCATGCAACTAAAAACATTTTTTTTTAGAATTAAATAAAACATGCAATCACAACATAAAAGACAAGCAAGTGGCTCAAGTCACTTCCCATACACCACACTTAAAATATGCTATGTCCACATGGCATAAAAGAAGGAGTAGGAAAAACAGTTGCCCCTGGTTTGGCACACTGTAATAGTAGATGACATTGGCCACCATTCGTCACACCTGAGCCACAAAGTCAGCTGACGTCTCGCCGCGCACTTCCCAATTTTCCTTCCCTTGCAGAATACCCATCATGTAGTAGCAAGCAAAGATCCCACAGCTGAATTGGTCAGGCTGTTGGGGAATTTGCATTTCGTTGTAGTGAATAAGAGGGAGCTTGTCCGCCAACAAGCCTTCTTTGATCATCGCCACTTTCATTCGTTTGATGAACCCATGCACTAACTGTCTTTTCCGTCTAGCAAACCCTTCGCCTTGGCTTGGATCATATAGCACGGCATGTCCTACATCCAGATTCAAACGGACAAGTACATAGTGGCAGTCAATGTGCACCGGAATCAGCACCTCATGCATACCATGCCAAGGGCGGTGCCCTTCATTCTCACCATTGATGCGTTGGCGCCACACCTCTTCGGACAAGGGTTGATTGAAAAGCTCACACAGCATGATGGAAGTTTACCGAGCTAAGGGGTAGTTATGAGGCTCAGCCTCCACTACATAGCGCATGGTCCTGCAGAAGAGGTCTATCTCGTTGGCGTAGAGATATTCATTCTCGGAGATCCTCTTAAAGCTAAAAGGGGTGAAGATATCATTATCCCGTATAAAGCGAGCCCTCTGAATCGTGGAATTGATGAACTCTTCAAATGCTGCTTGGCTCTCGTCAGATGATAAAGCTGGATTAATGATTAAATGGATAGGAGGGCCAAGAAGATCTTCAGGTTCAGCAGGCATGTATGCACCCCAAGAGATAGGAAGTATAGCAGGCACAAGAGCTTGAGAATATGCAGGATCAGTAAAAGGCTGGAAGGGTGAATACCCATCTGCTGGCTCTGTCTCCTCTTGAGGCTGGAAGGGTGAATACCTTGCGACTGGCTCTGCCTCCTTTGGGTGATAGTGGGATGGCCGAGCTGAAGATTTTGGTTGAGGTGGATCCGCCTGGGCTGGATAGGAATCTTCAGGGAATGGAGAGGGTTCTTCATCAGATATCTCCAATATAGGAGAACATTTTGATGCTTTCCTCTTGCTTAAAGCCTTCCAGATTTTGCCTAGGAGGCCTTTAACTTCTTTATTGTCCTTCCTCAGGGCTTTCACCTCGCGCTGGGTTCTGGCATTTGCCTCCCTGAGCTGCTGTGTTTCTTGCCTCTAAGCTTCGGTAGATGCAGCAGGAGGAGCTTCTGGGGCTTCCCATGCTCTAGGCGATGCATGAGCAGCTACATCTGGGGCCTCCCATGCTCTGGTTCTAGGTTGTGAAGTAGCTTGTTGGTCTCCAGAGATGAGAGTCATTAATTCTTCAAATTGGGCACTAGTGATGTGCCCATTAGTGACTGCCCAATTGATCTCCACTTCGCTCACTACTTGCCCACTAATGCCTTGAAAGAAATTAAAAATATCTTCTTTGTGTACATTAAACTGCATGTACATGGCAGTGAGTCTGTATAGAGTCTGCTTCCTTTGATCTAAATGAGGAGAGGTCTCCCTTGCAAAGTCCGTGGATCGCTCCACATGAATATTGTGCCTAGCGGGCTGTGATGGAGGAGGAACATTGGTTGCCCAATGACCTCTAGTACTGACCCCCAAACCTCCTTCAGCATGCAATACTCTTAACACCCAGTGAGAAGGAAAAGTAATGCTCTCCATGGAGGAAAAATGCAAAGCAGGCATGCTTTGAAATATCACACACAAAAGTCTGCCATTTATCTGCTTGGATGAGTTTTTCTTCCACCATTTAAAAATGGTAGTGGCCCAATCCACATTTAGCATATGATCAATGTTATACATGAACTCCAGGTGTGGCTTAGGCACACTATCTAGCCCACTGGTCTGAATCAATAAGCTTTTCCTTACCAGGTAAGCTAGGCATCTAAATTTTCCAACAAAACCATTCTTGGTAAACTGCCTTCGACTTTGAAATTTTCTAGCATAGTTGCATGCAGTACCAAATTCTCCTAGGCTTAGCTGAGCGAAACTATCACTGGGTTCAGGGAGGTTAAAGCAATGTCTAATAATTTCAGGGGTTATTCTGACATAAACCCCTTGCACGACCCCTATCAGTTCATCCTCACTCCCAGAGACAGATGCATGAAATTCTTGTAGGGCAGAATAGGAAATAGCTGGCTGGGCAGATACTAACCTTTGTAATCCCAGATTTTGAATTTTAAGAGCCACCTCTCTAGCCCAGCCCAGCTCTGAAGCCTCCAAAGCCTACATATCAAGAGCATGCCCTAAGAGTATCTCCTCCTCAGGTTGGCTATCAGCACTAGGTGAGTGCACCTCCTCCTGGCCAGTCCTCCTTGTGCGCACCATCTTTGGAATGAGAAAATAAGAGCAAAGAGAAGAAAACTGAAGAGCAAGAGAGCAAAAGGGCAGAGTTTCTCTAATACTCAGATCTGGAGTGATTTTGGTGTGGAAGCCTTTGAAGTTGGCCTCCCTTTATATAGCGTGCAGAAGGAAAGATGCTCCAATTGGCGTGATACACATGCCCCTAACTTTTCAGAGTGTTCTGACCAAAATAGCCTCTGCACGTGAATTGGCTGAATTGGCGTGCAGGTCAGAATCGTCCCAAACTTTGGTGGTGGGTCCCCCTTGAGCTGGCAAGCAATAGTCCCTTCTGCACGTGAATTGTTGGAAGCTTCTAGGAGGGCTAAAATCGGTATTTTGCATTTTTGAGCCTCCATATGACAGCTACCAATTCACGTGCAAGAGTAAACGTGATTCACATGGTCTTCATCTACCATTCCAGAAAGTTACAGCTCAAAAGGAGTTGCACGTGAATTGGGCAAATCACGTTCAAATTCACGTTCAGGCCCAATCTGGCCCAAATTTCTCCACTGAGTTGCTTATGCATTATGGACCATCTTTAAGTCTTGCACGTGAATTGTTTGAGCCCATCTTCAAGCACTTTTGGGCTTCACTTGCTCCTTGCTCCTTGACTTTGACTTTAAAAATAATTCCACAAGTTCAGGACCCAATAAGTTGCTCATCCTGCACATGGTTAGCTTGCAAACAATTTATTGAATAAAATAAATAAAAGAAAATAACATAAAATAAAACATAGCAATAAACATTGGGTTGCCTCCCAACCAGCGCTTTATTTAAAGTCTGTAGCTAGACTTTCAGTTATGATCATGCAATGGTGAAAGAGAGGGAATCAACTATCTCCCTCTGAGTTGAATCAAAGTATGGTTTCAGCCTATTGCCATTCACCCAAAATTTCTTGCCATCTACAGCTTGGAGCTCAAAGCTCCCATATGGCTTCTTATCAACTATCACAAAAGGTCCCATCCACTTGGACCTTAATTTGCCAGGAAATAACCTCAACCTTGTGTTAAATAGAAGAACTTTCTGCCCTAAGGTTAAAGGTTCATTGTTGAGTTGCCTATCATGCCATTTCTTAGTTCTTTCTTTGTAAATTTTAGCACTATCATAGGCATCCAGCCTAAGCTCATCTAACTCAATTAATTGAGTCATCCTAAGCTCCTTGATCTCTTGTGGGTTAAAATGTAACTTCTTCAAGGCCCAATGAGCCTTGTGTTCTAGTTCCACAGGCAAGTGACATGCCTTACCATATAGAATACGGTAAGGTGACATCCCAATGGGAGTTTTGTAAGCTGTCCTATATGCCCATAAGGCTTCATCAAGCCTTTGAGACCAATCTTTCCTATTGGCTCCAACAGTTTTATGTAAAATGGCCTTAATCTCTCTATTGGACACTTCTGCTTGTCCATTAGCTTGTGGGTGGTAAGCTAAAGACTTCCTATGAGTGACACCATACTTGTTCAATAACTTATCAAACAATTTGTTGCAGAAATGACTACCCTCATCACTGATTATAGCCCTTGGTGTCCCAAAACGGCTAAAGATGTTCCTAGTAAGGAAGTGAGTCACAACCCTAGCATCATTCACTCTAGTAGGAATAGCTTCTACCCACTTAGACACATAATCCACAGCAAGCAAAATGTATGAATACCCATCAGAATTGGGGAATGGCCCCATGAAGTCAATGCCCCAAATGTCAAAAATTTCAACTAGAAGGATTCCAGTTAAGGGCATCTCATTTTTCCTAGACATACCACCTACCCTTTGACATCTATCACACTTTTTGATGTAGACATAGGTGTCTTTCACCATGTGAGGCCAATAGAAGCCACACTGCATGATTTTAGCCATAGTTCTTTGCACCCCAAAGTGGCCCCCATAATGTGATGCATGATAATGATGTATTATGTCATCTACCTCCTCCTCAAGGACACACTTTCTAATGATTTGGTCTGGACACCTCCTACAGAGAATAGGGTCTTCCCAAATGTATTTCTTAGCATCCACTACCAATTTCTTTCTCTGGTGGTAGTCTAACTGCTTGGGTATGAACCCAGTGGCTAAATAATTTGGTATGTCAGCAAACGAAGGAAGAAGATGCACCTCAAACAACTTCTCATCAGGAAAGTCATCTACAATGGGTAGAGACTTAGGTGCATTCTCCACATGGGAGAGGTGATTAGCCACAGAATTTAGGGCTCCCTTTGTGTCTCTAATTTCAAGGTCAAATTCTTGTAAGAGGAGAACCCACCTAATCAAGCGTGGCTTAGCTTCTTTTTTAGCAAACAAATATTTCAATGCAGCATGATCAGTATAAACAATGGCTTTAGACCCCAAAAGGTAGGGTCTAAACTTGTTGCAGCCATAAACCACGGCTAGCAACTCTTTCTCAGTGGTGGTATAATTCTGTTGAGCATCATCTAAGGTCTTACTAGCATAGTAAATGACCCTAAACACCTTTTCTCGCCTTTACCCTAAGACTACCCCCACAGCATAATCACTCGCATCACACATTAGCTCAAAAGGCCGAGCCCAGTCAGTGTGACTATAACAAGTGCGGTGACTAACTTACCCTTGAGGATGTTGAAAGCTTCTAAGCAATCTGCATTAAACTCAAAGCTTGTGTCTTTTTCTAACAACCTACTCATGGGTTTTGCAATTTTTGAGAAGTCCTTAATGAATCTCCTATAAAAGCCAGCATGGCCAAGGAAACTTCTCACTCCTTTTTCATTGGTTGGAGGTGGCAGAGTCTCAATAGTGGAGATTTTTGCCTTGTCTACCTCCAAACCATGTGCAAACACCTTATGCCCTAGAACTATCCCCTCAGTTACCATGAAATGGCATTTCTCCCAATTTAGGACTAGTTCCTTCTCCTCACATCTTGCTAAGACCACATCTAAATTTTTCAAGCACTGTTGGTAAGAGGAACCAAACACCGAGAAGTCATCCACGAAGACCTCCATGATCTCCTCAACCAAACCCTGAAAAATAGCCATCATACACCTTTGGAAGGTGGCAGGGGCATTACAAAGCCCAAATGGCATTCTCCTAAATGCAAATGTGCCAAAAGGGCACGTGAAGGTGGTCTTTTCTTGGTCCTCGGGCTTAACCATGATCTGATTATACCCGAAATAGCCATTTAAAAAGCAGTAGTAACTATAGCCAGCTAACCTATCCAACATTTGGTCAATGAAAGGAAGAGGAAAATGATCCTTCCTAGTAGCCTTGTTCAGCTTTCTATAGTCAACACACACTCTCCACCCCGTCACAGTGCGAGATGGGATCAATTCATTTTTCTCATTCTTAATCACGGTCATGCCCCCTTTCTTGGGCACAACATGCAATGGACTCACCCACTCACTATCTGAAATAGCATAAATTATACCCGCATTTTTCCATTTTAAAATTTCTTTTCTAACAACTTCTTTCATGGCAGGGTTTAATCTTCTTTGTCTCTCAGCAGTGGGTTTAAAATCATCATTCATCAAAATTTTATGTATGCAAATCCCTGGACTAATACCCCTAATGTCTTCAATGTTCCATCCTAGGGCCTTTTTGTGTTTCCTAAGGACTTCTAGCAATTGAGTGCACTCCACATCATTCAAATTAGAAGCAACAATGACAGGGAATTGATTTGTAGAGTCTAGAAATTCATACCTTAGGTGTCCAGGCAGCTCCTTCAGTTCTGGAGCTGGAGGCATGTTATCTTCTTTCTCCTCCTCAGCCTGCTGCAGAGAGTTTGTAACTTGCTCATCATCCTCAGCTGTCAAGTACATCTCTTCATCTTGTTGAGCTTCTATAAGTTGAAGGGCTCCATTATTGGTGGTGGTAATTTCTTCTGCCAAGTAGTCTTCCACCAATTCCTCAAGGTCTTCAACCCAAAGGCAGTCCTCCTCCTCTTGACCTTGCAAAGCCTTCCCCATGTGGAAGACTAAGGTCTCCTCATTAATTCTCAGAGTTAGCTGCCCTTGAGCAACATCAATCAATGCACAACCCGTTCTGAGAAACGGTCTTCCAAGGAGTAGCTGAACTCCTCTATCTTCTTCCATCTCCAAAACTACAAAGTCCACTGGAAATATGAAGGAGCCCACTTTGACTAACACGTCTTCAATTATCCCTTCAGGCCTTCCAGTAGACCGGTCAGCAAACTGCAATGATATGGAAGTGGGCTTCATGCCCTTAAGCCCAAGCTGCTTATAAAAAGCAAAGGAAATCAAATTGATGCTGGCCCCTAAATCACATAGGGCCTGCTGCTGCGGTGCATTGCCAATCACACAAAGGAGATTAAAGCTGCCCGGATCTTTATGCTTGATGGGCAAACTTTGCTGAACAACACTGCTCACCTCGTTAGTGACTGCCACCGTCTCATGATCCCCGTATTTCCTCTTCTTCGTCACAAAATCTTTGATGTATTTTCTGTACCTAGGCATCTGCTCCAAGATTTCCACAAATGGAATGTTAATTTCAAGCTTCTTAAACAAACTCAAAAAGCGCTCATACTCTTCCTCAACCATCTGGTTCCTCAGCCTCTGAGGAAATGGCATAGTAGGCCTAAGCTCTTGCCTCTGTTCTTCAGCTATTTTGTCTTGACTCAGCTGCTGGTCCTTCTTTTTTTGCACTCTTTCTTCAGCTTTATCTGATTTTCCTTGGTCATCAGCTTCCAAGGGTCTGCTCTGTTCTTCTGGAATTGCCTTCTTCTTAGGCTCTTCAGCTTCTTTCAGTGCCTTCCCACTTCTTAGAGTAATAGCCTTGCAACTCTCCTTGGGGTTCACCTCAGTGTCACTTGGAAAAGATTTAGCTGAGACTCCTTGATTTACATTTTGGGCCAAACTCACAAGCAGCTTTTCTATATTCTTCATTGAAGATTCCATGGTGACTACCCTTTCCTCCAAATTATCCTCTCTTTTGGTTGGCTCATCCACATTCTGATATACCCTTCCTCTTTGCTGTCGAGGCCGAGGTCATTTTTCGCTCGAATCCTGGAGGTGGGTGTAAATAATTATCCGTAGCATACGGATTCTGCTTCATCCCTGGGGGCACATATTTGTACTGAAATGAGGTATCTCCCCCTCGGTTCTGGTTTCTCTGAAATGGCTGAGATTGCTGCTGGTTCTGGTTGTACCCTTGTTGTTGATGTTGAGGATAAAATTGTTGCTTCTAGTACAAGCCTTTTCCTCCAACATAATTTGCTTCTTCAGCTCCACTCCAGCCCTGCTCAGCTACTGGTAAAGCTTGTTGTGATCCTTCAACTTTAAGTGCCAATACTTCCATGCCTTTCACTAAAGCTTGAATCTGTGCTTGCATATCATTGGGAGAATTATCAACTGAAGCTATCTTCTCCCTTGGCTTTGAAGTACGCACATTAGACCACTGCCAATCAGCTAATGATAGCCTCTCCAATAGCTCTGCTACTGCGTCAGGCTCTAGATTCATCAAACATCCTCCAGCAGCTGAAGTCACCTTATTTTGTGAGTGGGACTGAAGGCCTGTGTAGAAAGATTCAATTTGAATCCACTGGGGTTTTCCATGATCAGGGCATCTTCTCACTAAGTCTTTGAAACGCTCCCAAGCTTCATGAAGAGTCTCCATCTCATCTTGCCTGAATCTGCTAATCTCCCCTCTTAGCTGGATCACCTTGGAAGGAGGGAAGTACTTTGACATGAACTTGGTCTGCATCTCCTCCCAAGTGTTGATTGAACCTGCTGGCAGACTGTTGAACCAGCCAAGAGCTCTTTCCCTTAAAGAGAAAGGGAAAAGCCTTAGCTTTATTGCCTCCTCCGACACATTGTTGATCTTTATGGTGTCGCACATCTGGTAGAACCTCATCAAATGCTGGTGTGGATCATCCACGGCTGTTCCTCCAAACGCGTTGTTGCTCACCATGTTGATCAACGCCGGCTTCAGCTCGAAGCTATTTGCTTGGACTCTTGTCTGCCGAATCCCAGAATAATGGTCTGACATCATCAGCCTCGCATAATCTAAGAAGGTTCTGGGCATAAACCGATTACCCTCTTCCTCTGGATATTGGCCATTGTAATTGGCCCCTCCTTGCGGTGCACCACCATCAGGTCTGAGATCTGCCATCAGGTCGCCTACGGATTGCTCCAAGCCTTGCAATGCTTCTTCAGCCTCACGTGCTGCTTCCCTAGCTGCTCTACGCCGAGCTCTGAACAACCGTTCAGGTTCCCGATTAAATTGTATATCCTCCTCTCTTTGCATGCACAACTAGGAATCCTTGATGTATGTTCCTGTAAAACAACAAGAACACACCCGGCAGCTCCGAACAATGCAAAATAAACAAATAAAGAACACAAAATAACAGAAAATAAAAGACAAAATAAACACCAAGATCAGAATTCAAACAATTTCACTCAATGTTGATTTTAAAAACTAATTAACCGTTGAATCCCCGGCAACGGCGCCAGTTTGACAGACAGATTTTTAGACTCTCGAAAAGAGCTAGCTAATGTCGTTAAATCTCTCTCTTCAAGATAATAAATTCCCTAAGTTTGCACTAACAGAATAGCAGCAAGCAAGGAGTCGAACCCACAGGGATTAACCTAGTTCTCTAGTTCTCAAATCAAAACACCCAATTACTCTTGTTCTATAAAATGTCTTGGCAAAAAGTTTTCTTTTTTAAACTAAAGATCTAATTTTTATTTGGTTTTCTGAATAAACAAAGAAAGTAAACTGATTTTAGGATTAAGTTTCAAGGATTAAAAGCATCTAGGGTCACAATTTCACCTCCCTATGTTATCTCTACTGGTTCATGGTATTAGGGTTGTCTGATTGAAAACATGCTAAAAATAAGCCAAGGACAACAAATGGTCACTGAGGTCCTTTTAAGAGTTGTATGCCAGAATGGTCATCTAAACACACAAACATGCAAAGCCAATAAATCATACTTGCAAAAGGATAATGATCACACCAATTACAAATAAGTTATGAATCTCAATCTGCCCCAGACTAGGGCTAAGAATACCAAGGTGTACATCCAAAGATAGAATTAAGAACAGATTCATAAAACATGCAAAACTCAATCATCCAAACCCAATATTCATAAACACAGCAAAGCAACAAGGGGGCTACATTGCTCCCCTAGATTAAAAGACTACTCACGCATGATTACAAGCAAACACAAAGCAGAAAAGCTCAACATCTTCTTCTTGATCACGCGCACAGCAAAGCTTCAAATCCAGGCTCCAAAATCCGCGACGGCTGCTGCGACGGCTGTGACGGCTGCGACGGCTGCTCTCCTAGGTCAAGGAGCACCTCTAAGTCGTGGAGCCTCTCTCTCTCTCTCTCTCTAAAAAAGTGTAGGGGGTTAGGCATGCATAACAGAGGGCGTGGAGCTCTTATTTATAGAGTTTGGATGGGCCTTGAGGTGTGTACCCTAGCCCACTTATCAAAACGACGTAGTTTTGATAAGTAACACTCGAAACTTTAAAATCTCTATCTTCCATCCACAATTTGGACATGGACCTTCAGAAACAAATGATCAGCATGGAAAAACGATAGGATCGGTCCAAAATTATCTCTGCACGTCAATTTGCACGTGATATGGTGAATTCACGTGCACCTTCAAATCAGCTCAAACTTCTCCCCAAGCTTCCTTGCATCCTGTAGAGGCCTGAGAGGTAAAAATAGGCTTGCACGTGAAATGGGTGAATTCACGTGTAGCTCCATGTAAGGACCCGTACCTTGAGTTAGTCAGTTTTGCCTCCTGAGTAGAGTTTTTCTAGATTTTGACCTAGTAGATGGACTCCAATGAATTCACGTGCAAAAGGAAAGATGCTTAGAATGATGTCCTCTATCTACCACAGAAGTTTCAGGCCAAATGGACATGTATGTGAGGTGCACGTGATATGGGTCCAATTCACGTGCAAGTGTAATTGTCTTCTAAATGATGCAAGGAGGCTAGGGGTGAAGTTTGAGAGCATTTGGAGTTCATATGGAGTTGCACGTGAATTGGGAATTCACGTGCAAATTGGCGTGCAGGCATATTTTTGCATGGTTCCCTTGGTTTTGGCATTCTGAGGAACTTTCTCCAAAGGACCATGTTGAAATTCTGAATATTTTGGTGTGTATGGATGCGGAAAGGTTGTAGCTTGTGTAATCAAAACTACGTCGTTTTGATCCTGGGTTTACTTAATCAAAACTACGTCGTTTTGATGTGGATGGTGTCTATATAAGGAGGGCTTGAGTTTGAGTTTAGGGTTCTGGTGTTCCTTTGCTTGCAGTTCTTGCCTGAGAGAGAGAGAGAGAGCTAGAGAGAGAGAGGGAAGGGGGAGTTGCTGGTTCTTTGCCAGGAGCATCTTGCGTGGGGAGGACGGCGTTTGGCGCGGGAGCAAGGAAGATCTGCTTTAAGGTAGGGGTTCTGTTCTTCCTAAACCCTCCTCTGTCCTAGGGTCCTAGGGCAGATTCTGGGCTGTATCTGTTTATATATATATATATGTAAATTCATATAGGTGTGATCTCCTATATGAATGTTGGCCTTCAGTGGCATTTTGGTGTGGTTCTGTGGTCTATATGCTATATGTTTGATGAAAAGCCTGTGTGAATATAGTTATGTGTATATGCCTGCCAAGTGTTTGAAATTATGCCTGTGAGGCTGTGCATGTTATGTGTTTGAGGTAAAGCCTGTGAGGCTGTGCATGTTATGTGTTTGAGGTAAAGCCTGTGAGGCTGTGCATGTTATGTGTTTGAGGTAAAGCCTGTGAGGCTGTGCATGTTATGTGTTTGTGGAAATGCCTGTGAGGCCACGCACGTCAAGTGTGTTAGATTATGTCTGGGTGGCTGGGTTTATGAGCTTGTGGATATATGCATGCTAAGTGTTCGATGTTATTCCTGTGTGACTAAGCATACTAAGTGTTTGATGTTATGCCTGTATGTCCATGTGTCTGCGTGTTTGCTTGTACACCCGGTGGCCGTGGAAGCCCGGGACTGTTTTGTGGAACCCGGTGGCCGTGGAAGCCCGGGATCGTTTTGTGGAACCCGGTGGCCGTGGAAGCCCGGGACTGTTTTGTGGAACCCGGTGGCCGTGGAAGCCCGGGATGTTTCTTGAAACCCGGTGGCTGTGGAAGCCCGGGAGTGTTTATGTACTTGCCCATGTATGACTGTGTTTGTTGTTATAGCCTGTAACTATATCTCGGTGGGATAATTGTATCACGACACGACTTGTACACAAGGCATGTAGATATCGGTGCATGGGATGGGTTGGGGAGACATGATCCCTACTGAGCTGTGGTTGCTCACCCCTCCTACCATGTTGTTTTCTTTTCAGGAACCTACAGGCGTTAGGTGGGACCCCAAGGTGGAAGACCTTATTTATTTAATTTGTTTATGTTATTTTTATTATGGGAATTGATGTAACCCCAGTGGGGAAAGGATTTTGTTGTAATAAACTGGTTTGGATTGCTTTTAATGAATATTACTTTCTTGAATGTTGTGGATGTTTAAAATGTTAAATTCTTGATTTGTATCCTACCCCTTTGCCCTCCGTGTGGGTAAAAGGGGAGTCACGTACCGGTTTCCTCGGGTTGGAAATCCGGGGCGTGACACTCCAAATGCTCTGAAATTTCTGTGGTAGGTAGAGGACATCATTCCAAGAAACTTTTGTTCTTGCACGCCAATTGTTTGAGGCCATCTACCTAGTCAAAAGTGAGCTCCAAAATCTGCCAAAACAGCTTAAAAATGCATATATTTGCAAATAGCATCCTAAATAAACACTAGAATAATGGCATAAAATGCACGTTATCAGGGGCGTGACACACAGTATCAGCCACCCTCACTACCCCTTTGACACCATAGCCCTCATGACCCAAACCATAGCATTAAACCAGCCACAATAGTTTCATCACACAGCCTCACTAGGCTCATTCTTACGTCTCATACACACTATTTCCTCTTAGGCACAGTATGGCCTCTCAAGCATAGTATTGCCCCTCGGGCACAACATTGCATCTCAGGCACAATATTTTATATTACCTCTCAGGTACATTGCATCTCAGATACATTACTCTATTACATGTTAGGTATAGGATTTTATTACCTCTCAGGCATATTATGGCCTCTTAGGCACAACGTTTCCCCTCAGGCACAATATTGCCTCTCAGGCATAGTATGGCCTCTCAGGCATCGTATTGCCCCTCGGGCACAACATTGCCTCTCACGCACAATATTTTATTACCTGTAAGGTACATTACCTCTCAGGTACAGTATTACCTTAAGCCCCGCCTTAACTCTCAGGTACAGTATTACCTCTCAGGTACATTACCTCTCAGGCAGTATTACCTCAGGCCCCGCCTTAACTCTCAGGTAAAGTATTACCTCTCAGGTACATTAATGTATTACCTCTCAGGTACATTGCATCTCAGATACATTACTCTATTACCTGTCAGGTATAGGATTTTATTACCTCTCAGGCATATTATGGCCTCTTAGGCACAACGTTTCCCCTCAGGCACAATATTGCCTCTCAGGCATAGTATGGCCTCTCAGGCATCGTATTGCCCCTCGGGCACAACATTGCCTCTCACGCACAATATTTTATTACCTATAAGGTACATTACCTCTCAGGTACAGTATTACCTTAGGCCCCGCCTTAACTCTCAGGTACAGTATTACCTCTCAGGTACATTACCTCTCAAGCAGTATTACCTCAGGCCCCGCCTTAACTCTCAGGTAAAGTATTACCTCTCAGGTACATTAATGTATTACCTCTCAGGTACATTATTGTATTACCTTTCAGGTACATTACCTCTCAGGCACAGTAGCCTCTTAGGCTCTGAACACCTCTCACCTCCTAGGCCTTCAATAGTAGCCTCCTAGGCTTAACAAGGTAGCCTCGCAGGCCTACATGACCACTAGGGTTCATATACTCTCTCTGTAACAGAGGCCAATCTTCACAACTCTATCCTCAAGTCTTAACTCAGAAAGAGAATTTTCGTAGAACTTCTTTCCTTGAAACAAAAAGTCCCAGCATTGGCTCCCTATATCTTAACTAAGATAATCTGATTTTTGGGGATTTTTCTGAGAGGTCTCACCTAGGTGCACAAATGGTCACCTCGGACCAAAAACTAGTTTTTTTCGAAATTCAGTACTAATTCCCAAAAATCATATTTTGAAAAAGTGAGAATTTAATTTTCTAGTATTTTTCTTTGAATCCAAATGGGGGTATTTCGTTATTTACATTGTAACTTAAGTAAATGTAAATGATCCAGTCCAGTGAAACTAGAACTGCACCAGAACTGTACTACCCAACTACTCGAGACACCCTGCTCGAGACTACTCGAAACTATGCTCGACACTACACTCTGCTCGACACTCTTGCTCGAAGCTCTCTACTCGATGCTCTACTCAAAGCTAGCCTCGAGCTGTAATGACCCGTATTTTAGGATGTGAGGAGTTAGTCATAGTTTGCTGTTTTGGGTGGAAATTATTGGGTTCTAGACAGTTTTCTTTCCACACACTTTGGCTAAATCATCTTGTATGTTGATGAGCAAGCAAGAGGCAAAGTTTGAGCCCAACAGGAAGTGCACATGAGAATGTAGGTGAGAAGGGCTTTTCACGTGCAGTGAGATTTTTGCATGGGAGCCTTCCTGATGTTGTTCCAAGGCTTCTAGTGAAATTCTAGAGCATTTGGAGATGCCCGTGAGAAGGGTCTTTCTCACGTGCAGCCTCCATTACCCTTGTTTTGTTGTTCCGATCCTCTTTTGCTAAAGGACCTTGGTGAAATTATGAGTGCTTTGTCCTGTGTGGTAGCAAAAGGGTCATAGTCTGTCATCAAAACTACGTCGTTTTGATGCTGGGATTCATTTAATCAAAACTACATCGTTTTGATGCTGGGATTCATTTAATTAAAACTACATCGTTTTGGGGTTTGAGTTGTCTATATAAAGAGGTGAAGACTCCTTGTTCTAGGGTTAGGGTTTTCTTCAGCCACTGCAGACGTCGTAGAGAGAGAGAGAGCTAGAGAGAGGGAAGGAAGGAGAGCTGCTGGTTGCTGCCGAAGCGTCTTGCGTGGGGAGGATGGCATCTAGTGCGGGAGCAAAGAGGATCTTCTTTTAGGTAGGGGTTCTGTCTTTCCTGGTCTATTCCGGGGTTAGGCCTTGTGGATATTTTGTAAAGTTTTCATTGTTATTGCTATAATACTTATATGTAAATTCATATAGGTGTGATCTCCTATATGAATGTTGGCCTTCAATGGCATTTTGGTGTGATTCTGATGTTGGGTGGGCAGTGCATGTTAAATGTTCGATAAAATGCCTGTGTGAATATGCCCAGTATGTGTTTGATAATATGCCAGTAAGGCTAGAATCGTGAGTTGGTAAAGGTGTGCATGCTAAGTGTTTGTTTTTATGCCTGAATGGCTGAGTTTGTACATTTATGAATGTATGCCTACTAAGTGTTTGGTTTTATGCCTGAGAGGCTATGTGTACTGTGTTTTGTGAAACCCAGTGGCTGTGGAAGCCTAGGACTGTTTTGTGGAACCCGGTGGCTGTGGAAGCTCGGGACTGTTTTGTGGAACCCAGTGGCTATGGAATCCCGGGACTGTTGTGAAACCCGGTGGCTGTGGAAGCCCGGGACTATTCTTGGAACCCGGTGGCTGTGGAAGCCTGGGACTGTTCATATGCTAGCCTGTGTGGCTGTTTGAAATATTTGTTCTTGCTAATGGCTTACTATTATATTTGTTGAAATAATTGTATCACGACACTGCACTTGTACAAACGGCATGTAGATGTTAGGAGCATGGGATGGGATGGGGAGACACGATCCCTACTGAGCTGTGGTTGCTCACCCCTCCTACTGTGATGTGTTTTCTTTTAGGAGCCTACAGGCATTAGGTGGAATCCCGAGGTGGAAGACTGTATTTGCTTTATCGTTTCTTTTCGATTATGTTATTTTATGGAAATTGATGTAACCCCTGCGGGGAGACATTGGAAAAGGATTTGGAATGTAATAAAGACATGTGTGGTTATGAACATTTATTTGGGTTGAAGATATTTAATTTACATCTTTGTGATTATCAGTGGTGAATGTATACGTTGACCTGCATGAATATTTGTTTTGTACATCCACCCCCTACCCACGAACCGGTTTCCTCGGGTTGGAAATTCGGGGCGTGACAGTATGGTATCAAAGCATGGTCTAGTTGGCCTAGGGCAATGCACGGATCTGGTTATCTTGAGTCCTTTGGAGGGGCCTGGAGGGACGTGCCTGATCAACACGGTCCTCTTAGAGCCTCTAAGGTGTACTTAGGGTAGTCCAGACCTGAGGTAGGATTTGCATGCATTGGCATTAGGGCACTAGTTGCATTGGTTGTTGTGTGTGAATGTGTGGATAACTGTTAAAATTGTAATGGTGATAAAAGAAAAATGTGAATAATGTGATAAGGTGTGAACTGTGCAACTCTGATTTTTTCTTGAAGTACCTTGAGCATAACTATAAGGAAAGGTCCTTGTTTATTTGAGATGTGTGCACTGAATTGAACTGTGTGCAATGTTGATTGGTGCAATGTGTAAAATATGTGTGATGCCATGTACTACTTGACTTGATAGTGGGGTAGAGGTAGTGAAACTCGATAGTTGTTGAACGCGTTCTGACGTTTGTGCTTCTTACTTCATGTAGTAAGAATGCCACCGAGGAGAGTGACACGTGCGTCCGGGGCAGTGGCTGACGAGTCATCTGCCCATGAGGGTCCGGGTGCGGGGTAGTCCGCTTGAGGACATGCGCTATTGCTGGCGCAGCTGCGAGAGGGCATCCGACTGGAAGTCCAGGAGCTGAGGGAAGGCATCCGGCAAGAAGTTCGGGAGGAGGTGCGCCGTGAGATGGCGGCACAGTAGGTGGTGCCACCACCACCACCACCACCACCAGTGGGGGAGTCACCACGGGAGCGTGAGGGTTCGCTGAGTGGCATACCGACTCGTGCAGAGGATGACGTGGTGACACGGTTCCGAAAGGAACAACCTCCAAGGTTCAAGGGGGAAGGGGACCCAGTGTTAACTGAGCACTGGCTGAGGCAAATCGAGCATGTGTTTTCCTTTCTCCTACCCCGGGAGGTGGATAAAGTGAGACTGGCCATTCAGCAGCTAGAAGGGAGTGCTCTGGAGTGGTGGTTGAGTGTCGCGAGGAGCCGTGCGGTGCAGTTCATGCTTTGGGAGGAGTTCTTACAGCTCTTCCATGATGAGTTCTTCCCGGAGTCTTTGAGGTGGCAGAAGAGAGAGGAGTTTGGCAGCCTTAAACAAGGATCAAGGACGGTACTTGAGTATGAGTGAGAGTTCCAGAGTTTGAGTAGGTTTGCTCCCGAGACTGTGGAAAAGGAGGACCTAAAGGCCCACAAGTTCACTTTGGGCCTTAGGCCAGCCCTTAGGCAGAGGGTGGCGATCTTGGGCTTGAGGACTTATGCTGAGGTTGTGGAGACGGCTCGTATCGCTGAGAGAGAGCTGGATGATGGGAGGCAGGCCCATCAGGGTCGCCAGTTGTAGGGCGGATCTGAACGTGATTCGGGACCCAAGAGGCCCAAGACCGAAGAGAGGGACAATAGTTCCTTCCGCAGCAGGGGACAAACATTAGTGCACCCAGGGAGGTCTAGCTTTGGTGGAAACAGATAAGGAGGTCCATCAGGAGGTCTCCCCAGCGGTTGTCATTGCTATGGGGAGCAAGGCCACTTCAGGAGGGAGTGTCCAAAGAAAGACTGGAAATGCATAGTTGTGGACGAGAGGGCCATCTGAGCCGGGTTTGCTGGAGTGGCAATAGGGGAGTTGGAGGCTTGGCATCCAGCACGAGGAGTGATGCCAATTTCCATGCACCAGCAGAGAGACCAGCTCCTCAGTGGCAGGCTAGTCAGGCTGGATCGAACCAGACTCGACCCCAGGGAAGGCTGGAGCGACAGCAGACTGAAGTTGGAGGCAGCCATGGCGGGAAGCGCCCAGTGAGTGAGCCGACCAATGGCACGGGCCAAGGGAGGGTGTTTGCGCTGGAGGCGACGTACCAGGAGGAGACTGAGCTACCACCCCCATCAGCGGAGGGTGGAGCAGGACCATCGGTGGTTAGAGGTACCCTTTTGATCTCCCGTACGTTAGCTTCTGTTCTTTTCGATACGGGTGCATCATGTTCTTTTGTTGCTGAGCTTGTGATAGATAGCTTGGGGTTGATTTGTGTGGGGGCAGCGAGGCCCCTAGTTGTTGAGTCTCCAGTGGGGGGTATGATTGAGGTGTGGCGTGTTTGCCATGATTGTGTGTTAACCATAGGAAGTGTGGAGCTGAGCTTCGACTTACATGTATTGCCCTTGCATACTTTTGACCTGATCTTGGGTATGGATTAGCTTATGGCTTTCCAGGCCAAAATAGATTGTTATCGGCAGCGTGTATCCTTCATGACACCTGCAGGGACCTCTTGCACCCTGCAGGGGGAGTGGGACTGTGAGGCGAGTTGAGCTGGGCCAGTGTTAGACCAGTGGGGTGCCATTACCCATAGGTTGGCAGCCCTGACCTTTGCTGAGGAAGGGAAAGTGAAAAAGAGAGTGTGGCCGGCTGTCGTTGACCAATTTCAGGATGTCTTCCCTGACCAGTTGAGGAGTCTGCCCCCTAGGAGAAGTGTGGAGTTCACCATTGAGTTAGTACCGGGTGGACTGGTCCGATATCCCAAGTGGCTTATCAAATGGGACCAGCTGAGTTGAGGGAGCTGCAGAGGCAAATAGAGGAGTTGGTGGATCAGGGGTATATCAGACCGAGTACCTCACCCTGAGGTGCTCCGGTGCTCTTTGCTAAGAAGGCAGATGGCACGCTACGCCTTTGCATCGACTATAGGAAGCTGAATTCGGTGACTGTGAAGAACAAGTATCCATTGCCTCGGATAAATGACCTGTTCGACCAGTTGAGTGGAGCCCAGTGGTTTTCCAAGATAGATCTACGGTCGGGGTACCATCAGTTGAGGGTTAGGGAGGAGGACATCCCTAGGACTACCTTTCGCTACAGGTATGGACACTATGAGTTGGTAGTGATGCCTTTCGGGCTCACTAATGCACCGGCAGTGTTTATGCATTTGATGAACCAAGCTTTGCTCCATACTTAGATTCGTTCGTAGTGGTGTTTATAGATGATATCTTGGTATATTCCAAGACGGAGAGGGAACATGTGGAGCATCTGGCAATAGTGTTGCAAACCTTGAGGGATAAGCAGTTGTTTGCTAAGTTTAGCAAATGCGAGTTTTGGATGCAGAAGGTCCATTTTCTTGGCCATGTAGTGTCAACTGAAGGGGTTAGAGTGGACCCAGCCAATATTGAGGCGGTGTCATCATGGGAGAGGCCAACCAATGTCTTCGAGATTCCTAGTTTCCTTGGCTTGGCAGGGTACTACCGTCATTTTGTGGAGGGATTCTCCCGCTTGGCGGCACCTATGACAGCATTGACCCGGAAAGGGAGTAAAGTTTGAGTGGACTGACAAGTGTCAGCAGGCGTTTAAGGCTCTCAAAACCCGTTTGACCACTGCACCGGTGTTGAGGTTACCTCGGGGGGATATCATCCCATATAAGGTATACTGTGATGCGTCCAGGGTTGGTTTGGGGTGTGTGCTTATGCAGGAGCACAGTGTGGTAGCTTATGGGTCGAGGCAGCTGAAGCCTCATGAGCAGAATTACCCTACCCATGATCTTGAGTTGGCAGCTGTCATCTTTGCCTTGAAGAGTTGGCAACATTACCTTTTGGGGGAGAAGTTCATAGTGTTTTCTGATCACTAGAGCCTTCAGTACATCTTCACTCAAAAGGACTTGAATTTGAGGCAGATGAGATGGGTTGAGTATTTATAGACCTTTGACTTTACTCTTGCCTATACCCCGGGCAAGGGTAATGTTGTGGCTGACACGTTGAGCAGAAAAGGGAAAGCTGAGGTGGCCGTGAGAGAGTGGAAGCTGAGGGAGCAATTGGCGATGTTGCAGCTGCAGCCGGTTGTTCGAGATGGTGGGACAGTCCTGAGTCCTTTGGTGGTTGTGCCTGAGTTGTACCAACACTTCCGGAAGGGACAGTTGGGTGACATTAAGTGTGAGGTTCTCCGTGCCCGTATTGAGGCTGGTGAGCTATCTGAGAACTGGACAGAGGGTCCTGAGCATGAGTTGTCTTTTTAGGGGCAGCTAGTAGTGCCTTTTTCTCTTCGGGATGAGGTGATGAGGGAGTTTCATCAGTCTAGCCTTGCTGTGCATCTAGGGGGTACGAAGATGTATCATGCGCTTCGGGGACACTTTTGGTGGCCTGGGATGAAACGAGATGTCATTGCTGATGGTCCCTTGGAGCCTAAAGGGGGGGGGTGAATAGGCTCTTATTTGAACTCTTTCTTTTCTCTCAAGAAACAAAGACTTATCTAGTTTAAGTGATAATATCACTGCGGAAGATAACCAGATAGTGGAAGTATTTTGTTTTATTATCACAAAGTGATTACAACAAAATAGAAGCAAACACTCTCTTACACTCTGTTTACAACTTTGAATTCACACACTAGCCAAGTGCCTTTTCTATATTTTTGCACTTCTTCGCTCTAGCTCACTTGCTTTACATGAAGTATAAGTATAAATATTTATACAAAACATTCCTAAGAGACAACCTTGGAACTTGAAGTTCCGGAATGCGTTCCGCACTAACTATCCCTCGGTAATCTATCTGCCTTGTCTGCTGCGGATTGTGGAGCTCAAGATCTTGGATTTGAAGAGTATAAGTGTCTTTGTGAGTTCCGAGATACAATTAAGGTTGTGTCCACATATCCGGATGATCCACGTGTAAGATTCTTCTTGTTCTAAATGCATTCGTCTTACATCGGGACAGCGCGAGCTGATAACTTTAAATGCGGTTTCATTGGAGCAGTGTCTTCTTGGTTCGGTGTAATTTTCCTTACTCCGTAGTTAATGAAGCTCGGAACCTTACTCCGTGTCAGTGGTTGCTTACTCCGTATCTATTCAGTACTAGAATCCTTAGTCCGTGTCAGCGCTTCCTTACTCCGCATGTAAGTTCCTTACTCCGTATGTAAGTTCCTTACTCCGTATGTAAGTTCCTTACTCCGTATGTAAGTTCCTTACTCCGTGTGTAAGTTACTTACTCCGGGCGAGTAATAAGTCCGGATTCCTTACTCCGCATCTATTTTCCTTACTCCGCACTTATTTTCCTTACTCCGCACTTATTTTCCTTACTCCGCACTTATTTTCCTTACTCCGCACTTATCCTTACTCCGCATTTATTTTCCTTACTCCGCACTTATTTTCCTTACTCCGCACTTATTGTTACTTGGTTATTTACCAAGTGTTTGACGACACTAACTCTTGTCCGGATCAGGATTATGTATCCTGTCCTTAGCTTTGCTCTCACGAGTGCATCTTTGGATTAGTGACATACCTTCGCACCGATCAAATAAACACAAAAGATCTCGAGATCAAATTACATAAGGCTTTAACGGCATTATCCAAATTCTGGGTTTGATCCAACAATCTCCCCCAATTATGGATATGCCTAAACCCTTTGTAATCTGATCTGGTAAGCGATGCAAACGAATATCATACAGAATACACAACACAACCAATTTCATTGATCAGCAACTAAATACAAATCAGCCTTAATACAGATTTTTCACTAAGGTACATAAGGCTTACTATACTTGAAGATCATAGTTGCTTGCCTTCTCTCTTAGCTCCATTGTCTGCGCATCGTAAAGGTGGAGTGTTGGCTCCAATGTTTGTCCACGTTAAGAACGATTTGATGAAATGACAAACAAAGGCTCCGCAGCTATCTCCATCCGGTTGTTGTGGCACTTGCTTCTTGCCCCGGAATGTCGCCTTGAGTTTCTCGGTAGAGCGCAGGGGTGTGATACCCAACTCTTCATATAGTCCGGCTTTCTTCACGGCTTCGTTAGTCCGAGACACGAGGTTCCCATTGATTCTTCCTAACGAAGTGCTCCACAATCTGATGAGAATCAATGAGAATCATCTCGCTTGGATTGAATCATGAAGACAGCCATCATGAAGTGTGGCGACATGATCCGGTACGGAATGAGGATGGTTGAGAGAGTTTTCCATGGCTTGCTATCTTCAGCGGTTCCGTCGATGTAAGTCTGAATTAACTCCACACCGGGAAGATAGCCCTCATTCCAACATGGCAGAACTTCAAACAAGTGCCCATCTTCGTAAAGAGATGGAAACGCCTCATCTCCATTTTAGCGGCTCTCGAGAAGTTATCAATGTCTTCTGTAGTAAAGAGTCCTTTCTCCGAACAAAGAGTCCGAATGTCGGACGGAGAGAAAGGATACATTTCGAAAAGACATCTTCTCTCGCAGACGACGCAAAGATAGGCCTTCATTGCCTTGCGCAAGCTTCCATCCGCATCGGACGGGTCAAACTCCGCATAGGATGGGAGGAAGGTACCAGTGCGGATGAAGAGGATGGAGGAGGAGCCGGAGGTGCGAGAGGAGCTAGGTTGAGAGAAGCGGCTTCGTTTGGGAATTTGAACTCCCTGAAGCACTGAAGTGGCGGGCCGCTTCTCGGTCCGGGAAGATGGTTGTGGGGCAGAAGGAGTAGACGGATCGGATGACACTTTCTCCCCCGGTTTGGCGGATCGCCGGGAAGCAATGGGAGGACGAGCCATCGTATGCGCCAGGATCCGCGAAGGAAGTAGATAGTGAATGAACGGAGGTGGCGACAAGATCCATTTTCTGCTCAATGGAAGTGGAGGAGTCGGTGAGGGCGGAGAGGAGTTGGGCGCCGAGGGCATCAACTTTGGCGACGATGGCGGAAATTTGGGCGCTTTGAGCGTGAGCATGGCGGTCCAGTGAGCGGAAAGCACAAGATCGGAGTGGACCGTGCCAAAAGAGGCACGCCCAAGGGCTAGCTCCGGAGCTTTGGAGGACTCCCCCGCATGAACAGGAGCAGGAGTGCGGTGGGCGGAGGAGTCCGCAGGAGTAGCGACGCCGAGCAGGAGCATCCGGAGCATCGGAGGCATCCGGAGCTTCGGAGGCATCCGGAGCATTTGAGGCATCCGGAGCAAGAGACCCGCTTTGACCGGACAAGTCAACTACGGGAATCGCGGCGGCAGGAGAAGAGGGCCCAGCCTTAGCGGGAGAAGGACTTCGGGTAGCGGGGACCGGGCCTGAGGGTGTAGGGAACGACACATCGGGAATGGCGGCCGGCGTAAGAAAGCCGTGGTCCGGTTCCGGATGATCATAGTCTCCGGGGATTGGGTATTGCGTGTGTAAAACACCCGGAGATCGTTGTCGGGAATGGAGGAGGTGTGGGCTAGGCTGAAACGGAGCCAGAGGTCCGTTAAGGTGACGGCGGAGAGATGGTCAAGGTAATCTCGGGGTTGAGGGAGAGGAGGCAAGGGGGCTTCGGGAGAAGCGGCCGGGGACATCGGCGGTGGCGACGGCAACAACGGTATCAACCGCAGCAGCTATAGCGGATGTGGAGGGAGTGGGGACATCGGCGGCAGAGGGGGCCGAGGAAACGGCTCTCGACGCACCGCGCCGAGAGGGCCCCGCAACCTCGGACGGTTCAGCACGGACGCTTGGGCTGGAGGCCCGTGAGTGGGAGGGCGCAGCTACGGATCGAATCCGGGAGGATCGGTGTACGAACCGACCTCGGGGGCTTGGGCTGTCGGAGGGGTCACCAACGGAGCCGCCTTGTTGTTCCGAGGCAGGCGGAGCGCGGAGAGCTACCGTGGGTCGGCGAGCGGTCATGTTTCCGTCCGGCGTAAGGTGACGAAGATAAAGAGCCGAGGGAAACGAGACAGCATCAACTTGGGCGAAATGGTCCGGACGAAGATGCCTGGAAGACAATGCCGAGGATGCGCCCATAGGAATGGTTTTTGGGACCATTCTCGTAGCAAACGAAATAAGAACATCCCCCAATCCATCGGAAGACCTTCAAAAACGCCGTACATGGCCAGGTAGAAGATCGTACGGAACCGAGTCCAGGGCTGATGTGCGAGCGCAGGGCATCGACTTAGAATAGTCGCCATACATCGATAGCGACCCTGGAAGGATTTCACCTTGTATTCCTTCCCTTTGGATGTGCATCCCATAGAAGCCGCCATCGGTTCGGCATCCGGACGCTGTGGTTCACCAAGAGGAAGGTGAAGAGCGGCGCGGAGAACAGCCGGAGTGATGATGATGGATTCGCCGCGGACATGAGAGGTTATGGAATCGGTAGTGCAGCGAATCTGTTGGTAATACTCAAGAATGTCATCGATAAAAAGATCGATGGGATTGGAGACCAGGTTGAGGATGTGCGAGGCTTCAAGAAGAGGGCGAAGATGGTGAAACCAATCCGGAGGATTAGAAACAGCATTCCAATCAACTAGATGGCCAGGATTAACGCCGGAAAGAAAGATTCTGGGTGCCATTGCAGATTTGATGGGAAGGAAAAGAGGAAAGGTGAGGTCTTGACAGTAGAAGGAGCAACGAGAGGGTTAGGGATTTGAAATAAGCAATACTCGTGCTTCGCAGGAATGATCCGAACATATAAGACCGAGTCCGCAAATGTCAGCGGGTCTAGGAATGTGGGAGTGAGGTGGGGACCCGCGCGACATGCTGATGTCATTTGTCTGGATATCGAGGCGTCTCCGAATAAAACGATGTCGTGGAGACCGCATGACCAAGTAGCGATGACAACTGGTTGCCATCCAGAGAAGTGTGCGTGCAACCCGAGATAGGCATTTAATGAATCATCATTATTCCTCCTCAAAAGCATGCGACATATGAGTATACGTGGATTGTCACAATTGAACAAAGTCAAGAGTCCGGAGGAAAGAGCCGACACTCATCCGGAGTTAATAATATTCGTGAAAGAGTATCCGGATGAATAATAGACCTTGTCCGTCGTAAACAGAGTTTGGTGAGAATGTAGAGTAGATTCCTTTGCAGTCAATAAGTCGAAGAGAAGAGAAGTACCACAACACTTCAAATCCGAGACTATGGACTGGATTTATCAATACGGTTGCAAAGAAAATCTGAACCTGTAGCTAAATAAAAATATACTGAAAATACAAAAGCTTAACAGGCAAAGATTAGTACGGATTAGAGAAGATAATCAATGAAAAACAACATAATCCGAACTAATAAGAAACCGAACTCATGCATGGCTAAGAATGTAGTAGACGTACGCAATGTGAACTTGATCAATATTACTTGAGTCAGGGCATATGTCGATAGCAATACACAGGTTCATATAGGTCAACATAAGGAAACCGTCTTCTTGGAACAACCGTAGCTAAGATTAATTAAAGGTCAAATGATTTGGCTTCATTAGGATTCATGAGTGTGAGATGAAAAGGTGAACACATGTCAAAAGAATGCAGATGATTAATCGATTAAAATGCATGGTTGAAGGAAGAACATACATCCACACATGCCACTTTTCCGATTTAAAACAAGCATGTCCAGCTGATCCGGAAGTAATAGCGTAGAGAAGGGAGAATCCGAGACATATTAGGGGTTCATTGCTGCTCCCCCGTAGATCATTTAATCCTCTCAATGAAAAGCTCCCCCTCAGATAGACAAACAGGAAAAAGGTCATGAGACATATACGGGGGTATTCCTGGAATAAAATATAAAGCATTTTCTCCCCCGTAGATTGTGCAATCCTCTCGGTTGACCGTTCCAATTTGTAGTTCAAGCACTGTCTATCTTATTAGAAGACTATACTTCGAGCTGATCGAATGCGTTTGTGTATTTATCCACCAGGCATTCCAAGCTAGCCCATTTCACTCCTTCAACTATGCACGTTAATGGAGTAATCTAAATGAACATGCTTTGATCATGTGGTGATTAATGGATATGAAGATCATGAATCCGACCGAGGTAAATCATATAAACCGTAATTATGTTAGCTTTAAACGACTTGATCGGGAAACGCAAGCATCCTCCCAATATGAGGTTGAGATTAACATCGAAACATGGAACCGTGGAGACAGTAAGTATGATCAAGCAATGCAATCAGTGAGTTTCTACTACTTTCGGGAAACATACAATGCATGGTTTGTGAGAGAATATACTGTTGTGAAATTTAAATGAGAAACTATGCAGAGAAGTCGAGCATACCTAGTTGGAAGAGTAGTTCGGAAAACCTCGCATCAGGGAGGGGCTTTGTAAATATGTCTGCTAATTGATCTTCAGTGGCAACATGTTCCAGTGAAATATGCTTTTTAAGAACATGATCGCGTATGAAGTGATACCTGACCTTAATGTGCTTCGTCTTAGGATGCATGACAGGATTGTTGCTGATGGCAATTGCACTAGTGTTGTCACAAGAAAGTGGAATAGAGGACATGTTGAATCCGTAGTCGCAAGTTGACTTTGCATCCAAAGTAGTCGTGCGCAAAGAACTTCCAGGAATGATATATTCCGCCTCGGAGAGTAGGTTGATACGGAATTCGCTTCTTCGAACCATGAGATCAATCTATTTCCAAGAAACCGACACGTACCGCTTGTGCTTTTCCTGTCGATGCGACATCCAGCAAGTCGGCATCGAGTACCCCGATAAGGTGAAGTTGGACTCCTTTGGGTACCGAGTCCCAAATTCATCGTCCCTTTGAGATACCTTAAGATCCGTTTTACATGAAGCATATGTGACTCCTTGGGATTCGCCTGATATCGTGCACAAATGCAAGTTGCAAACATAATGTCCGGGCGACTTGTCGTAAGATAGAGCAAGGATCCGATCATCCCTCCGTAGTCAGTCACATTTACTGATATGCCGTCCATATCCGGATCTAACTTGGCACCGACAGGCATTGGAGTTTTGACGGGAGATGAACCTTCCATACCAAACTTCTTAATAAGATCGCGAGTGTACTTAGCCTGATTGATAAAGATTCCTTCCTTTAATTGTTTGACTTCAATTCCAAGGAAGTAGGACGGTTCTCCCATCATGCTCATTTCAAACTTGCCGTCATCAACTTAGCAAACTCTTCACAAAGCTTCGGATTTGTTGATCCGAAAATGATATCGTCCACGTATATTTGTACGATCGAGTGTGTCCTTTCTCTTGTCGTAGAAATAGGGTGGTATCTATCTTCCCTTTTTGGAAGTTATGAGCAAGTAGGAATTCGACAAGGTGTCGTACCAGGCTCGGGAGCTTGCTTCAAACCATATAGAGCTTTCTGAAGTTTGTAGACAAGATGTCCTGCCTTAGGTTCAATGAAGCCGGGAGGTTGTTCAACATACACCTCCTCTTGAAGGTCTCCATTCAGGAATGCGCTCTTGACGTCCATTTGATAAACTATGAAGTTTTCATATGAAGCATACGCCGAAAACATTCGGATTGCCTCAAGTCTTGCGACCGGAGCAAAGGTTTCATCATAATCTATTCCCTCTTCTTGACGATATCCTTTGGCTACCAGTCCTGGCTTTGTTCCGGATTACTATTCCATCCGTATCAAGTTTGTTCCGGAACACCCATTTAACGCCAATGACTTGCTGAGACTTAGGCCTTGGTACTAAGGTCCACACATTATTTCTCTTAAATTGATTCAGTTCTTCTTGCATGGCTTCTATCCAGTTTGAATCCTGAAGAGCTTCATCTACCACCTTTGGTTCTATTTGAGATAGAAAGCATGAGTGAAGACTCATGTTTGAGGTGGCTGCTCTTGTTCTTACACCAACAGTAGGATCACCAATCACTTGATCCGAGGGATGGTTTCGAGTCCATCTATAATTCTCGTGCATGTGTTGGTTGTCCTTGAACAATTTGAAGCTCTTCCAGATTGGGTGGTTCAGTTGTATCAACTGGTTGGGCTTCGTCCGGAGTAGATGTTTCCGTATTTAGAGGTACGGATGAACCGATTGGTTCTTCAACACTGTTTCTTTCGGTGTTAACTAGTCCGGACGGACTTGAAGGTGCTCCGGAATTTTGTGTATCTGCAGGAGTTTGTCCGGAGCTAAGTGGTAGTCCGGAGCTAAGTGGTAGTCCGGAGCTAAGTGGTAGTCCGGAGCTAAGTGGTAGTCCGGAGTCTGAGTCATCCGTAGCATCATCCATAAAATTCCGTTGTGTTTCGCGGATGCCACGTGGTTGGTCAGGATACCAGTCAGGATGTGTAGCAGGAATATTCATAAACTTCGAGTAATCGACGTTGCTGTTTATGACCTGCAGATTAGAATTTGAAGGACCGACTTTTGACCAATCGAGATTAGCTTCATCAAAGGTTACATGGATAGATTCTTCAACTTTAAAAAGTTTTCTATTGAAGACCCGATAAGCCTTGCTATGAAGTGAGTACCCGACAAAAATCCCATCATCGATTTTGGTTCAAATTTATTCCGGGTCTCTTTGCCATTGATCAGTATATAGCAAGTACATCCGAAAGCTCCGAAATGTGAAATTGAAGGTTTTCGACCTCTCCACATCTCATAGGGTGTTTTCATGGTAGATTTATTTATTAGAGTTCTGTTTTGAACATAGCAGGCGATGGACACGACTTCAGCCCATAGGCGAGAGGAAGCATTGCCCCTGCTAACATGGATCTACCAGCTTCAACTAAAGTTCGATTCTTGCGCTCGGCTACCCCATTTTGTTGTGGGGTTCTGGGCGCAGAAAAGTCATCTTGTATGCCCTGTTCGAACAATATGATCTCATTTCGGAAAAATCAAATTCCAGACCATGATCACTCCTGATGCATTTAATGCTCGGTCCTTGTGAGTTGCTTATCCAGTTGAAGAGATCTACAAGATGTTCAAAAGTTTGATCCTTTGATTTCAGGAACATCACCCATGTGTATCTGGTGAAATCATCGATAACCACAAGGGTATATCTCGCACCAGCTAGTGATGAAACAGAATATAGGACCACATAGGTCCATATGAAGAAGTTGCAGAGGAGCGATTATTGAGTTAACCGATTTGCTCTTAAAGCCGTGTTTGGTCTGTTTACCAAGTTGGCATTCTCGACAGAGAGTGTCTCTGGAGAACTTGAGTTTGGGTAGACCAGGTGACAAGATCAAGTGATGCTAATTTAGACAAAGTCTTAAAGTTCAAATGTGCGCATCGCTTGTGCCATAACCAACTATCTTCATCTGTTGCTTTCGTGAGGAAACATACAGGGTCGAAGAATTATTTCTTAAGACCACCTGAGTATATGTCCCCATCTCTTGATCCGGATAACTTAACATCTCCAGGATAAGTTTTCTCTTCTTGCACAGGTGTTGGACAAAAAGGAAACAAGAAATCCTTTGTCACATAGTTTACTCGACACTTAGCAAATTATGCTTTAAACCTTCGACTAGTGCAACTTTAGTGATTGATACACGGCCGTTAGTTAAAGTGCCATACCCGACGTCTTACCTTTGCTGTTGTCGCCATATGAGACGGATGGACCTTGTTTATCATTAACTTCTACAAGTAGAGTCTGGTCACCCGTCATATGTCCGGAGCATCCACTATCAAGGATCCACTTGCTTTGATTTATCTTTAACTTCAAGTGATCCGGCAATTCATTCCAGAGATGCTCCTGAAAGACAACAGTTTACACTTTTGGTGCCCAAACTTGTTTCGGGCGGTTAGAGTGAGCAGCGAGATTGTCAACATTTACGGATTTGATTTTGTTAGGACTCTTAGCTTTCCAAGTTGACATTAACTTGTTAGTTTCAATTGCTTCTTTTATTTGGGATTTCTTGGGAGAGACACTCCTTTTAGATTTAGATTTTGTTTTGCTCGAAGAACCCCTTTTATAAAACTGATCTTTATTTGATTGAAATTGATTACAAAGCCAGCTATCGATAGACTCCAACATTCATAGTGATAATGACCCATTTCCCTACGGATGGAACAGACACTATAATGTGAAGTACAAACAGGGGATACGGGTCTCTTAGATTTTACTGATTTTCTACTGTTCCACGTGGCCTAATCCATTACGTTTGGGTGACGCGCTCTTGGCCCTAAATGCGTCGGCCTTAGCCTTGTCTTTCTTTTTGGGTGCTACGGTTTTGGCTTTAACTGCAGCAGCCTTCCCTTCATCTTTAGTTACGGGTGCTACTGCTTCGGGAAGTGCGAATGTGACCTCGGTTCCACGATCATAAACTATGGTGCCACCTGAAATGAAACCATCCAACGGTTTAGATGTACTAACAGGATATAAGTTGGTTAGTTTAGGAGTGAAATCCGGAGGACACTCGGTGGCTTTAGCTATGGAGGTTGATGGTTCAGAACCTAGACCAGGTTTGACTCGAATGTCGTCAGGATCGGTCCCTAAAAGTAGAGGCTATTTCCCCGGATTTTAGCCACTTACGATTTATTTCCTTTTCCTGTTCCAGTTCATTTTCGAGTCTTTTAACTATAACTTTTAGGCCTGAGAGATTGGTATTTAAGAGATGATTTTCAGCTCTTAGATCATGATACCAAGCTTCCTTTCCCCCTGAAGTCGGCGACGTCCTTTTCGAGTCTATTAATGGTAAATTCGAGACGTTTATTCGACTTTCCATATCTTTGTACATTTGAGTTATTATTAGTCTCTCATTCTTTTCATGATCACATGCAATAGTAAGAGATTCTAATTTACTCAGGGAGCTCGAGAGATAGAAGGTACCTCGGTATTTGCCATGAGGCGGACGTTCGGCTTAATGGTCGGCTCATCATCCGAGGATTCCTCCTCTTCTTCCGAGCCACTCATGTATTTTGTCACGAGCGCCTTTCTCTTGCTCTTGCCGTTATCCGAGGTGGAGCGGCGAGAGTTTACCTTGTCACTTTTCTCGGTCACCTTTGCTTTGGACCTGCATTCCTTGGCCCAGGTGACCGGTTTTCCCACAGTTGAAACATTCCTGGGAACTGGACTCCGGTCGCTCCTTCCGTTGGAACGATGATGATGAGCGTCTTCGATCCCTTTTCTGCTTTTCCGTAGGAATCGCTCAAAGGATTTGACAAGAAGGGCTATCTCCTCCTCCTCGTCGAATCGGAATTGTCGGATACGTCCGTATCATCATTCCTCGGTATGTTTAGACATTCGGTAGCTTTGAGAGCTACCCCCTTTTCTTTCCGAGCTATTTTTTCATCTCTGTCGAGTACTTAAACCTGACTTCGTGAGTCCGCAGCTCTCCATATAGTTCTTCAAGGGGAACATACCGCCGCTTTTTGTCCGATTGCATCCGGAGTTGTTTGGAGTAGTAGCGATCCGGCAAGGAGCGAAAGAACTTGTCATTGATCCGGGATTGAGAGTAATGCTCATTGACAGTCTTCGGTTCAAGTATGAGCTTGCCGAATCTCCGATAGATGCTTTCAAGTGATTCGCCCGGTTTATGATTAAAACTCTCAAAGTTCCGTCCGAGAGTACGGATCACATTCTCGCATCTGGGGACCGACTCCCCTCATAGAGGATTGTCGGTTTGTCCCAAACGACTTTTTGTCGTGCAACCCCGGACGTCCGTGAAAGCTTCGGAATCCAAGGACGATGTAACATAAGCCGAGCCTTTTCACTAGCGCACCGCCAGGCTCTTTCATCGTTGGTAAGTTCAAGATCGTCTTTGGCCTCCTTACGCCATGTTCTCCGATAGTCATCGGAATTGGAATCTCCTGATGAAGACATGGCCACATAAGATGATCATGGCAAACCATAAACATCTTCATGCGAGCTTTCCACCGGGAGAAAAGCTCAGGTGTGAATTTGGGCGGTTTCGTTAGAGTAAACCCAGAACTCCGTGGTTGAGAAGCGGTGGCGGCAGCAGGTTGTGGTGGATCGACATTTTCACCGCCGCTTCGATTCGGGATGGGCTCCTGTGCACCTCCGGAGTTAAGGCGAGTGTTGAAAAGCATACCGCTTTCTTCGGCCATTTCGAGATTGAAAGAGTGGGATCTCTACTTAGAACGAAGTAGAACTTGCTCGATACCACTTGATGGTCCCTTGGAGCCTAAAGGGGGGGGGTGAATAGGCTCTTATTTGAACTCTTTCTTTTCTCTCAAGAAACAAAGACTTATCTAGTTTAAGTGATAATATCATCATGGAAGATAACCAGGATAGTGGAAGTATTTTGTTTTATTATCACAAAGTGATTACAACAAAATAAAAGCAAACACTCTCTTACACTCTGTTTACAACTTTGAATTCACACACTAGCCAAGTGCCTTTTCTATATTTTTGCACTTCTTCGCTCTAGCTCACTTGCTTTACATGAAGTATAAGTATAAATATTTATACAAAACATTCCTAAGAGACAACCTTGGAACTTGAAGTTCCGGAATGCGTTCCGCACTAACTATCCCTCGGTAATCTATCTGCCTTGTCTGCTGCGGATTGTGGAGCTCAAGATCTTGGATTTGAAGAGTATAAGTGTCTTTGTGAGTTCCGAGATACAATTAAGGTTGTGTCCACATATCCGGATGATCCACGTGTAAGATTCTTCTTGTTCTAAATGCATTCGTCTTACATCGGGACAGCGCGAGCTGATAACTTTAAATGCGGTTTCATTGGAGCAAGTGTCTTCTTGGTCCGGTGTAATTTTCCTTACTCCGTAGTTAATGAAGCTCGGAACCTTACTCCGTGTCGTGGTTGCTTACTCCGTATCTATTCGGTACTAGAATCCTTAGTCCGTGTCGCGCTTCCTTACTCCGCATGTAAGTTCCTTACTCCGTATGTAAGTTCCTTACTCCGTATGTAAGTTCCTTACTCCGTATGTAAGTTCCTTACTCCGTGTGTAAGTTACTTACTCCGGGCGAGTAATAAGTCCGGATTCCTTACTCCGCATCTATTTTCCTTACTCCGCACTTATTTTCCTTACTCCGCACTTATTTTCCTTACTCCGCACTTATTTTCCTTACTCCGCACTTATCCTTACTCCGCATTTATTTTCCTTACTCCGCACTTATTTTCCTTACTCCGCACTTATTGTTACTTGGTTATTTACCAAGTGTTTGACGACACTAACTCTTGTCCGGATCAGGATTATGTATCCTGTCCTTAGCTTTGCTCTCACGAGTGCATCTTTGGATTAGTGACATACCTTCGCACCGATCAAATAAACACAAAAGATCTCGGATCAAATTACATAAGGCTTTAACGGCATTATCCAAATTCTGGGTTTGATCCAACAATTGCATTTGTTTCGAGGTGCCACACTTATCAACAGGTGAAGGCTAAGCACCAGAGGCCGGCGGGCATGTTACAACCGTTGCCAGTAGCCGAGTGAAAGTGGGACCACATAGCGATGGACTTTGTAACTGGACTTCCACCCACTGCCGGGCGGAAGGACATGATATGGGTGATTGTGGACCGGGCCTGTGTGTTAGATTTTGGGGGTTCGTGGGCGACTCACCTTCCTTTGGTGGAGTTTGCCTACAACAACAGTTATCAAGCATCCATTGGGATGGCTCCTTTTGAAGCATTGTATGGGCGACCGTGTTGATCACCTTTGCGTTGGACCGAGGTGGGGGAGACAGCTCTCTTGGGACCACAGTTGGTTCAAGAGGCTACTGAGAAGGTTAAGTTGATTCGTCAGCGGTTGTTATTAGCTCAGAGTCAGCAGAAATCCTATGCGGATTAGCGGCGGTGACCTTTGGAGTTCTCTGTGGGAGATCATGTGTTTCTCCGTGTCTCTCCACGACGTGGACATCGGCGCCTTGGGAGAGGTTCCAAACTCTCTCCCCGGTTCATTGGTCCTTTTGAAGTTATAGCTCGTGTGGGGCCTGTAGCTTACCGATTAGCATTGCCACCGCGATTGAGTTGGGTGCACAATGTGTTCCACGTGTCCCAGCTGAGAAAGTATCATCCTGACCCCACCCATGTGATTGATTGGGGGACTTTGGACATTGAGGATGACATGTCCGTTGTTGAGGCCCCTATTTGTGTCCTAGATCGGCGGGAGAAGCTTTTGCGTGGTCATGCTATTCCTTTGGTTCGCGTACTGTGGCAACACAATGGCACTGAGGAGGAGACTTGGGAACGGGAGTCTTTGATGCGTGAGCAACACCCAGAGTTGTTCGAGGACCAACACTCTTAAGGGTGGAGGGGTGGTCATTGGCTGGTGTATTTGTATTTCCTTTCAACTTTTGACCTTTATTTATATTGAATGTGTTTGTGCTTGTGATGGGTATTTGTTCTTGTGATGGGTATTTGTGACATGTGGATGTGTTTCCATGGATCGTGATGCATGTGGTTATGGACTGTGGTGGCACTGTGTTATGTGCTATTGTGTACAATGTACGGTGTATGACCCATTTGGGTGTTGTGGCTTGCTGTGTTGTTTTCCTCGCATGTTGTTTCTTTTCGAGGACGAAAAGTTTTAAGGGAGAGAGGATGTAATGACCCGTATTTTGGGATGTGAGGAGTTAGTCACAGTTTTGCCGTTTTGGGTGGAAATTGTTGGGTTTTAAGGAGTTTTCTTTCCACACACTTTGGCTAAATCATCTTGTATGTTGATGAGCAAGCAAGAGGCAAAGTTTGAGCCCAATAGGTAGTGCACGTGAGAAGGGCTTTTCACGTGCAGTGAGATTTTTGCATGGGAGCCTTCCTGATGTTGTTCCAAGGCTTGTGGTGAAATTCTAGAGCACTTGGAGGTGCCCGTGAGAAGGGTCTTTCTCACGTGCAGCCTCCATTACCCTTGTTTTGTTGTTCTGATCCTCTTTTGCTAAAGGACCTTGGTGAAATTATGAGTGCTTTGTCCTGTGTGGTTGCAAAAAGGTTATAGTCTGTCATCAAAACTACGTCGTTTTGATGCTGAGATTCTTTTAATCAAAACTATGTCATTTTGGGGTTTGAGTTGTCTATATAAATGATAACGTGCATTTGTGCCGTTATTCTATTGCCTATTTAAGGGTGTTTAAGAGCATGATTAGAGCCTTATTGTATCATATTTCATTTATATTTGCTCTAATCCCTAGGAAGATGCTATTTGCATATACATGCGCTTTTAGGCTATTTTGTTAGGTTTCGGAGATTAATTTTGACCAAGTAGATGGCCTCAAATGAATTGGCGTGTAGAACTAAAGTTTCTCAGAATGATGTCCTCTACCTTCTACAGAAGTTTCAGAGCCAAAGGCCTTGAACGCCAATTGGACCAATTGGCGTGCAAGCATATTACTACATACCAGCCTTCTACATGATTCAAGGAAGCTTGGGGAAGAATTTCACCTAATTTGGAGCTGCACGCCAATTGGGTATATGACGTTCAAACTGACGTGCAGCCATATTTTTGCACCGATTCGGTCGTTTTGTTATGCTGATCATTCTTTCCTAAAGGACCTTGTTCATATTGTGCTTAGATTGAGAGATTTTAATGTTAGAAGTGTCACTTATCAAAACTACGTCGTTTTGATAAGTTGTGACAGATGGGCTAGGGCACACTTTATAATACAAAGATTCAGGCCCATCCAACAGCTATAAAAGGAGGTCTACACGTCCTTGGAAGAGGGGGTTTTTGACAACACGTTGGAGGCTTCACATTTTGGAGATTTTTGCAGGGTTTCACGTTTTTGGAGGATACCTAGGGAGCAGGCGTGATTTTGCAAACTTGGATTGAAGCTCTGTTGTGTGGGTGATTAGAAGAAGATGTTGAGTTTTTCTTGCTTGTGTTTGCTTGTAATCATGCATGAGTAGTCTTTTAATCTAGGGGAGCAATGTAGCCCCCTAAGTTGCTAAACTGATTATTTGAATATTGGGTTTGTTTAATTGAGATTGCATGTTTTATGAATCTGTTCTTCATCTTTTAATATCTAGGGGTGTACACCTGGGTTTTCTTAGCCTTAGTCTGAGGCTGATCTTTGATTCATAACATATTTGTGATTGGTGTGACCATTATCCTGTCATGAGTATTATAATTATGCTTTGTATGTTGCTGCTATGATGATCATTCAGGCAAACAACACTTAGAAGGTTTTCAATGACCATTTGTAGAACCTTGGCTTAGTTATGGCATGTTATCAATTAAATAATCTCAAGAACCTTATAATCAGTAGAAGCAGCGTAGGGAGGTGAAGTTGTGACCCTAGATACCTTTAATCCTTGAATCTTAGTCCTAAAAGCAACTTGTTTTCTTTGATATTTTAGAAAACCACATAAAAATTAGATCTTTAGTTTTAAAAAGAGAACTTTTTGCCAAGACATTTTATAGAACAAGAGTAATTGGGTGTTTTGATTTAAGAACTAGAAAACTAGGCTAATCCCTGTGGGTTCGACCCCTTGCTTGCTACTATTCTTTTAGTGCAAACTTAGGAAATTTATTATCTTGAAGAGAGATTTAACGACATTAGCTAGCTCTTTTAGAGAGGCTAAAAATCATCTGACAAATTGGCGCCGTTGCTGGGGATTCAATGGTTGACTAGCTTTAGAAAATCAACATTAAATGAAATTGTCTGAATTCTGATCTTGGTGCTTATTTTTCTTTTATTTTTATTTATTTTTGAATTGTTCGGAGCTACTGGGTGTGTTCTTGTTTTCATACAGGAACATTCACAGCGTATTTGCGAGAATTCCTAGTTATGCATGCCAAGAGAGGAGCTTATACCATTTAATCGGGAACCTGAAAGGTTGTTCATAGCTTATCGCAGGGCAGCTAAGGAAGCAAGATGAGAGGTGAAGATGCACTGCAAGGCTTAGAGCATTCAGTAGGTGAATTGATGGCAGATTTAAGGCCTGATAGTGGTGCACTGCAAGGAGGGGTCAATTACAATGGCCAATATCAAGAAGAAGAGGGTAATAGGTTTATGCCCAGAACCTTCTTAGACTACGTGAGGCCGATGAGTCAAACCATTATTCTGGGATTAGGCAAGCAAGAGTTCAAGCAAATAGTTTTGAGCTGAAGCCGGCATTAATTAATATGGTGAGCAACAACGCTTTTGGAGGAACAGTAGTGGATGATCCACACCAGCATTTGATGAGATTCTACCAAATGTGTGACACCATAAAGATCAACAATGTGTCGGAGGAGGCAATAAAGCTAAGGCTTTTCCCTTTCTCCTTAAGGGATAGAGCTCTTGGGTGGTTTAACAGTTTACCAACAGGTTTAGTAAATACTTGGGAGGAGATGCAGACTAAATTCATGTCTAAATACTTTCCTCCTTCCAAGGTGATCCAGCTCAGAGGGGAAATCAGCAGATTCAGGCAAGATGAGATGGAGACTCTTCATGAGGCTTGGGAGCGCTTTTAAGATTTGATAAGAAGATGCTCTGACCATGGAAGACCCCAATGGATTCAAATTGAATCTTTCTACACTGGTCTTCAGTCTCACTCACAAGATAAGGTGAATGCAGCTGTTGGAGGATGTTTAATGAATCTAGAGCCTGATGCTACAGCTGAACTCTTGGAGAGACTGTCTTTGGCTGATTGGCAGTGGTCGAATGTTGTTAGAAAAGAAATTTTAAAATGGAAAAATGCGGGTATAATTTATCTTTATTTAGATAGTGAGTGGGTAAGTCCATTGCATGTTGTGCCCCAGGCAGGGGGCATGACCGTGATTAAAAATGAGAAAAATGAATTGATCCCATCTCGCACCTTTGACGGGGTGGAGAGTGTGTGTTGGCTATAGAAAACTGAACAAGGCTACTAGGAAGGACCATTTTCCTCTTCCTTTCATTGACCAAATGTTGGATAGGTTAGGTGTTATAGTCAACTATCGCTTTATGGATGGCTATTCCCGGTATAATCAGATCATGGTTAAGCCCGAGGACCAAGAAAAGACCACCTTCACGTGCCCTTTTGGCACTTTTGCATTTAGGAGAATGCCATTTGGGCTTTGTAATGCCCCTGCCACCTTTCAAAGGTGTATGATGGCCATTTTTCGGGGTTTGGTTGAGGAGATCATGGAGGTCTTCATGGATGACTTTTCGGTGTTTGGTTCCTCCTACCAACAATGCTTGAAAAATCTAGATGTGGTCTTAGAGAGATGTGAGGAGAAGGAACTAGTCCTAAATTGGGAGAAATGCCATTTCATGGTAGCGAGGGGATAGTTCTAGGGTACAAGGTGTCTCGCACATGGTTTGGAGGTAGACAAGGCAAAAATCTCCCTTATTGAGACTCTGCCACCTCCAACCAATGAAAAAGGAGTGAGAAGTTTCATTGGCCATGCTGGCTTTTATAGGAGATTCATTAAGGACTTCTCTAAAATTGCAAAACCCATGAGTAGGCTGTTAGAGAAGGACACAAGCTTTGAGTTTAATGCAGTTTGCAGAAGCTTTCAACATCCTCAAGGTAAGTTAGTCATCTCACTTTGTTATAGTCAAACTGATTGGGCTCGGCCTTTTGAGCTAATATGTGATGCAAGTGATTATGCTTGGGGGTAGTCTTAGGGCAAAGGCGAGAAAAGGTGTTTAGGGTCATTTACTTATGCTAGTAAGACCTTAGATGATGCTCAGCGAACTATACCACCATCGAGAAAGAGTTCTTGCCATGGTTTATGGGCGCAACAAGTTTAGACCTACCTTTTTTGGGTCTAAAGTCATTGTTTATCTTGATCATGCTGCATTGAAATATTCGTTTGCTAAAAAAGAAGCTAAGCCACGCTTGATTAGGTGGGTTCTCCTCTTTACAGGAATTTGATCTTGAAATTAGAGACACAAAGGGAGCCCTAAATTGCGTGATCGATCACCTCTCCCGTGTGGAGAATGCACCTAAGTCTCTACCCATTGTAGATGACTTTCCTAATGAGTCGTTGTTTGAGGTGCATCATCTTCCTTGGTTTGCTGACATAGCAAATTATTTAGCCACTGGGTTCATACCCAGCGGTTAGGCTACCACCGAGAGAAAGAAATTGGTAGTGGATGCTAAGAAATACATTTGGGAAGACCCTATTCTCATAGGAGGTGTCCAGGACCAAATCATTAGAAAGTGTGTCCTTGAGGAGGAGGTAGATGACATAATACATCATTGTCATGCATCACATTATGGGGGCCACTTTGGGGTGCAAAGAACTGGCTAAAATCATGCGGTGTGGCTTATTGGCCTCACATGGTGAAAGACACCTATGTCCACATCAAAAAGTGTGATAGATGTCAAAGGGTAGGTGGTCTGTCTAGGAAAAATGAGATGCCCTTAGTCGGAATCCTTCCGGTTGAAATTTTTGACATTTGGGGCATTAACTTCATGGGGCCATTCCCCAATTCGATGGGTATTCATACATTTTGCTTGCTTGTGGATTATGTGTCTAAGTGGGTAGAGAGGATTCCTACTAGAGTGAATGATGCTAGGGTTGTGACTCACTTCCTTACTAGGAACATCTTTAGCCGTTTTGGGACACCAAGGGCTATAATCGGTGATGAGGGTAGTCATTTACTGCAACAAATTGTTTGACAAATTATTGAACAAGTATGGTGTAACGCATAGGAAGTCTTTTAGCTTACCACCCACAAGCTAATGGATAAGCAAAGGTGTCCAACGAGAGAGATTAAAGCCATACTAGAAAAAACTGTTGGAGCAAATAGGAAAGATTGGTCTCAAAGGCTTGATGAAGCCTTATGGGCCTATAGGACAGCCTTATAAAACTCCCATTGGGATGTCACCTTACCGTATTCTATATGGTAAGGCATGTCACTTGCCTGGAACTAGAACACAAGGCTCATTGGGCCCTTGAAGAAGTTAAATTTTAACCCACAAGAGACCAAGGAGCTTAGGATGACTCAATTAGTTGAGTTAGATGAGCTTAGGCTAGATGCCTATAATAGTGCTAAATTTTACAAAGAAAGAACTAAGAAATGGCATGATAGGCAACTCAACAATGAACCTTTAACCTTAGGGCAGAAAGTTCTTACATTTAACACGGGGTTGAGGTTATTTCCTGGAAAATTAAGGTCCAAGTGGATGGGACCTTAGCGATAGTTGATAAGATGCCATATGGGAGCTTTGAGCTCCAAGTCGTAGATGGCAAGAAATTTTGGGTGAATGGCAACTGACTTGAAACCATACTTTGATTCAACTCGAGAGGAGATAGTTAATTCCCTCTCTTTCACCATTGCATGATCATAACCGAAAGTCTAGTTCTGAGACTTTAAATAAAGCGCTGGTTGGGAGGCAACCCAATGTTTACTGCTATGTTTTATTTTATGTTATTTTCTTTTATTTATTTTATTCAATAAATTTGTTTGCAAGCTAACCATTGTGCAGGAGACTTTGCTTCTTTCTTAACTAACCATTTGCAGGATGAGCAAATTATTGGGTCCTGAACTTGTGAATTGTTTTTAAAGTCAAAGTCAAGGAGCAAGGAGCAAGTGAAGCCCAAAAGTGCTTGAAGATGGGCTCAAACAATTCACATGCAAGACTTAAAGATGGTCCATAATGCACAAGCAACTAAGTGGAGAAATTTGGGCCAGTTTGGGCTCGAACGTGAATTTGCACGTGAATTGCCCAATTCACGTGCACCTCCTTTTAGTCAGAACTGGAATGGTAGATGAAGACCATGTGAATCACGTTTACTCTTGCACGCAATTGTTGGTCATCGTATGGGGGCTCAAAAATGCAAACTACCGATTTTAGCCCTCCTAGAAGCTTCAAACAATTCACATGCGAAGGGACTATTGCTTGCCGGCTCAAGGGGGACCCACCACCAAAGTTTGGGACGATTCGACACGCACGCCAATTCACCAATTCACGTGCAAGGGCTATTTTGGTCAGAACACTCGAAAATCTAGGGGCACGTGTATCACGCCAATTGGAGCATCTTTCCTTGCACGCTATATAAAGAGAGGCCATCTTCGAAGGCTTCCACACCAAAATCACTCCGCATTTGAGTATTAGAGAAACTCTGCTCTTTTGCTCTCTTGCTCTTCGCTTTTCGCTCTTTGCTCTTTACTCTCATTCCAAAGATGGTACGCACAAGGAGGACTGGCCGGGAAGAGGTGCACTCACCTAGTGCTGATACCAACTCGAGGAGGAGATACTCTTGGGGCATGCTCTTGATATGCAGGCTTTGGAGGCTTCGGAGCTGGGCTGGGTTAGAGAGGTGGCTCTTAAAATTCAAAATCTGGGATTACAAAGGTTAGTATCTGCCCATGCTATTTCCTACTCGCCTTACAAGAATTTTATGCATCTGTCCATGTGAGTGGGGATGAACCGATAGGGGTTGTGCAAGGGGTTTATGTCGAATTACCCTGAAATTATTAGACATTGCTTTAACCTCCCCGCACCAGTGATAGCTTTCCTCGGCTAAGCCTAGGAGAATTTGGTGCCGCATGCAACTATATTAGAAAATTTCAAAGTCGAAGGCGTTATACCAAGAATGGTTTTGTTGGAAAATTTAGATGTCAGCTTACCTGGTAGGGAAATGCTTATTGATTCGGACAGTGGGATAGATAGTGTGCCTAAGCCACACCGAGTTCATGTATAGCATTGATCATATGCTAAATGTGGATTAGGCCACTACCATTTTTAAATGGTGGAAGAAAAAACTCATCAAAGCGGATAAATGGCGATTTTTGTGTTTGATATTTCAAAGCATGCCTGCTTTGCATTTTTCCTCCATGGATAGCATCACTTTTCCTTCTCACCTGGGTGTTAAGAGTATTGCATCTTGAAGGGGTTTGGGGATTAGTACCCGAGAGGTCATTGGGCAACCAATGTTCCTCCTCCATCACGCCCTTCAGGCACGGTGTTCATGTGGAGCGATCCATCGACTTTGCGAGGGGACCTCTCCTCATTTGGATCAAAGGAAGCGGACTCTATACGGACTCACTGCCATGTACATGCGGTTCAATGTACACAAAGAAGATATTTTCAATTTCTTTCAAGGCATTCGTGGGCAGGTGGTGAGCGAAGTGGAGGTCATCAATTGGGCGATCACTAATGGGCACATCACTAGTGCCCAATTTGAAGAATTAATGGCCCTCATCTCTGGAGACTAACAAGCTACTTCACGACCTAGAACTAGAGCATGGGAGGCCCCGGCATGGCTGCTCATGCATCTGCTAGAGCATGGGAAGCTCACAGAAGCTCCAGTTCTGCATCTACCGAAGCTTGGAGGCAAGAAACACGGCAGCTCAGGGAGGCAAATGCCAGCACCCGGTGCCGGTGGAAGCCCTGAGGAAGGACAACAAAGAAGTCAAAGGCCTCCTAGGCAAAATCCGAAGGCCTTGAGCAAGAGGAAAGCATCAAAATGTTCTCCTATAGTGGAGATATCGATGAAGAACCCTCTCCATCCCCGAAGTTTCTTATCCGGCCCAGCGGATCCACCTCGACCCAGGAATCTTCAGTGGGCCATCCTACTATCAACCGAAGAGGCAAAGCCAGCAACAGGTATTCACCCTTCCGGCCTCAAGAGGAGACAGCCAGCGAGAAAGGTATTCACCCTTCCGGCCTTTTCTTGATCCTGCATTTTCTCGGGCTCTTGTGCATTATACATCCCGTCTCTTGGGGTACATACATGCCTGTGAACCTTGAAGACCTTCTTGGCCCTCCTATCCATTTAATCATTAATCCAGCTTTATCATTCGACGAGGCCAGCAACGTTTGAAGAATTCATCAATTCCACGGTTCGAGGGCTCGGCTTATACGGGATAATGATATCTTCACCCCCTTTTGGCCTAAAAGAGGATCTCAGGGAATGAATATCTCTACTCCGAAGAGATAGACCTCTTCCGCAGGACCATGCGCTATGTAGTGGAGGCCGAGCCTCATAACTACCCCTTAGCTCGATTCACTTCCATCATGCTTTGTGCGAGATATACAATCAACCCTTGTCCAGAAGAGGTGTAGCGCAACGCATCAATGGTGAGAATGAAGGCCACCGCCCTTTGCATGGTATGCGTGAGGTGTTGATTCCGGTGCACATTGACCGCCACTATGTATTGGTCCGTTTGAATACGGATATAGGACATGCCGTGCTTTATATGATCCAAGCCAAGGCGAAGGGTTTGCCGGACGGAAAAGACAGGTTAGTGCATGGGTTCATCAAACGAATCAAAGTGGCGATGATCAAAGAAGGCTTGTTGGCGGACAAGCTCCCTCTTATTCACTACAACGAAATGCAAATTCCCCAACTTGACCAATTCAGTGTGGGATCTTTGCTTTTCTACTACATGATGGCTATTCTGCAAGGGAAGCAAACTTGGGAAGTGCGCGGCGAGACGTCGGTTGACTTTGTGGCTCAGAGTGCGACGAATGGTGGCCAATGTCATCTACTATTACAATGTGCCAAACTATGGGTAAGTGTTTTTCCCACTCCCTTATTTTATGCCATGAGGACATAGCATATTTTAAGTGTGGTGTATGGGGAGTGACTTGAGCCACTTGCTTGTCTTTTATGTTGTGATTGCATGTTTTATTTAAAAAAAAGCTGTTTTTTAGTTGCATGATTGTTTGAGTTGTTTGCTTGAATGATTTGCTTGTGGAGGCATGGATATTAAGTATGCAATTTTGGCTTAAAATTTAATTTTTTATGCCACATTAGTAAGTCATGTTGTGATAAGGGTTTTTAAGTAGTTAAAATGTGCTCTAATGTAGTTTGATCATGTCTTTATCTTTTGAATGATATCACCATGTTTTTGGAGCTGAGTTTTGAATATTAGTTAAACATGAAATGCTATGATAGACCTAAGTAACCCTTAAAGTTGAGTGAAAAAGAAATGAAAAATGAGAACACTTCTTTTAGCCTTTGAGTGCCATTTTAGGGTATGGGTAATAATTCTACTCCTCTCTGCACCGAACATTAGTTATTTAATGGTAGGAGTCAAGTAAGCATGTGATTACTTATTAGTGCTCGATGTTTGGTGTTTAGTTAGGGTGCAAGACCTTTAAGTCACTTTGACTTCCTATGTATCCTAATTTTTGTTTGTTGTGTTGTAAATATAAAAGGTTGTGATATAGAATGTGAAAAATCCATCACTTAATTGGGAAATGGGATATGAGACATCAATGAATTTTTTGTCTCTCCTTATGTAGCAAAATGGCAAGGGGTATGCATTAGAAAAATCAGTCTTATTTATGTGTTATGTGAGTAAAAAAAAGAGTGAATAATCCATCAAGGGAGAGCATAAAATGCAACCTTGTAAGGTTATTACTAAAAAAAACAAAAAAAAGAAAAGAAAAGAAAAGAAAAGAAAAGAGGGATTCAAAATAAAAGCCACATTGGCTTGATGTTCATATGAGTAATTAGTTAGTTTGGTAACCACATTGGGTGAGTTTTGTTTATTTGAGAAGTGTTGAGCTCAATTCTTTGGCTCATGTGAGTTTATTGAGTTTAGACTAGCGTGTGAGTTCAAATAAAGTAGAATAGAGGGTGTGTTTTCTTTGATGAGCACAATAGGGAACTCTCATGATTGCTTGGCAAGTCTTGATCAATAGCTAATGGTGAGTGTAGAGATAGAGTTTTCCATCCATTGTTCATTGATAGGTATTGGGCTTGAGAATTATTATATTTGAGTGAGGTTGCTTATCCTTGGTAAGAACTTAAAGGGAAACTAGGTGCTATTTTATCATGGATTGCTTGCTCATATCTGAAATTTAAGTGGTGATATTGCGTGGTTGTTGGACAAGGGATATGGACATGAATGAACTAAGCTATGACTCATTTTGATGCTTAAATTCCCATTTCATCATGATAGAGTTGCATGCTTAGGAAACCATGATTCTCCTTGATTGTTATTTTATTTTTTCTTCCGTTTGATTGCGTGTTTATTTTATTTTTGCATGCTTGTATGTTTTTGCTTGAGGACAAGCAAAGTGGTTCAAGTGTGGTGTATTTGATAACGTGCATTTTATGCCATTATTCTAGTGTTTATTTAGGATGTTTAAGAGCATGATTAGAGCCTTATTACTTCATATATCATATATATTTGCTCTAACCCCTAGGAAGATGCTATTTGCAAATACATGCGTTTTTAAGTTTGTTTTGGCAGATTTTGGAGCTCACTTTTGATATAGTAGATGGCCTCAAACAATTGGCGTGCAAGAACAAAAGTTGCTTAGAATGATGTCCTCTACCTACCACAGAAATTTCAGAGCATTTGGAGCTGCACGTGAATTCACCCATTTCACGTGCGAACTATTTTGCTTCTCGGGCCTCTACGGGATGCAAGGAAGCTTAGGGAGAAGTTTGAGCCGATTTGGAGCTGCACGTGAATTCACCATATCACGTGCAAATTGACGTGTAGAGATATTTTTTGGACCAATCCTATCGTTTTTTCATGCTTGATCATTTGTTCTAAAGGCCCATGTCCAAATTGTGGATGGAAGATAGAGATTTTAAAGTTTGAAGTGTCACTTATCAAAACTATGTCGTTTTGATAGATGGGCTAGGTTACACACCTCAAGGCCCATCCAACCTCTATAAATAGAGGCTCCACGCCCCATGCTATGTATCCTAGACCCCCCTACATATTTTTAGAGAGAGAGAGGGGCTTACGACTTGGAGGTGCTCCTTGACCTAGGTGAGTAGCCGTCGCAATCACCGTCGCTGATTTTCGAGCCTGGATTTGAAGCCTTGTTGCGCGCGTGGATTAGAAGAAGATGTTTAGCTTTACTTGCTATGGTTTTGCTTGTAATCATACATGAGTAGTTCTTATAATCTAGGGGAGCAATGTAGCCCCCTTGTTGCTTTGTTTGTGTTTATGAATATTGGGTTTGAATGATTGAGTTTTGCATGTTTTATGAATCTGTTTCTTAATTTCTATCTTTGGATGTACACCTTGGTATTCTTAGCCCTAGTCTGGGGCGGATTGAGATTCAATCACTTATTTGTAATTGGTGTGATCATTATCCTTTTGCAAGTATGATTTATTGGCTTTGCATGTTTGTGTGTTTAGATGACCATTCTAGCATACAACTCTTAAAAGGACCTCAATGACCATTTGTTGTGCTTGGCTTATGTTTAGCATGTTTCAATCGGACAACCCTAATACCATGAACCAGTAGAGATAACATAGGGAGGTGAAATTGTGATCCTAGATGCCTTAATCTTTGATTCTAAATCCAACATTTTTAGTTATTTCAATTGCACTTGTTTTCGGTAAAGTAATTTTAAAACACAATTTTGTTTGCCAAGACATTGTTTTAAGCAAGATTAATTTGGTGATTTGAGTTAAAGCTAGATAACTTGGTAATCTCTGTGGGATCGACCCCTTTCTTGTCGTTATTCTATTTAGCATTAGTTAAGGGAATTAATATTTTGAGAAGGGATTTAAACGACAAGAACTTAACCCTCACTTGGGTTTCGTTCATGAAACACCCGTTAGTCGATGGGCTCCTTCATTTTTTCGGCAGACTTTGTAGTTTTGGAAATGGAAGAAGATAGAGGAGTTCGGCTCCTCCTTGGAAGACCGTTTCTCGAACGGGGTGTGCACCGATAGATGTGGCTCAAGGGCAACGACTCTAGAGAATTAATGAAGAGACCTTAGTCTTCCATGTATGGGAAAGGCTTTACAAGGTCAAGAGGAGGAGGACTGCTTATGGGTTGAAGATTTTGAGGAGTTGGTGGAAGACTTTTGGCGGAAGAAATTACCACAGCAAATGATGGAGTGCTCCGACTTATTGAAGCTCAACAACATGAAGAAGTGGACTTGGCAGTGAGGAGGATGAGCAAACATCAAATTCTGGAGCAAGCAATGGAGGAGAAGGAAGAGGACATACCTTGTAATGACCCGTGTTTTGCGGTGTGTAAGAAGTTAATCACGGATGCCTTGTGCATGGGGATTGTTGGGTTTTAAGGAGTTTTCCTCCCACACACTTTACCTAAAACACCTTGAATGTTGATGCACAAGTTTGAGGGAAGGAGATGAGCCCAAGAGGGGACTTTTGGGAGGTGCACGTGACAATTGATAACATGCATTTATGCCCTAGGAAGATGTTATTTGCATATCTGACGCTTTTAAGTTGTTTTGTCGGGCTTTGGAGATTAATTTTGACCAAGTAGATGGCCTCAAAAAATTGGCATGCAGAACTAAAGTTTCTCAAAATGATGTCCTCTACCTTCCATAGAAGTTTAGAGCCAAAGGCCTTGAAAGCCAATTGGACCAATTGGTGTGCAAGCATTTTTCGCATATCGGCCTTCTACATGATGCAAGGAAGCTTGGGGTAGAATTTCACGGCTTTTGGAGCTGCAAGTCAATTGGGGATATGGTGTGCAATAGGGCGTGCAGCCATATTTTTGTACCGTCACCTTGGTTTTGTTATTCTAATCATCTTTTCCCAAAGGACCGTGTCGAAATTGTGGATATTTTGGCATGTAGGGATGCGGGAAGGTTGTGGCTTGTTCCATCAAAACTACGTCGTTTTGATCTTTGGTTTCACTTAATCAAAACTACGTCATTTTGATAGTGGGAGGTCTATATAAGGATGAGGAGCCCTCTTGTTTTAGGTTTAGGGTTCTCTTCTTACCACCACATCCGTCGCAGAGAGAGAGAGAGAGAGAGAGAGGGAGAGAGAGGAGAGTTACGGCCATTTCTGCTGTGGTGTTCCTCGAGGGCGGATGACGTTCGACATGGGAGCGGGGATCGTTATTGTGGTGATACATTTTCCTACGGGTGGGGTTACGTCACCTTGTACCCAATCCGGGGTTAGGCCCCATAGTTGATGAAACGTTTAGATATCGCATTGAATGTTATATTATTTATATGTAAATTCATATAGGTGTGATCTCCTATATGAATGTTGGCCTTGATAGCGTCTTGATGTGATTCGACGTAGGGTGGGCGATGCATGTTAAATGTTTGATAAAATGCCTGTGTGAATATGTATTGTGAATATGCCTAGTCTGTGTTTGATAATATCTTTGGTATGGTTGGATTTGGGAGTTGGTAAAGGTATGCATGCAAAGTGTTTGTTTTTATGCTGGGTGGCTGGGTTTGTACATTTGTGAATGTGTGCCTACTAAGTGTTTGGGTGTATGCCTTAGTGGTATGTGTACTATGTTTTGTGGAACCCTGGTGGGCTGTGGAAGCCGGGATCAGCGTGGAACCCGGGATTGTTCTTGGAACCCGATGGGTGTCGATCCGGGGCCACTCTTGGAACCCGGTGGCTATGGAAGCCCGGGAATGTTCATGTACCAGCTTTGTGTATGATTGTATTGCTGCTTTTGCTGTTATTATATCTTGTGAAATAATTGTATAATGACACATCACTTGTACCAGAGCATGTAGATGTTAGGAGCACGGGGATGGGTTGGGGAGACATGATCCCTCTTGGAGTTGTGGTTGCTCACCCTCCTACCATGTTGTTTTCTTTATAGGAACCTACGGGCGTTAGGTGGGAACACCAAGGTGGAAGTCCTTTTCGCTTCTTGTTATTTGAGTTTTGATGTTTTTATGTAAGCTTTGTAACCCCGGTGGGGAGATATTGTAAGGTGGAGTTTAATATAATAAAAGCATGTTTTGGACACATTGGTTATGTTTGGACTCAATAAATATAAGATTGGTCTCCGAATATAAAATGTGAGGTGTATGTTGTACTCTAACCCCTTTATCCACTTGGGTAAAGGGAGGGTCACGTTCCGGTCTCCTCGGGTTGGAAATCCAAGGCGTGACAATATGGTATCGGAGCATGGTCTAGTTGGCCTAGGGTAGTGGGTGGATCTGGTTATCTTGAGTCCTTTGGAGGAACCTGGAGGGACGTGCCTAATCAACACGGTCCTCTTTGAGTCTCAAGGTGTGCTTGGGGTAGACCCGGACTGAGGTAGGATTTGCACGCATTGGCATTAGGGCACTAATTGCATTTGTTGTTATGTGTGAAAATGTGAATAACGTGATGATGTGTGAAGCGTGCGACTCTAATTTTCTTGAAATACTTTGAGCATGATCAAATCCCTTGGTTTCGTCTGGGCCCTTTTTGGGGTGAGCTCAAACTAGACCAATGGTGAGAAATTTTAGAGTCGCCACCAACTATTTTTGGGGTGCAGTTGGATACCTCTACCTTGAGTAGTCTTAAATGTGTGGTCTGCATTATCGGAGATGGGTTCGGGAGTTGGTTACGTGTAGGGAAGGATTAGCACCCCTACAGGCCCTTTCGTATCTAATTTAGGAGGAGGAGGTTTTTCTTTTGTTTGTCTTGTCATAACCGGGTTAAGTTTCCTAAAAAAGTCTATGATTTTTATTTAGCTAAGTTATTTATTAAAGTTATGGTTAAAATGGATTTATCCCAAATGTCTAAAAAGGGAATCCTAAAAATTTTGGGTTTTTGTTTTGAAGTGGAGAATGAGGTCCTTATGGGTTGGTTTTGGTTTTTTGGTTTTGTTTTGGAGTCCTAGAAAATGATTTTTATTATTTTCCCTTTTTTTTTTGTTTTGTTTTGTTTTGTTTTTTTGTTTTTGAAAGACACTTGGAATACATTTTATGAAAACATTTTCAAAACATGTTATTGAAAGAGATTTTAAAAAAAAATATTTTATTGAAAAAACGTTTTGTTTTGTTTTTTTTTTTTTTTGTTTTTTGTTTGTTTGTTTTTTTTTTTTTGAAAACATTTTGAAAATTATATATTGAAAATGTTTTTTTAAAAAAACGTGTTTGTTTTTTTTTTTTTTTTGTGTTTTTGTGTTTTTTTTTTTTTGAGATTGAAAATGCATATATCAAAATAGATGTGGAGTGTGTGAGTGTGACATCCACAAAAATAAAATCACTCTTTTTTTCTTTTCTTTTTTTCTTTTCTTTTTTCTTCATCCTTTCCCTTTGCTCTCTCTCTTTTTTTTTTTTGTTGTGTTTTTTTTTTGCTACACTTTACATATTACACATACACATAAGAAGAAATACAAGGAAAATGCAATGGAAAAAGGTTGAAAAGCAATTACATCAAATATAGATAAACTAAAAAACGAAAATTAGAAATAAATGCTAAAAAATACACCAAATATAGATACAAATCGGCTAAAAAAAGGAGTGAAAAGATAAGGGCTGAACAGACTTTGAATCTTCGCGAGCTCCCATCGATGCTTGATGGTCACCACTTGCTTGGATCCCAAGAAAATGTGACAACGAGGTTTGTGAGGGGGGGGGGTTTCTTGGTATTTAGAGATATGAGGGGTGAAGTGGGCGTGAGAGAAAGGGACCCTGAAAAGGATTGGTGCTTTTGTATTTTTTGCTGCTGAACACGCGAAAAAGGGGCTGAAATTGGGATTGTTTTTGTGTTTTTTTTTTGTTTGCTGAAAAAAAGAAGAAAAAAAGCTGGCGTGAGAGGAGGGAAAGAGGATGCAGGGGCGATGCTGATGCGAGAAAAAGCGGGCGTTCATCGAGAAGATGAGGTCAGGGCGTTTCTCTCCTTTCTTTCTTCTTTAATGATCTCTCTCTTCTTTTTTCAATGATCTCTCCACTATGTGTTTTTTTTTTTTTTGCTCGCACTAGGATGAGGGAGGGATGAAAGGGTACGGTTTTTTTCCTTTTTTTTTTTCAATGATTTTGCTCTGTACGTGTTTTTCTCTTTTTTTTTTTTTGCGGGGATGAAGGCGGGCGGAAGAATTTTTCTTGTGCGTGGGAGTCTCAGAGCGTAATCTCCTCTCTTCTTTTTTTCTTCTCTCTTCTTTTTTTCAATGATCTCTCCACTCGTGTTTTTTTTTTGCTCTGTCGCACTAGGATGAGGGAGGGATGAAAGGGCAGGTTTTTTTTCCTTTTTTTTTCAACGATTTTGCTCTGTCTGTGTTTTTCTCTTTTCTTTTTTTTTTGCGGGGATGAAGTCAGGCGAAGAATTTTTCTTGTGCGTGGGAGTCTCAGGCGTAATCTCCTCTCTTCTTTTTCTTCTCTCTTTTTTTTTTTTTGAACTCGTGAGATCATCTTAAAAGAGCTGCGAAACGTTTTTTTGGTCGGATGTCATTAATTGCGGCATTTAATGTTGCAATTATTATTTCCAGCTCTTGTGCAATCTGTTGGGTGCATTATTATTTCCAGCTCCATTAATTTGCAGATCGGTGTTTGGTCGGGTGGACGGTGTGCGGGAAAAGGGGAACTCGTGATTTGCCTTTTTGCATTTGTATTTTAACGAAGACATGTGACCGACAGGTATTAAAATGATGCTTTGTCGAGATGGCCAGCATATAAGACAAGTCCCGTGAACGACCGAGTGAGAGGAAAAAAGGAAACCCGTGAGAAAAGTCGACGCGAGAAGCCAGCGAAAAAAAAATCAGCGAAGGCGAAAAGGGTCGGAGGTTCGAAGTGTCGGCGAGTCGGAGCGTCGGCGGGTCGAAGTGTCGGCGACGAGGCTTCGAAGGTCGACGTCGGAGGTGGAAGGCGTACGGGTTCCGCGGGTCGAAGGCGCCAGTAGTCGGTGTCGCGGTTCGAAGTGTCGGCAGCGAGGCTTCGAGGGTCGAAGGCGGAAAGGCGTACGGAGTTCCGCGAGTCGAAGGTCGGAGTGTCGGCAGAGTCGGAGGCTTCGAGGCTTCGAGGCTTTGGGGCTTCGAGCCCGGGACTTGGGCTTCGAGCCGGGGCTACGAGGCTTCGGGCCCGAGGCCGAGCCGGGGCTTCGAGGCTTCGAGCCGGGGCTGCGAGGCCCTGGGGCCGAGGCTTCGAGCTTCGGGTCAACGGGTCGAAGTGTCGGCAGGTCAACGGTCACCGGTCAACCCCGTTTTTTTTTCTTTTAACTTTTTTTTTAACTTTTAATTACCTTTTTACCCCCACTAAAATGCAAAAATGGATGACCTTCCAGGGATTGTTCGAGGAGATCCGTGTTAGCTTACATAGGCATTTTTGAAGAGTTTCGCTCGATCACTTTTGCGGGCAGGTTGACCAAGGGGCATTGATCGTCTTTTAGCGAGTTTGCCTTTTTCCAACGAAAGTTGTTTTGGCATAACTTCTTCGTTTTAAGTCCGATTTGAGCTCGGTCAAGTCGTTGGTCTCCAATTTTCATCCTCCATCACCTGGTGTTGGTCTTGGGTGCTTCAAGGACTTATAGCATAAGTCATTAATTTTGAACTCCCCATCCGTGTCAATTGTATCCATCTCGTGCAGACCGGGGTAGACCATTCCTTGGAAGTATGGGATCATTGTGGACCTGTTCAACAAGGTATATGGCATGGGCAGAAGGTATATCAAATGGGGTTAGTATGTCCAACCCGGACAAAATAGGGTCCTACAATGACTACAAGGAAAGGTCCTTATTTATTTGAGTCAGTGTGAATGTGGATTAGTGCGAATGTGTGAAATGTGATATGCCTTGTGATGGTAGCATTGTTAACGAGGAGTAGAGGAGGTAGCACACGATAGATTTCGAATGCATTTTGACGATTGTCTTACTTACTTCATGTAGTAAGAATGCCACCAAGGAGAGTAACACGTGCGTCCGGGCGATGGGCGTGAGTCATCTGGCCCATGAGGGTCCGGTGCGGGCATCCGTTGGAGGACATACGCTATGTCTTGGCGCGGCTACGAGAGGGCATCCGACTGGAAGTCCAGGAGTCGAGGGAGGGTATCCGAAGCAAGAAGTTCGGGATGAGGTGCACCGTGAGATGGCGGCACGACGGTGGTGCCACCACCACCACCACCAATGGGGAGTTACCTCGGGAGCATGAGAGTTCACCTGGGCGGCGACCGATTCGTGTAGAGGATGGCAAGGTGACACGGTTCCGAAAGGAACAACCTCCAAGGTTGAAAGGAGAAGGGAATCCCATGGTAGCCGAGCAATGGTTGAGGCGGATCGAGCACGTGTTTTCCTTTCTCTCACCCCGGAGGAGGATAAGGTGAGACCTGCCATTCGACAGCTGGAAGAGAATGCTTGGGAGTGGTGGCCGAGTGTTCAGGGGAGCCGAGCGCTGTGAAGACATGCCGTGGGACGAGTTCTTGCAACTCTTCCATGATGAGTTCTTCCTCGAGTCCTTGAGACGAGCAGGAGAGAGAAGAATTTGGCGACTGGAAACGAGGATCAAAGACGGTGCTCGAGTATGAGCGGGAGTTCCGGAGCTCGAGTAGGTTTGCCCCCGAGACAATGGCAAGGAGGACCTGAAGGCCCACAAGTTCACCTTGGGTCTCGGGCCAGCTTCTTGGGCAGAGGGGTGGTGATTCTCGCGTTTGAAGACCTCTTAAGGTTGTGGAGACGGCTCCGTATAGGCGAGAGGAGCTGGAGGATGGGAGGCAGTCCATCGGGGTCGCCACTGAAGGTGAGTCCGAACGCGATTTGGGGTCCAAGAGGCCCAAGACCCGGGGAGAGATAGTAGTTCCTTCCGCAACCGGGGACGGACATTGGTGAACCCGGCCGAGCTCTAGCTTTGGCGGTGGCGGGACGGGGGAGGTCCAGCGGGGAGGTCTCCCCGCCGGTTGTCATTCTTGTGGGGAGCAAGGCCACTTTAGGAGGGAGTGTCCAAAGAAGGATCGGAAATGTCATAGTTGTGGACGAGAGGGCCATCTGAGCCGGGTTTGCCGGAGTGGCAACAAGGGAGTTGGAGGTATGACATCCAAGACAAGGAGTGATGCCGTTCCGTGCACCAGCGGAGAGACCAGCTCGTCGGTGGCGGCCCTAGTCGGCGGGGATCCAACCAGACCCGACCCCGGGGGAGGCTTGGAGCGGCAGCAGATCGAGGCGGAGGCAGCCTTGGCGGGAAGCGCCCGGTGAGTGAGCCGACCGGTGGCACGGCCAAGGGAGGGTGTTTGCGCTGGAGGCGACGTACCAGGAGGAGGCTGAGAGTTACCACCTCCACCAGGAGGGTGGAGCAGGACCTTCGGTGGTTAGAGGTACCCTTCGATCTCTCGTAGGCTTGTTTCTGTTCTTTTCGATACGGGTGCATCGTGTTCTTTTGTTGCTTGAGCTTGTAATTGAGGGATTGGGGTTAACATGTGTTGAGCGCAGAGAGACCCCTAGCAAGTGAGTCTCCGTGGGAGGTGTGATTGAGGTGCGTGTATGTCATGGGTCGGTGTTAACTATAGGGGATGTGGAGCTTAGTTTTGATTTGTACGTGATGCCCTTGCGTACATTTGATCCGGATCTTGGGTATGGATTGGCTTATGGCTTACCAGGCCAAGATAGATTGTTATCGGCAGCGTGTATCCTTTGTGACACCCACAGGGACCTCTTGCACCCTACAGGGGGAGTGGGACTGTGAGGCGAGTCCAGGTGGGCCAATGTTGGACCGGTGGGGTGCCATTACCCACGGGTTGGCAGCCCCGACCTTTCCCTGAGGAAGGGAAAGTGGAGAAGAGAGTGTGGCCAAAGTGTTGTTAACCAATTTCGGATGTCTTTCCTGACGAGTTGAGGAGTTTACCTCTAAGAGAGGTGTAGAGTTCACCATTGAGTTGACTGGGGACGGGTCCGATTTCCCAAGTGGCTTATCGGATGGGGCCAGCCGAGCCGAGGAGCTTCGGCGCAAGATAGAGGAGTTGGTGGACCAGGGTATATCAGACCGAGTACCTCACCCTAGGGTGCTCCGGTGCTCTTTGCAAAGAGGCAGACGGCACGCTTCGCCTCTGCATAGATTACGGGAAGGCGAATTTGGTGACCGCGAAGAACAAGTATCCATTGCCTCGGATAGATGACCTGTTCGACCGGTTGAGTGGGGCCCGGTGGTTTTCAAAATAGATCTACGATCGGGGTATCACCGATTAAGGGTTAGGGAGGAGGACATCCCTAAGACGGCTTTTCGGTGCCGGGCACTATGAGTGGGTAGTGATGCCTTTCGGACTCACTAATGCACCAGCGGTGTTCATGCATTTGATGAACCAGGTCTTCGCTCCATACTTGGATTCTTTCGTGGTGGTGTTTATTGACGACATCTTGGTGTATTCCAAGACGGAGAGGGAGCATGTGGAGCATCGGCAACGATGTTGCAAACCTTGAGGAATCAACGGTTGTTTCTTAAGTTTAGCAAATGCGAGTTTTGGATGTAGGAGGTCCATTTTCTTGGCCATGTAGTGGCAGATTGAAGGGTTAGAGTGGACCCACCAAGATTGAGGCGGTGTCATCATGGGAGAAGCCAACCAATGTCTTCGAGATTCGCAGTTTCCTTGGCTTGGCAGGTACTACCGTCGTTTCGTGGAGGAATTCTCCCGTTTGGCAGCTCCTATGATAGCGTTGACTCGGAAGGGAGTGAAGTTTGAGTGGATCACAAGTGTCGGCAGCATTTGAGACTCTCAAAACCCGTTTGACCACTGCACATGTGTTGAGATTACCTAGGAGAATATTCCGTATGAAGTATATTTTGATGCGTCCAGGGTTGGTTTGGGGTGTGTGCTTATGCGGGAGCACAGTGTGGTAGTGTCACGCCCGGATTTCCAACCCGAGGAAACCGGTACGTGACTTCCTTTTTACCCACACGGAGGGCAAAGGGGTAAGGATACAAATCAAGAATTTAACATTTTAAAACTTTCACAACACATTCAAGAAAAATATAGTCCATCAAAGCTGTCCACAAACCAATAACAAAGTCGGTCTTTATTACAAAGTCCTCTTTTTAATCCATCCCCATTAGGGTTACATCGATCCCATAAAAATAACATAAACAAGAAAATAAATGAGGTCTTCCACCTTGGTGTATCCACCTAACGCCTGTAAGTCCCCGGAAAGAAAAGCAAACACGGTAGGAGGGGTGAGCAACCACAACTCGTTAGGGATCATGTCTCCCAACCCATCCCATGTTCCTAGCATCTACATGCCATGTGTACAAGTGCGGTGTTGTGTTACAATAATTTCAACAAACATAATAACAACCACATCAACAATTTACAATCCTCCACCGCCACACAAAGTAACACTTTAACCACAAGTGATTTAACCGCCTCTTCAGGCCAAGTGATTTAACCGCCTCTTCAGGCCAAGTGATTTAACCGCCTCTTCAGGCCAAGTACCACGATCAAGCACACAACACACATGGTCACTCAAGCATACAACCAAACACTTGGTGAGCACCCGATCACAAGCGCACAAACCCATTCAGGGCCATAGAGCAAACATCCAGCATACATACATACACTAAACCACAAGTCCAGTCACACGGACATATTACCAAACACTTAATGGGCATATACACACAACGTAAGTTCACACGGGCATTTCATCAAACATGTAGCAGGCATGTCGTACGGGCATTTTATCAAACACGTTTCATGCATCACACAAACACCGGAAACACCAAAATCGCCATTGAAGGCCAACATTCATATAGGAGGTCACACCTATATGAATTTACATATAAATAATATAATACTCGCCCTAGGACCCTAGGACAGAGGAGGATTTAGGAAGAACAAAATCCCTACCTCAAGTAAAAACGCAACAACACAACGAAAGATCCGATCCCACATCGAACGCCGTCCACCCACGAGTCACCGACCACCCACGCAAGACGCCCGGCGACAACCCGGGAGCTCTCCTTCCCTCTCTCTCTCTCTACGACCAATGGTGGAGCAACAAACCCTAACCCTAAAACAAGAGGGCTTCACCTCCTTATATAGACAACACAACATCAAAACGACGTAGTTTTGATTACACAGGTTAGCACCTTTCCGCACCCATATAGGCCAAAATACTCGGAATTTCAACATGGTCCTTTGGAGAAAGTTCCTTAGATGGTCAAAACCAAGGGAACCATGCAAAAATAAGCTCACTGCGCCAATTTGCACGTGAATTCCCCAATTCACGTGCACCTCCATATGGACTCCAAATGCTCTCAAACTTCACCCCTAGCCTCCTTGCATCATTTAGAAGACAATTACACTTGCACGTGAATTGGACTCATATCACGTGCACCTCACATACATGTCCATTTGGCCCGAAACTTCGTGGTAGATAGAGGACACCATTCTAAGCATCTTTCCTTTTGCACGTGAATTCATTGGAGTCCATTTACTAGGTCAAAATCTAGAAAAACTCTACTCCAGGAGGTAAAGCCGACTAACTCAAGGTACGGGTCCTTACATCCTCTCCCCCCTTAAGACTTTTCGTCCTCGAAAAGAAATGACATAAGAGGAAAAAACGAACACAAGCTACCCATTTGCCACACGACGAGCCACAACACCCTAATGGGTCATACACCACACACAAGACAACGGACATAACAGGACCACCATAATCCATAACCACAATAATGCACACAACACTTCCGCATGGCACGAATACACATCTCAAAGCACATCACCCTAATGGGCACACGTCTTTAAAAGACAATACAAATACATCAACTACTACAAGAAAACACATCACAAGAAAACACAACACTATCACAAGAAAACACAACACTATCCCTTGGCCAACAGCCACCTCCCACGCTTAGGATTGTTCGTCCTCGAACAAGTCCGGGTCTGCTCACGCATCACGGACTCACGTTCCCATGTCTCCTCCTCAATACCACGGTGTTGCCACAAAGACGCGAACCAAAGGAATAGCACGACCACGCAATAGCTTCTCTCGCCGATCTAGGATACGGATAGGGGCCTCAATGATGGACATGTCATCCTCAATGTCCAATGTCCCCCAATCAATCACGTGAGTGGGGTCGGGGTGATACTTCCGCAACCGGGACACGTGAAACACGTTGTGCACTCGACTCGGCCCGCGGTGGTAACGCTAACCGGTAGGCCACGAGGCCTACACGATCCAGAATCTCAAAAGGACCAATAAACCGCGGAGATAGCTTGGAACCTCACCCAAACCGTCGATGTCCACGGCGTGGAGAGACACGAAGGAACACATGATCACCAACGAGAAAACTCCAATTGGCGCCGCCGCTGATCCGCATAAGATTTCGCCGACTCGAGCTGCCAACAAACGCCGACGAATCAACTTGACCTTCTCGGTAGTCTTGTGAACCAAGCTGCGGTCCCAAGAGAGTCGTCTCCCCCACCTCGGTCCAACACAAAGGGGATCGACACGGCCGTCCATACAACGCCTCAAAAGGAGCCATCCCAATGGATGCCTGATAAGCGTTATTGTAGGCAAACTCCACCAAAGGAAGGTGAGTTGCCCACGAACCCCCAAAATCTAGCACACAAGCCCTCAACATGTCCTCCATGGTCCGATTCGTCCGCTCGGTCCTACCGTCGGTCTCGGGGTGAAAGGCAGTACTCGGGTGAAGCTTGGTCCCCATAGCCTCCTGCAAACCTGCCCCGAAAACGGGAAGTGAACCTCGAATCCCGGTCCAGAGACAACCGATGAGGGTACGCCATGCGGTCTCACAATCTCGTTCATGTACAGTGACTCAAGGTCCCAATAGAGTCCCGCTCGCGAACAGCCAGGGAAATGGGCCGACTTTGTGAGTCGATCCACAATTACCCAAACCATATCCTTCCTCCCCGTGGTGGGTGGAAGACCAGTCCAAAATCCATCGCTTATATGGTCCCACTTCCACTCCGCTATGGGCAAGGGCTGTAACATGCCCGCCGGCCGGCGATGCTCGGCCTTCACCTGCCGACACGTGAGGCACCGCGAAACAAAGGCAGCCACATCGCGTTTCATCCCAGGCCACCAAAAGTGTGCCCGAAGCGCATGATACATCTTCGTACCCCCTGGATGCACAGAACTCTAGGCCGGTGAAACTCCCTCATCACCTCATCCCCGAGGGAAGGCCACGACCAACCGCCCCTGAAATGACAACTCATGCTCGGGACCCTCTGTCCATCTCCCGGATAGCTCCCCAGCCTCAATACGGGCACGGAGAACCTCGCACTCAATGTCACCCAGTTGTTCCTCCCGGACGCGCTGGTACAACTCGAGCACTACCACCAAAGGACTCAGGGATCTGTCCCACCATCACGAACAACAAGGCTGCCGCAACGTCGCTAATTGCTCCATCGGCTTCCACTCTCTCACAACCACCTCGGCTTTCCCTTTTCGCTCAACGCATCGGCCACAACATTACCCCTTGCCCGGGGTATAGGCAAGAGTAAGGTCAAAGGTCCGCAAATACTCCACCCATCTCCTTTGCCTCAAATTCAAGTCCTTCCGAGTAAAGATGTCTTGAAGGCTCTTGTGATCTGAGAACACTACAAACTTTTCCCCCAAGAGGTAGTGCTGCCAACTCTTCAGGCGAAGATAACAGCCGCTAACTCAAGGTCATGAGTAGGATAATTCTGCTCATGAGGCTTCACTGCCTCGACCCATAGCTACCACACTGTGCTCCGCATAAGCACACACCCCAAACCAACCCTTGGACGCATCACAATACACCTCATACGGAATATCCTCCCTAGGCAACCTCAACACGGTGCGGTGGTCAAACGGGTTTTGAGAGTCTCAAACGCCGCGACACTTGTCGATCAATCAAACTTCACGCCCTTCCGAGTCAACGCTGTCATAGGAGCCGCCAAACGGGAGAACCCCTCTACAAAACGACGATAGTACCCCGCCAAACCAAGAAAACTACGGATCTCAAAAACGCTGGTTGGTCTCGCCCACGATGCCACGGCCTCAATCTTGGCTGGGTCCACCCTAACTCCCTCAGTGACACCACATGGCCAGGAAAGTGAACCTCCTGTGACCAAAACTCACACTTGCTAAACTTCGCGAACAGTCCTGGTCCCTCAAGGTTTGCAACACCGTTGCCAAGTGCTCCACATGTTCCTTCTCGGTCTTGGAATACACCAAGATATCATCGATAAACACCACCACGAACGAGTCCAAGTATGGGGCAAAGACTTGGTTCATCAAATGCATGAACATCTGTGGCGCATTAGTGAGCCCGAAAGGCATCACTACCCACTCATAATGCCCATACCGCACCGAAAAGCCGTCTTAGGGATGTCCTCCTCCCAACCCTGAGTGGTGATACCCCGACCGTAAATCTATCTTGGAAAACCACCGGGTCCCACTCAATTGGTCAAACAGGTCATCTATCCGAGGCAACGGTACTTGTTCTTCACGATCCACTGAATTCGACTTCTTGTAGTCGATGCGAGACGTAGTGTACCATCAGCCTTCTTCGCAAAGAGCACCGGAGCACCCCAAGGTGAGGTACTCGGTCCGATATACCCCACGACCCACCAACTCCTCGATTTGCCTCTCGGGTTCCCTCGGCTCGGGTGGCCCCATACGATACGCTACTTGGGAAATCGGACCCGTCCCTGGCACCAACTCAATGGTGAACTCCACACTCCTCTTGGGTGGCAAACTCCTCAACCGCTCAGGGAAAAACATCCTGAAATTGGTCCACAACAGCGGGCCACACCCTCTTTTCCACCTTACCCTCCTCGGCAAGGTCAGTGCTGCTAACCTGGGGTAATGGCACCCCATTGGTCCAACACTGCCCGGCCCGACTCGCCTCACAATCCCACTCCCCCTGCAGGGTGCAAGAGGTCCCTGCAGGTGTCACGAAGGTCACACGCCGCCGATAACAATCTATCCTGGCCTGGAAAGCCATAAGCCAATCCATACCCAAGATCGGGTCGAACGTCCTCAAAGGCATCACATGCAAGTCAAAACTCGGCTCCACCTCGCCTATGGTTAACACACAACCACGACACACGCGCCGTACCTCAATCATGCCTCCCACCGGAGACTCCACAACTAGGGGCCTCGCGGCCTCCACACAAGCTAACCCCAAACCGTCTATTACAAGCTCGGGAACCAACGAACATGATGCACCCGTATCGAAAAGAACAGAAGGCCCAATGTACGGAGATCAAGAGGGTACCTCTAACCACCGATGGTCTGCTCCACCCTCAGTGGTGGGGGTGGTAGCTCGGCCTCCCTCCTGGTATGTCGCCTCCGTCTGAAACACCCTCCCTTGGCCCGTGCCACTGGTCGGCTCACTCACCGGACGCTTCCCGCTAAGGTTGCCTCCGGCCCTCGGTCTGTTGCCGCTCCGGCCTCCCCCCGGAGTCGGGTCTAACTAGATCTGCCGTAGGGCCTGCCACCGACGAGCCGGTCTCTCGCTGGTGCACCGAAGCTAGCATCACTCCTCACGCCTGGACGCCGCGCCCCTGTTCCCCTGTTGCCACTCCTGCAAACCCGGGCGCAAATGACCCTCTCGTCCACCGGTTATTGCATCGCCGATCCTTCTTGGGGCACTCCCCCTTGAAGTGACCCTGCTCTCCACAAAGATGGCATCCGCTCGGTAGACTCCCCAGATGGACCACCCTGTCTTCCGCCGCCAAAGGTGAACCTCCCAGGGTTCACGGATGTCCGACCCCGACTGCGAAAAGAACCTGCTATCCCTCTCCTCCGTCTTGAGCCTCTTGGACCCTGCATCTCGATCAGGCCCACTCTGCAACCGGCGACCCCGATGGGCCTACCTCCCACCATCCAGCTCTCTCTCGCCTATACGGGCCGTCTCCACGGCCTCGGCGATAGGTCCTCAAGCGTAGAATCGCCACCCTCTCCCTAAGGGCTGGCCTGAGACCCAAGGTGAACTTGTGGGCCTTCAGGTCCTCCCTTACCACGCTCTCGAGGAGCAAACCTACTCAATCTCCGGAACTCCCGCTCATACTCGGGTACCGTCTTTGATCCTTGCTTCAGTCGCCAAATTCTTCCCTCTTCGCCATCTCACCGATTCGGGAAGAACTCATCTTGGAAGAGTTGCAAGAACTCCTCCCCAAAACATGAGTTGCACCGCACGGCTCCCCGCAACACTCGTCCACCACTCCAAAGCGTCCCCCTCCAGTGCCCGGTGCCGGTCGCACCTTATCCTCCTCCCGGGGAAGGAGAAAGGAGAACACATGCTCAATCTGCCTCAACCACTGCACCATTACCACGGGATCTTCCCCCCTTAAATCGCGGAGGTTGTTCCTTTCGGAACCGTGTCACCACATCATCCTCTTGCACGGGTCGGTACACCACCCGGAGAAACTTTCACGCTCACGAGGCAGCTCTCCCTACTGGTGGTGGTGGTGGTGGCACCACTGGCCGTCTTTGCCATCTCACGGCGCACCTCCTCCCGAACGTCCTGCCGGAGTCCCTCCCCGTAGCTCTCGTACCTCCAGCCGGATGCCTTCTTGTAGCCGTGCGCGTAGCAACGCATGCCCTCCAACGGATGGTCCCGCTCCCGGACCCTCATGGGTAGATGACTCATCGCCCATCGCCCCGGACGCACGTGTCACTCTCCTCGGTGGCATTCTTACTACATGAAGTAAGATGCACAAACGTCGAACGCGTTTGACTACTAACAAGTTGACTACCTCTACCCCATTATCAAGTCAAGCCGTACATGGCATTACACACATTGTAACCATTGCATCAATCAATATTGCACACAACGATCCACATTGTAGTCATACCCAAGGCATTCCAAGAATATTCAGAGTTGCATGCTCACACATAATCATGTTATGCACATCCTTCACACATGACAACAAATGCAACTAGTGCCCTAATGTCAATGCATGCAAATCCTACCACAAGATTGGACTACCCCAAGTACACCTTGGAGGCTCAAAGAGGACCATGTTGATCGGGCATGTCCCTCCAGGCTCCTCCAAAGGACTCAAGATAACCAAGTCCGCCCACTACCCTAGGCCAACTAGACCATGCTCGATACCATATTGTCACGCCCGGATTTCCAACCCGAGGAAACCGGTACGTGACTTCCCTTTACCCACACGGAGGGCAAAGGGGTAAGGATACAAATCAAGAATTTAACATTTTAAAACTTTCACAACACATTCAAGAAAAATATAGTCCATCAAAGCTGTCCACAAACCAATAACAAAGTCAGTCTTTATTACAAAGTCCTCTTTTTAATCCATCCCCATTGGGTCCTTACAGGTAGCTTATGGGTCGAGGCACAAGCCTCATTAGTAGAATTACCCTACCCATGATCTTAAGTTGGCAATGTCGTCTTTGCCTTGAAGAGTTGGCAACATTACCTTTTGGGGGAGAAGTTTGTGGTGTTCTCAGATCACAAGAGTCTCCAATACATCTTTACTCAGAAGGACTTGAATTTGAGGCAGCGGAGATGAGTAGAGTATTTGCAGACCTTCGACTTTACTCTTGCCTATACCCCAAGCAAGGGCAATGTCGTGGTGATGCTTTGACGAGAAAGGAAAAGCTAAGGTGGCCGTAAGAGAGTGGAAGGCGATGGAGCGGTTAGCGATGTTGCGGTCGCAACCTTTGTTCGTGATGGTGGGACAGTCCTAAGTCCTTTAGTTGTTGTGCCTGAGTTGTACTTGGCGCGTTCGGGAGGCACAGTTGGGTGACATTGAGTGTGAGGTCCTCCGTGCCCGTATTGAGGCTGGTGAGCTATCTGAGGATTGGACAGAGGGTCCTAAGCATGAGTTGTCTTTTCAGGGGCGGCTAATAGTGGCTTCTTCTCTCAGGGATGAGGTGATGAGGGAGTTTCATCAGTCCCGAGTTGTTGTGCATCCTGGGGGTACGAAGATGTACCATGCCCATCGGGGACATTTTTGGTGGCCTGGGGTGAAACGCGATGTGGTCGCCTTCGTTTCATGGTGCCTCACGTGTCGGCCAGGTGAAGGTTGAGCATCGGCGGCCGGCGGGCATGTTACGGCCAGTTGCCGATACGGAGTGGAAGTGGGACCATATAGCAATGGATTTTGTGGATCGGTCTTCCACCCACCACAGGAGGAAAGATATGATTTGGGTGATTGTGGATCGGCTCACAAAGTCGGCCCATTTTCTTGCTGTTCGCGAGCGTGACTCTATTGGGACCTTGAGTCAGTTATACATGAACGAGATTGTGTGACTGCATGGAGTCCCATCATCGATTGTCTCTGACCGGGATTCGAGGTTCACTTCCCGTTTTTGGGCAGGTTTGCGGGAGGCTATGGGGACCAAGCTTACCTTGAGTCACCCTTCCACCCCGAGATCGATGGCCAAACAGAGAGGACGAACCAGACATTGGAGGACATGTTGCGGGCCTGTGTGCTAGATTTTGGGGGTTCATGGGCAACTCACCTTCCTTTGGTGGAGTTTGCCTACAATAACGATTATCAGGCATCCATTGGAATGGCCCCTTTTGAAGCATTGTATGGGAGGCCGTGCCGCTCACCCTTGTGTTGGATCGAGGTAGGAGAGGCAGCTCTCTTGGGACCACAGTTGGTTCAAGAGGCTACCGAAAAGGTCAAGTTGATTCGTCGGCGCTTGTTATCAGCCCGCAGTCGACAAAAATCTTATGCGGATCGGCGGCGGCGCCTTTGGAGTTTTCTCGTGGGAGATCATGTCTTTCTCCGTGTCTCTCCACGACGTGGACATCGACGCTTTGGGAGAGGTTCGAAACTCTCTCCCCGGTTCATTGGTCCTTTTGAGGTTATAGCTCGTGTGGGGCCTGTAGCTTGGGGTAGAATTTCATGACTTTTGAGCTGCAAGTCAATTGGGGATATGGTGTGCAATAGGGCGTGCAGCCATATTTTTGTACCGTCACCTTGGTTTTGTTATTCTAATCATCTTTTCCCCAAAGGACCGTGTCGAAATTGTGGATATTTTGGCGTGTAGGGATGTGGGAAGGTTGTGGCTTGTTCCATCAAACCTCGTCGTTTTGATCCGGGTTTTACTTAATCAAAACTACGTCATTTTGATAGTGGGAGGTCTATATAAAGATGAGGAGCCCTCTTGTTTTAGGTTTAGGGTTCTCTTCTTCACCCACCGTCGGAGAGAGAGAGAGAGAGAGAGAGAGAGAGAGAGAGAGAGAGAGAGGGAGAGAGAGGAGCGTTCCGGCCATTTCTTTCGTGGTGTTCCTCGAGGGGAGGATGACGTTCGATGTGGGAGCAGGATCATTGCTGTGGTGATACATTTTCCTATAGGTAGGGGTTCTATCACCTTATACCTAATCTGGGGTTAGGCCCCATAGTGGATGAAACGCTAGATATCGCATTGAATGTTATATTATTTATATGTAAATTCATATAGGTGTGATCTCCTATATGAATGTTGGCCTTCAATGGCATCTTGATGTGATTCTGACGTAGGGTGGGCAGTGCATGTTAAATGTTTGATAAAATGTCTGTGTGAATATGTCTATGTGAATATGCCTAGTATGTGTTTGATAATATCTTTGGTATGGCCGGATTTGGGAGTTGGTAAAGGTGTGCATGCAAAGTGTTTGTTTTTATGCCTGTGGGCTGGGTTTGTACATTTGTGAATGTGTGCCTACTAAGTGTTTGGGTGTATGCAGTGGTTATGTGTACTATGTTTTGTGGAACCCGGTGTTGTGGAAGCCTGGGACTGTTTTGTGGAACTTGGTGGTCGTGGAAGCCCGGGACTATTTTGTGGAACCCGGTGGCTGTGGAAGCCTGGGACTGGTCTTGGAACCCGATGGGTGTGGAAGCCCGGGACTGCTCTTGGAACCCGGTGGCTGTGGAAGCCCGGGAATGTTCATGTACCAGCCTGTGTATGATTGTATTTGCTGCTATTGCCTGTTATTATATCTTGTGAAATAATTGTATCATGACACGACACTTGTACACATGGCATGTAGATGTTAGGAGCATGGGATGGGTTGGGGAGACATGATCCCTACTTGAGACGTGGTTGCTCACCCCTCCTACCATGTTGTTTTCTTTACGGGAACCTACGGGCGTTAGGTGGGAACACCATGGTGGAAGTCCCGCTTGTGGCTTGCTTACCGTTATTTGAGTTTTGTTGTTTTTGTGTAAGCTTTGTAACCCGATGGGGAGATATTGTAAGGTGGAGTTTAATGTAATAAAAGCATGTTTTGGACACATTTGTTATGTTTGGACTCAATAAATATAATATTGGTCTCTTGAATATAAAATGTGAGGTGTATGTTGTACTCTAACCCCTTTATCCAACTTGGGTAAAGGGAGGGTCACGTTCCGGTCTCCTCGGGTTGGAAATCCAGGGCGTGACATACCTCTAGCTCCAGAATCAAGGCACCTGGACACCTAAGGTATGAATTTCAGACTCTTCAAATAAATTTGCGGTTATAGTTCTTGCTAATTTAAATGATGTAGAGTGCACTCAATTGCTAGAAACCCTTAGGAAACACAAAAAGGCCCTAGGGTGGACCATTGAAGACATTAGGGGTATAAGTCCAGGGATTTGAATGCACAAAATTCTAATGAATGATGACTTTAAACCCACAACTGAAAGACAAAGAAGATTAAACCATGCCATGAAAGAAGTAGTAAGAAAAGAAATTCTAAAATGGAAAAATGCGGGTATAATTTATGCTATTTCGAATCCTGAGTGGGTGAGTCTGTTGCATGTTGTGCCCAAGAAAGGGGGTATGACAGGTGATTAGAAATGAGAAGAATGAATTGATCCCATCTCAGACGTGACGGGATGGAGAGTGTGTGTTGACCATAGGAAGTCGAATAAGGCCACCGGGAAGGATCACTTTCCCCTTCCTTTCATTGACCGGATGTTGGATAGGTTAGCCGGCTATAGTCACTCTTGCTTTTTAGATGGATACTCCGGGTATAATCAGATCATGGTTAAACCCGAAGACCAAGAAAAGACCACTTTCACGTGCCCCTTTGGCACTTTTGCTTTTAAGAGGATGCCATTTGGGCTATGCAATGCACCCGCCACCTTTCAAAGGTGCATGATGGCCATTTTCCAGGGCCTGGTGGAGGAGATCATGGAGGTTTTCATGGATGACTTTTCGGTGTTTGGTTCCTCCTACCAACAAGTGTTTGAAAAATTTAGATGTGGTCTTAGAAAGATGTGAGGAGAAGAAACTAGTCCTAAATTGGGAAAAATGTCATTTTATGGTAACTAAGGGGATAGTTCTAGGGCACAAGGTGTCTTCACAAGGTTTTGAGGTGGACAAGGCAAAAATCTCCACTATTGAGACTTTGCCACCTCCAACAAATGAAAAAGGGGTGAGAAGTTTCCTTGGCCATGCTTGGCTTTTATAGGAGATTCATTAAGGACTTCTCTAAAATTGCAAAACCCATGAGTAGGCTGTTAGAGAAGGACACAAGCTTTGAGTTCAATGCAAATTGCTTAGAAGCTTTCAACATCCTCAAGGGTAAGTTAGTCATCGCACTGATTATAGTCACACCAGCCTGGGCTCGGCCTTTTGAGCTAATGTGTGACGCAGTGATTATCTTTGTGGGGGTAGTCTTAGGGCAAAGACCTAATAAGGTGTTTAGGGTCATTTACTATGCTAGTAAGACCTTAGATGATGCTCAATAGAACTACACCACCCACAAAAGCGTTGCTGGCCGTGGTTTATGGACTGTCGAACAAGTTTAGACTCCTACCTTTTGGGTCTAAAGTAATTGTTTATACGATCACGCAGCTTTGAAATATTTATTTGCTAAAAAGGAAGCTAAGCCACGCTTGATTAGGTGGGTACTCCTTTTACAGGAATTTGATCTTGAAATTAGAGACACAAAGGGAGCCCTAAATTCGTTGGCTGATCACCTCTCCCGTGTGGAGAATGCACCTAAGTCTCTACCCATTATAGATGACTTTCTGATGAGAAGTTATTTGAGGTGTACCACTTCCTTGGTTTGTTGATATAGCAAACTATTTAGCTATCGGGTTTATACCCCAAGCAATTGGACTACCATCAACGAAAGAGGTTGGTAGTGGATGCTAAGAAATACATTTGGGAAGACCCTATTCTCTATAGGAGGTGTCCAGACCAAATAATTAGAAGGTGTGTCCTTGAGGAGGAGATAGATGACATAATATACCATTGTCATTCATCACATTATGGGGGCCACTTTGGGGTGCAGAGAACTGTTGCTAAGATCATGCGGTGTGGCTTCTATTGGCCTCACTGGTGAAAGACACCTATGTCTACATCAAAACCTGTGATAGATGTCAAAGGGTAGGTGGTCCGTCTAGGAAGAATGAGATGCCATTAATCTGGAATTCTTCCGGTTGAAATTTTTGATATATGGGGCATTGATTTTATAGGGCCATTTCCCAATTCTGATGGGTATTCATATATCCTATTGGCTGTGGATTATGTGTCAAAGTGGGTAGAAGCTATACCAACCAGAGTGAATGATGCTTGAGTAGTGACTCACTTCCTTACCAGAAACATCTTTAGCCGATTTGGGACACCAAGGGCTATAATTAGTGATGAGGGTAGTCACTTCGCAATAAATTTTTTGACAAGTTGTTGAACAAATATGGGGTAACTCATAGGAAATCTTTAGCTTACCACCCACAAGCTAATGGACAAGTAGAGGTGTCCAACAGAGAGATTAAAGCCATTTTAGAGAAAACTCGTTGGAGCAAATAGGAAAGACTGGTCTCAAAGGCTTGATGAAGCCATATGGGCATATAGGACAGCCTATAAAACTCTCATTGGGATGTCACCTTACCATATTCTTTATGGGAAGGCTTGTCACTTACCTGTGGAATTAGAGCACAAGGCTCACTGGGCCTTGAGGAAGTTAAATTTTGATCCACAAGAGGCCAAAGAGCTTAGGATGACTAAATTAATTGAATTAGATGATTTCAGGATGGATGCCTATGAAAGTGCTAAAATTTATAAAGAAAGAACCAAGAAATGGCATGATAGGCAATTAACCAATGAACCTTTAACCTTGGGGCAGAAAGTTCTCTTATTTAACACAAGGTTAAGGCTATTTCCTGGAAAATTAAGGTCCAAGTGGATGGGACCTTTTGTGATAGTTGATAAGAAGCCATATGGGAGCTTTGAGCTCCAAGTTAGAGATGGCAAGAAATTTTGGGTGAATGGCAACATGATGAAACCATACTTTGATCCAACTCGAGAGGGAGATTGTTGATTCCCTCTCTTTCACCACCTCATGATCTTAATTGAAAGTCTAGCTACGGACTTTAAATAAAGCGCTAGTTAGGAGGCAACCCAATGTTTTATTTTATTTATTTTTATTCAACAATTTTGTTTGCAAGCTTACCCTGGTGCGGTAGATTTTGTTCTTTCTTGACTAACCATTTGCGGGATAGCCAAAGTTATTGGGCCTTGGACTTCTGAATTTATTTTAAGGAACAAGTGAAGCCCACAAGTACTTGAATTTAAGCCCAACAAATTGGCATGCAAGCATAGAAGTTGATCCATACTGCAAAAGCAACTCAGCGGAGAAGTTTGGGCTAATTTGGGCCTGCACGCCATATTGAACGCCAATTGACCAATTGGCATGCACCTCTTTTGCCTCTGCAAATTTCTAGGCCAGTGGATAAACATCACATGAAGCACTTTACCTCTTGCACGCCAATTGATATCCGTCATATGAAGGGATAAAAAGGCAAAATACCGATTTTGACCCTCCTAGAAGCTTCAAGAATATCACGTGCGAAGAGACTATTGCTTGACAGCTCATAAGGGACCCATCACCAAAATTTGGGACGATTCTAACTTGCACACCAATTCATCCATATGACGTGCAAGGGCTAAAATGGTCCAAACGCTCTGAAATTTTGGGAGCACGTGTATTATTTCAATTGGAGCACATGTCCTTCTGCACGCTATAAGTAAGGAGGCCTCGCATCTAGGTCTTCCACACCAAAAACGATTTCAGATCTGAAATTGGGGGATACACCTGTTCTTTGCTCTGCTCTCTTGCTCTTTGCTTTTGCTCTTGTTTTAAATATGGTGCGACAAGGAGGTCGGCAAGGAAGAAGTGCACTCACCTAGTGCTGATAGCAGCTCGAAGAGGAGATACTCTTCGGGAATGCTCTGGATATGCGTGCTTTGGAGGAATCAGACCTGGGTTGGGCTAGAGAGGTGGCTTTGAAGATTCAAAATTTGGGTTTACAAAGGTTAGTCTCTACTCAAGGTGCCATTTTTTACCCTGCCTTGCAAGAATTTTATGCATCCTGTCATGTGAATGAGGAAGAAGATGAATTGATAGGAATTTGTCAGGGGGTTTATGTCCAGAATTACCCCTGATATTATTAGAAATTGCTTTAACATCCCTGCACCCACTGATAGCTTCCCTCATTTAAGCTTAGAAGAATTTGGTACTGGCTGCAATTATGCTAGAAAATTTGAAAGTAGAAGGCGGTATACTAAGAATGGCTTTGTGGGAAAATTTAGGTGCCTAGCTTTACCTTGTAGGAAAGTGCTTATTGATTCGAGACTAGTGGAAGGGATAGTGTGCACTAAGCCACATCTAGAATTCATGTACGGTATGGATCATATGTTAAATGTGGATTGGGCCACTACCATTTTTAAGTGACGGAAGAAGAATTCAACAAAACAGTTAATGGCAGATTTTGTGTTTGATATTCCAAAGCCTGCCTACTTTGAATTTTTCTCGCCATGAATAGCATTCCTTTCCCTCCTTTCTGGGTTTTAAGATTATTGCATCCTGAAGGAGGTTTGGGGGTCAGTACAAGAGGTCATTGGGCAACCGGTGTTCCTCCTCCATCACGACCATCTAAGCACGCCGTTCATGTGGAGAGATCCACCGACTTTGCAAGGGACACCTCTATTCCAATGGATGACAGAAGCAAACTCTCTTCGGACTCACGCCATATATATGCGGTTCAATATGCACAAGGAAGATATTTTTAACTTCTTTAAAGGTATAAGTGGGCAGGTAGTGAGTGAAGTGGAAGTTATAAATTGGGCATTCACCAATGGGCACATCACTAGTGCCTAGTTTGAAGAGTTAATGGCCCTTATCACTCAAGATCAACAAGCCACTTCCAGACCTAGAACTAGAGCATGGGAAGCCCTTAAAGCTCTTGCTTTGCATCTCTTGAAGCGTAGAGAAAAGAAACAAAAGAGCTCAGGGAGGCAAATGCTAGAACCCAACGCGAAGTGGAAGCATTAAGGAAGAATAACAAGGAAGTCAAGGGCCTCCTAGGCAAAATTTGGAAGGCCTTGACCAAGAAGAAAGCATCCAAACACTCTCTGTAGTGGAGATATCCGAAGAAGACTCACCTTCAGTCCATGCGGACTCTTATCATGCCCAGAAGACCCACCATAACCGAAACTTCACTGGGCAAGCTTATTATCCAGGGGAGGTAGAGCCAGGGCGGTGGCATTCACCTTTTCGGCCCTTCATGGATCCTACCTATTCTCAAGCTATTGTGCCTATGGTGCTTCCTGTCTCATTGGAGACATACATTCTTGTTTGCACCTCAAGACCTGCTCGGAGAGCTTGTACACTTAACCATAGATCCACCCTATCATCCTCAGAGAGTCAAGGAATTTGAGAACTTCATTAACTCCCAGGTGTTAAGGGCTCGCTTTGCAAGGGATATGGACCTTTTCACCTCGTTTGTCCTTCAACGGATCTTAGGCAATGAATATTTATACTCGGATGAGGTGGACTTATTTTGCGGGACTATGCGTTTCATAGTGGAGGCCGAGCCTCATAACTACCCACTTCCCAAGATACCTCTATTATCTTTGTGCGAGCTTTATGAGCAACCTTTGTCCGAAAGTGTGTGGCGTCAACGTATAAATGGTCGAATGAAAGGCATTGTCCTTGGCATGGTATGCACGAAGTGCTGATCCCTATACACATTGATCGTCACTATGTCTTAGTGCGTGTGGATTTGATTGCAGGGCGTGCGGTGCTTTATGATCCAAGCCAAGGCGAAGGGTTCACCAGAAGAAAGAGACGGCTTGTTCATGGGCTCATAAAAAGAATCAAGGATGCGATGAAAAAGAAGGATTGTTGCGGGACAAGCTCCCTCTTATTCACCTCAACGAAATGGAACTCCCTCAATGACTGACCAATTCAGATATGGGATTTTTGTTTGCTACTATATGATGGCTATTCTCAAAATGAGGGAAAGTTTGGAAATACGCGAGAAACCTTAACTGATTTTGTTACTCGTGCACGTCGAATGGTGGCCAATGTTATCTACTACTACGAACTTGCCAGAGGTAAGTAGTTTCTACTCCATATTTCATGCCATGAGGACATAGCATATTTTAAGTGTGGTGTATTAGGGAGTGACTTGAGCTACTTGCTTGTCTTTTATGTTGTGTGATTACATGTTTTATTTATGGTGTTTGTTCTTAGATTGTTTGTTAGTCATTCTAAAAAAAAAAATTGCTAGCTTGAGTGATTTGCATGTGGAGACATGGATATTAAGTATGCAATTTTGGCTTAAAAATTTTACTTTGTGCGACATTAGTATCATGTTGTGATAAGGGTGTTAAAGTAGTTAAATTGTGCTCTGATTTGGTTTAATCATGTCTTTATCTTTTGAATGATATCACTATGTTTTTGGAGCTGGAGTTTGAATATTAGCTAAGCATAACATGCTAAGATAGACCTTAGTGACCCTTAAAGTTGAGTGACAAAGAAAATAAAAAGAAAACATGAGAAAAGCTTTTTTTAGCCCTTGAGTGCCATTTTTTGGGCATGGGTAATAGTTTGCTTACTCTTTCCTGCTTTCAACATTGGTTATTTAATGGTAGGATTCAAGTAAGCATGTGATTACTTATTAGTGCTCAGTGTTTGGTGTGTAGTTAGGGTGCAAGGCCTCTAAGTCACTTTGACTGTCTATGCATTTTTTTCTTTATTTTGTGGTGTTGGAAAGTAAAAGAAAGGTTGTGATGCACATTGTGAAAAGGGTATGCAGTAGAAAAATTCAGCCTTCCTATGTGTTTGTAAGTGTCACGCACCGGATTTCCAACCCGAGGAAACCGGTACGTGACTCCCTTACCCACACGGAGGGCAAAGGGGTTAGGATACAAACCAAGAATATCACATTTTAAACATCCACAACATTCAAGAAAGAAATGTTCATATAAGCAATCCAAACCAGTTTATTACAACAAAATCTTTTCCCATTTGGGTTACATCAATTTCCATAAGAAAAACAAAACATAAATGGAAGAGAGTAAAAATGATTATAGTCTTCCACCTTGGTGTATCCACCTAACGCCTGTAGGTCCCTGGAAAACAAACACAAGTAGAGGGGTGAGCAACCACAGCTCGTAGGGATCATGTCTCCCAACCCATCCCATGCTCCTAGCATCTACATGCCATGTGTACAAGTGCGGTGTCGTGTTACAATAATTTCAACGGACATAATAACAACCACATCAACAATTATAATCTTCCACCGCCACACAGCTAACAAAACGCATCTCAAGCAAGTAGTTTAACCGCCTCTTCAGGCCACCGATTTAACCGCCTCTCAGGCAAAGTAGTTTAACCGCCTCTTCGGGCATTGGTTTAACCGCCTCTAGCAAAGTAGTTTAATCGCCTCTTCGGAGCCAGATAGACCGTCAAGCACACAACACACACCACGGTCACTCAAGCATACAACCAAACACTTGGTGTGCACCCGTTCACAAGTGCACAAACCCACCATTCAGGCCATGTAACGTACACACAGCATACATACATACACTAAACCACAAGTCCAAATGCACACATATTACCGAACACGTAATGGGCATATACACCCGCTAAATTCACACAGGCATTTCATCAAACATATAGCATGTAATCCACGAATCACACCAAAATGCCATCAAGGCCAACATCCATATAGAGATCACACCTATATGGATTACATATGTATATATAATGAATATAACCCATAATCGCCCTAGGACCCTAGGACAGAGGAGGATTTAGGAAGAACGGAACCCTACCTCAAGTAAAACGCAACAACACAGCAATGTCCCGATCCCACGTCGAACGCCGTCCACCCACGGAGCACCGACCACCCACGCAAAGACGCCCGCAAGAACCCGGGAGCCCTCCTTCCCTCTCTCTCTCTCTCTCTCTGCGCACGGCTGGAGCAACAAACCCTAACCCTAAAACAGAGGGGCTTCTCCTCCTTATATGAGACAACACAACATCAAAACGACGTAGTTTTGATTAAGTGAATCCCAAAGCATCAAAACGACGTAGTTTTGATCACACAAGTTAGCACCTTTCCGCACCCATATAGGCCAAAATACTCGAATTTCAACATGGTCCTTTGGAGAAAGATCATTAGAATGACAAAACCAAGGGAACCATGCAAGAATATGGCCGCACGCCAATTTGAACGTGAATTCCCCAATTCACGTGCAACTCCATATGCACTCCAAATGCTCTCAAACTTCACCCCTAGTCTCCTTACCTCATTTAAGACAACCACACTTACACGTGAATTGGACCCATTTCACGTGCACCTCACATACACGTCCGTTTGGCTGAAACTTCGTGGTAGATAGAGGACATCATTCTAAGCATCTTTCCTTTTGCACATGAATTCATTGGAGTCCATTCACTAGGTCAAAATCTAGAAAAACTCTACTCGGAAGGCAAATCGACTAACTCAAGGTACGGGTCCTTACTAGAAGTATTGTTATTTCATTGCAATTGAGAAAAAAAAAGGGCAAAAAGAAAAAGTGAGCATAAATAAAAAGAGTGAATAATCCATCAAGGGAGAGCATAAAATGCAACCTTGTAAGGTTATTACTTAAAAGAAGTGTGAAAAAAAAAAAAAAAGAAAAGAAAAGAGAGATTTAAAATAAAAGCCACAATGGCTTGATGTTTATATGAGTAATTAGTTAGTTTTGTAGCCACAATGGTCGAGTTTTGTTTGTTTTGAGAGTGTTGAGCTCAATTCTTAGGCTCAAGGTGTGTTTTATCGCTTATTAGAGTAGAGTGTGAGTTTATCGAGATTTGAATAGCGTGTGAGTTTCAAATAAAGTAGAATAGAGAGTGTGTTTTCTTTGATGAGCACAATAGGGAACTCTTATGATTGCTTGGAAAGTACTTAATCAATAGCCGATGGTGAATGTAGTAAGGAGTTTATCAATCCTTTGTTAATTGTTAGGTACTTGTCATTGGGCTTGAGATTGAAAGAAAAGAGAATTTATATTTGAGTGAGGCAGCTTTATCATTGGTGAGAACTTAAAGGGAAACTAGGTGCTATTTTATCATGGAATACTTGTTGATATCTGAATTTTCAGTGCTGAGATTACATGGTTGTTGGACTTAAGAATATGGATATGAATGAACTAAGCTATGACTCATTTTGGTTGCTTAAATTCCCATTTCATCATGATAGAGTGCATGCTTAGGAAACCATGATTCTCTTTGATTGTTATTTTATTTTTCTTCCGGTTGACCGAGTGTTTATTTTATTTCCCATGCTTGAGGACAAGCAATGGTTCAAGTGTGATGTATTTCATAACATGCATTTATGCCGTTATTCTATTGCTTATTTAGGGGTGTTAAAGAGCATGATTAGAGCCTTATTGTATCATATTTCATTTATATTTGCTCTAACCCCTAAGAAGATGTTATTTGCATATGTATGCGCTTTTTAGATTGTTTTGTCGTTTTTCGAGATTAATTTTGACTACGTAGATGGCCTCAAATGAATTGGCATGCGGAATTAAAGTTTCTCGGGAATGATGTCCTCTACCTTCCACAGAAGTTTCAGAGCAAAGGCCTTGAACGCCAATTGGACCAATTGGCGTGCAAGCATATTATTGCATACCAGCCTTCTACATGATTCAAGGAAGCTTGGGGAAGAATTTCACCTAATTTAAGCTGCACGCAATTGGGCATATGACGTTCAAATTGACGTGCAGCCATATTTTTACACCGATTCGATCGTTTTGTTATGCTGATCATTCTTTCCTGAAGGACCTTGTTCATATTGTGCTTAGATTGAGAGATTTTAATGTTGGAAGTGTCACTTATCAAAACTACGTCGTTTTGATAAGTTGTGACAGATGGGCTAGGGTACACTTTATAATACAAAGATTTAGGCCATCCAGAAGCTATAAAAGGAGGTCTACACGTCCTTGGAAGAGGGGTTTTTGACAACATGTTGGAGGCTTCACGTTTTGGAGATTTTTGCAGGGTTTCACGTTTTGGAGGAAACCTAGGGAGCAGTCGTGATTTTGGAAACTTGGATTAAGCTCTGCTGCGTGGGTGATTAGAAGAAGATGTTGAGTTTTTCTTGCTTGTGTTTGCTTGTAATCATGCGTGAGTAGTCTTTTAATCTAGGGGAGCAATGTAGCCTCCTAAGTTGTTAAACCGATTATTTGAATATTGGGTTTGTTTAATTGAGATTGCATGTTTTATGAATATGTTCTTCATCTTTTAATATCTCGGGGGTGTACACTGGGTTTTCTTAGCCTTAGTCCGAGGCTGATCTTTGATTCATAACATATTTGTAATTGGTGTGACCATTATCCTGTCATGAGTATTATAATTATGCTTTGTATGTTGGTCTTATGATGACCATTCAGTAGATAAAGACTTAGAGGTCTTCAATGACCATTTGTAGAACCTTGGCTTAGTTATGGCATGTTATCAATTAAATAATCTCAAGAACCTTATAATCAGTAGAAGTAGCATAGGGAGGTGAAGTTGTGACCCTAGATACCTTTAATCCTTGAATCTTAGTCCTAAAAACAACTTGCTTTCTTTGATATTTTAGAAAACCACATAAAAATTAGATCTTTAGTTTAAAAAAGAGAACTTTTTGCCAAGACATTTTATAGAACAAGAGTAATTGGGTGTTTTGATTTAAGAACTAGAAAACTAGGCTAATCCCTGTGGGTTCGACCCCTTACTTGCTGCTATTCTTTTAGTGCAAACTTAGGGAATTTATTATCTTGAAGAGAGATTTAACGACATTAGCTAGCTCTTTTAGAGAGGCTAAAAATCTGTCACAATAAAGAGGTGAAGACTCCTTGTTCTAGGGTTAGGGTTTTCTTCGACCCGTAGCCATCGTAGAGAGAGAGAGAGCTAGAGAGAGGGGAAGGAAGAAGAGCTGCTGGTTCTTTGCCGGAGCGTCTTGCGTGGGGGAGGACGGTATCTAGCGGGAGAGCAAGGAGGATCTTCTTTTAGGTAGGGTTCTGTCTTTCTGGTCTATTCGGGGTTAGGCCTTGTGGATATTTTGTAAAGTTTTCATTGTTATTGCTATAATACTTATATGTAAATTCATATAGGTGTGATCTCCTATATGAATGTTGGCCTTCAATGGCATTTTGGTGTGATTCCGATGTTGGGTGGGCAGGCATGTTAAATGTTCGATAAAATGCCTGTGTGAATATGCCCGATATGTGTTTGATAATATGCCGGTAAGGCTAAAATCGTGAGTTGGTAAAGGTGTGCATGCTAAGTGTTTGTTTTTATGCCTGAATGGCCGAGTTTGTACATTTATGAATGTGTGCCTACTAAGTGTTTGGTTTTATGCCTGAGAGGCTATGTCTTGTCTTTTGTGAAACCCGGTGGTCATGGAAGCCTGGGACTGTTTTGTGGAACCCGGTGGATGTGGAAGCCCAGGATCGTTTGTGAAACCCGGTGGCTGTGGAAGCCCGGGACTGTTCTTGGGACCCGGTGGCTGTGGAAGCCCGGGACTATTCTTGGAACCCGTAGTTGTGGAAGCCCGGGACTGTTCATATGCTAGCCTGTATGGCTGTTTGAAATATTTGTTCTTGCTAATGGCTTACTATTATATTTGTTGAAATAATTGTATCACGACACCGCACTTGTACACCCGGCATGTAGATGTTAGGAGCATGGGATGGGTTGGGGAGACACGATCCCCTGCGAGTCGTGGTTGCTCACCCCTCCTCCTGTAATGTGTTTTCTTTCAGGAACCTACGGCGTTAGGTGGAATCTCGAGGTGGAAGACCGTATTTGTTTTATCGTTTCTTTTCGATTATGTTATTTTATGGAAATTGATGTAACCCCCGTGGGGAGACATTGTAAAAGGATTTGGAATGTAATAAAGACATGTGTGGTTGTGAACATTTATTTTGGGTTGAAGATTAATAAAGATATTTAATTTACATCTTTGTGACTATCGATGGTGAATGTATACGTTGACTTGCATGAATATTTGTTTTGTACATCCACCCCCTACCCACCGGGTTGGGTATAGGGGAGTCACGAACCGGTTTCCTGGGTTAGAAATTCGGGCGTGACACGAAGCGGTTCCCCCGTCGCGAACCGTCGATCGCGTTCTTCCCAATTTTGTCCCAAAACTCAATTATACTCGTTAAATCTCCATTTTTAAGCATTAATTCATCCCCCAAATGGCTTTCTAACTCATCCTAGCCATCTTAGGCTACCAAAACAACATCAATTCATACCAAAACAACATAAATCGAGTTTCCCAAACTCTAGGCTTCATACTTCCAATTCCACGAATTGGGAGTTAATTCACATGTTTTAGCTACTCTAGCAAGCATAATCAATGATATAAGAGTGAGAAGAACGAATCCCTACCTCGACTTTGGTCGATTTGAGCTCCGGATCGTCAATTTTGCTTTCTCCCTTCTCTTTCTCTCTCCTCTCCTCTTTCGTCTCTAGAAAGACAAGCACGTATGACAATTAGGGATTTGAGTTCTTCATCGCTCTATTTATACTTTCCCACATTTATTTCGTTAAAATATCAAAATTACCCTCACAGGGTCCCTACTCCAAATTAAGCTCAATTACTGTCAAAACGTTCCATTTGATGAGTACATCACTGTACTGAGGTTTGTTTTTCCAAACAAGGCCTCCAATACAAAGTCGCTCGACCACACCACAAAAATCCCAAAATTAGCCTTTCGGGCTCCGACTCCGAATCGGGCCCACTCACGATCAAACGCTCTATTCGGCGCATACGTCGTCGTCATCGATATTTACATCCCTCAATGTGCACTCCATCACATGGTTAACTACCGGAACCCCAAACACCGGTCATTACGGTGGTGGTGCTCTGCTACGTCCGTAAACGTATGTCCTATTATGTGTCTTGTGTGCGGTGTACGATCCATTTGTATTGTGGCTTACAGTTTTGCATAATGGGTTGCATGTGTTTGTTATTCCTTGCAGTTCTAGTGGCATGTTGTTTCTTTTCGATGACGAAAAGTCTTAAGGGGGAGAGGATGTAATGACCCGTGTTTTGGAATATGAGGAGTTAGTCACAGTTATGCCTTTTGAGTGGCAATTGTCAGGTTTTTGGGAGTTTTCTTTCCACACACAATGGCTAGATCACTTTGTATATAGATGAGCGTCTCCTGAATCCTTTTCTGCTTTTCCGTAGGAATCGCTCAAAGGATTTGACGAGAAGAGCTATCTCCTCTTCCTCGTCGTAGTCAAAATTCTCGGACACGTCCGTATCATCATTCCTCGGTATGTTTAGACGTGCAGCAGCTTTGAGAGCTACCCCCTTTTCTTTTCGAGTTATTTTCTCATCCCGGTCGAGTACTTAAACCTGACTTCGTGAGTCCGCAGCTCTCCATATAGTTCTTCAAGGGGAACATACTTGCCGGTCTTGTCGATTGCATCCGAGTTGTTTGGAGTAGTAGCGATCCGGCAAGGAGCGAAAGAACTTGTCATTTATCCGGGATTGAGAATAGTGCTCATTGACGAGTCTTCAACTCAAGAATGAGCTTGCCGAATCTCCGATTGATGCTTTCGAGTGATTCGCCCAGTTTATGATTGAAACTCTCAAAGTTACGTCCGAGAGTACGAGATCACGTTCGTATCCTGGGACCGACTCCCCTCATAGAGGATTGTCGGTTTGTCCCAAACAGCTTTTTCTGTCATGCAGCCCTGGACGTCCGTGAAAGCCTCGGAATCCAAAGACGATGTAACATAAGCCGAGCTTTTCACTAGCGCCCCGCCCAGGCTCTTTCATCGTTGGTAAGTTCAGCATCTCTGCTTTGGCCTTCAACTCCATGTTCTCCGATAGTCATCGGAATTGGAATCTCTGATGAAGACATGGCCACATAAGATGATCATGGCATACCATAAACATCTTCATGCGAGCTTTCCCTTGGGAGAAAAGCTCGGGTGTGAATTTGGGCGGTTTCGTCGAGTAAAGCGAGTAACTCTGTGGTTGAGAAGCGGCGGCAGCAGAGTTGAGGTGGGTCGACATTTTCACTACCGCTTCGATTCGGGATGGGCTCCTGTGCACCTCCGGGAGTTAAGGCGAGTGTTGAATAGCATCTTGCTTTCTTCGGCCATTTCGAGATTGAAAGAGTGGGATCTCTACTTAGAAGAAATAGAACACGCTTTGATACCACTTGATGGTCCCTTGGAGCAGGAGGGGGGTGAATAGGTTCTTATCAAAACTCTTTTCTTTCTTTTAAGACACAAACACTTATCTAGTTAAGTGATAGAATCAACCAGGAAGATAACCGAGATAGTGGAAGTATTTTGTTTTATTATCACAAGATAAATACAACAAAATAGAAGTAGGACTCTCTTACACTCTGTTTGTTGGGATAGTGCTATATAAAGCAATGTGTAATCCTAATAATGTAAAGACTATTTCTGATTAATTGAAATATTTCTTGTTTAAATATTTATTAGATTGCATTATTACGCTTTCTTGTGTGGCCGAGCATCATAACATCTCATTGCTTATCAAAGTCTATTACTTGGGTATGTGTGAGACACATACAATAGATCCACTTAATTAGACTAAGTATAAAATTAGTTCACAATCGGTTAATAGAGTTTGGGATGCTCTATTCGATAAGATTGTGGTGCGGACTATTTCCATAGTGGGAGTGATCTAATCTAGGATCATTGTAAAGAGTTTACAAATAGTAGTGCCGATATGTAATCATACATATTGAACAGGACCATGATAGAATAAGTTCTTCAACTAATATCCGTTGCATTGTATGAAGAACTTTATATTTTATCGCTAGATGACTGATTTATGGATTAATCTTAATCCAGGACCGTTTTGATTAACTCATGTCTATAATTTATGTCTTTTGACTTATTAATGAGTGAGAGGCTTAGTGCTTCAAATACCTCGATATCTTGGAGATATAATATTATAGATAGTGGGAGCGTCAAGTCAGGTGCATGGAATCCACTTGTACGTTATACGAAGAGTAATGATATTCCCATGTTGTTTAATTCGGGATTCTTGGGTGAATCAAGCGCTTGTAATTATATTAGATATAATTTATTATAAATCCTAATTCATGATTGGATCATGAATAGGTCGATTAGAGAATTAATGGTAACACATGGATAAAGATATAATTAGAGAGGTTGAACGGAATCTATTGATACTGTCTCTAATTATGAATATCATAGTGGAGGATCATATCACATGGAAATCAGTTATATCGATGGACAAATAATTTATTATGGATTCTTGTAATCATATCGTGATCTTAGAGTGCGGTTTTAGTCCCTGATCGTGGCTCGGACTAAAACTAATAAATAATGATTTAATTGATTAATGAGATTAATTAATTAAATATTATTTATTGGAGCTTCGATTAAGTGGGTCCATTTGGTCCATCTTGCTAGCCTGTTTATTCTTGTATGGAGTCTTGGATCGTTGTGAGTTAATTCTCTTGGTTGTGCTTAAGAGCTAATTAATTAACGTGTGTTAATATATATTTAAGAGTTAAATATATATCACATGGTTATTTATTTAATTAGATTAAATAAATAATAATAAATATTTTATCCATTTAATGTGATTAAATGAATAAATATATTATTTATTTATTTGATAAATAAATAATATTATATATTTATTTAATTAGTTTGTTGTAATAATTATATTATTTAAATAGTTTAAATAATATGTATTATTATTATTTAACTAAAGGGGGCGTATGCGTAATAGCACGGGGGTAACCCTAGGTCTATAAATAGATGCATAGCCTCCTAGGTTAAATGGTGTGCGTGTGCAATCACCGATAGCCAAGAGAGAGAGAGAGACAGTGACGGCCAACCCTAGCGAGGTGGTGTTCTGTTCTTTGATCCAAGGGTGCCACGACCATTGTACTCCTTGAGAAGGTGAATAGCAGAGAAGGCTATTTGGTGGTTGAATCCAGGAGACTGCGAGGACGATCAAAGGCAGATCGTGAGTTCGTTCTTGGAGGGAAAAGAAGAGGGTTCTAGCTTTACCGTTCTTCAGGTTGGTTTCTTCTTTTCTCTCTTTGCAAAATAAAACGAATTGATTCATGTTTAGATCCTGCTGTTTGTTTGCTGGAATAAAATTTTTAAAATTCGTTTCCGCTGCGGTTAATCGTTAACCCCATTCCAGTATTCCAACAATTGGTATCAAAGCTTTAAACATGTTAATCAATTTATTTAATTTAACCCTGGATGTATGAATAGAAGTAGCGGCACTCTAGGGATTATATGTTTATACATGAGATGTATGTTATAGGTTGTGTATGGATTTATATATTTTGTTCATGTGATGAAAGATTTAATATATATTAATTGTGATGGTTTGCCGGCCTTGGGATCTTAGTTTTGGTTGTATTTACATGAGATGTAATTTGCTAGAGGGGCAGTCTATTATCACTGTGTTTCCCTGCTAGTTTCTTTATTTTATTTTTAGCATCTTGTAAGCCATAATTGGCATAGAAATATTTTATGTAATATTCATGAGCCTGGAATAAAAGTGGATGACGAGTCGCCGAGCCGAAGTAGACGCAACAGTTTTTTTTTTCAGTCCCTTTGTTCGAACGTTTGGGCACACATTCTCTTCATCCGAGCATGGAGATGGTGCTGTGATGTGATGCATTTTTTTTTATGTTGAACGTGGGATGCCAAAACGACCGAGTATGACAAAGAAAAAAAAAATTAAAAAAAAAAAGGAGGAAGCTTGGGATTCCTTGCACGTAAGCTTCATGTATTAATTGGGTCTCTTGGCATGTGATGTTGGCATTGACGGCTGATGGCTGCAGTTAAAAAAAAAGGGGCGGTTCCACCTAGTCTCTCACAAGCAGTCCGGTGGTGGAGGAGTCCCATGCGGCGGCGGGTTTTCTCACAGCCGATTTACTTTCCTGATTTTTAATACTCTAAAGTTTATTCTATATTGATGGAATAATATTTAGAAATTATAGAAAGTTGACATAATTAATTTTAAAAGATTAGATCTTTCTATAATTAGTTATATCAATTTTAAATAAAAAATAATTCTATAATTAGATAACTGTTATTCATAATTGAATTATTTAAATATTTAAGTGAGAGAAAATTTTAATGGATAATTGTTATCTATTAAATTTTATTCTATATTGATAGAATAATTTTTGGAAATAAAAATATTGACATAGTTAATTTTGGAAGATTGGATCTTTCTATAATTATCTATATTAGTCTTAAATGAAAAATAATTTTATAATTGGATAATTGTTATCCATAATTAAATTATTTTAATTTTAAGTAAGAGATAATTTTAATGAATAATTGTTATCTATTAAAATTATTTAGGTTGTAGCAAGATGAAGACAATGAAGATCAACCAGGAAAGATGAAGATAAAGAGCCTGCAAGAGTGTCTTGTTTTTTTTTTTTTTTGCTTTATTTTTCTTCATAGGATGGATCCCTTGGTATTACGGCCGTAGTTTATTTAATATTTGTTTTATAAATTGCACATCACATGATCACATTACATATATAATTAGGAGTGCCGTCTACATATTATTTTTCATGCATCATATTTTATTTAAGAGTTAAAAAAATATAAAAACCCAATTTGTAAAATATTGAGTGTGAGAGGGTTTTATTGGGAATAAGACCCATGGTCTCCATTATTAAATAACTAAGGTATATGTCTTAATGTTTCTCCGAAGAGATTTTATGGACTAGGCTCAAGTTATTTTCCTAAAAGGATAGTTTACTTATTATTTAAACCAGCTGATTGATACCTCGCCAAAGCTAGGCAATTCAAAAGGTTTAGGTAATAAGACACGAAATAATGGTTATACACTCAACACGATCTCTTGCATTAATCTTCCAAAGAGGCGCTGTTGCAAGGGATGTGGACCAAATATAAACGAAAATTGAATTGGTTGAATATGCGATATTTAGGAAAGCCAAATCAATTGGGAGGGTCCCGACAAAGTAAAGAAAAAGTTTATTCTCCCAAAGGAGGTTTATTGATTCTGGATATTTTGTTATTCGTAGTAAGAGTATTGATTTAGGGTTTTATTAATACTTGTGCATTCATGCATTCATTAATGTATATGCATTTTACTAAATTTAGTTATGATGTATGCCATTCTAAAACATTTTATATTTTATATTTTCGGAAAATGTCTTTTAACCCGCTTAGCCGTTTTATTGAGCCAAAATAAATTGACCGGTGAAAATTTCAATGATTGGAAGCGTAATCCGAATATTGTGTTAAGCTGAAAAGCACAAGTTTGTCTTATCAGAGCCTTGTCCACCCGAACCTCCATTAATGCTTCGGAACCGGAAAGGATGCCTATGATAAGTGGATTGCGTCCGATGATATGACGCGTTGTTACATGTTGGCATCCATGTCCAATGTGTTGCAACAACAACATCAAGGGATGCGAACTGCCAAGGATATCATGGATTCTTTACGAGTGCTATGTTTGGGGAGATCTCAATTCGTGCGCGGTTTGAGGCCGTGAGAGCTATTATGAATAGTCGCATGAAAGTGGGAACTCCTATTAGGGATCATCTCTTAGAGATCATGGCTCATTTTAATGAGGCTGAGATCCATGGAGCTAGTATAGATCAACAGACTCGAGTTGGTATGATACTAGAGACTCTCCCGATAGCTTCATTTCTTTTAAGACTAATTATGTCTTGAATAAAATGGATCTAAACCTCACCACTCTTATGACCGAATTACAAACCTATGAGGGAATGATTAAGTCTAAGAAAGGTGAGGTGAACATGGTTGTTGCTGGTTCTTCTCTTAAGAAGAAGAAGAAGCTAAGTGACAAGAAAAAGGCATCTTTAAAAGCCAAGAGGAAGGTGAACAAGAAAAAGAAGACTCTAAAGCTGGAAAGTGTTTCCATTGCGGCAAAGAAGGGCACTTGGAAGAGGAAGCTGTAAAGAGTACCTCCAAACAGTGAAGCCAAAGGAAGGTATTGTACTTGTCCTTGAAACCGGTTTAGTGGAAAAATCAAATAATCTTTGGATTATAGATTACGGTGCCACTAATAATGTTTGTACTTCTTTGCGGGGACTTCGGGTCCAAAGGCAGCTTAAGGAAGGGAATTCATTTTAGAGTTGGCACTTGGGATTCAGTTTCAACAATGGCGATGGGAGTGCTAAAGTTATATTTTAGAAATATAAAGGATTGTTTTTATGTACCGAGTTGAACAGGAATTTGATTTCGGTTTCTTCTTTGGTTGAACATGGTTATTCTATTAGTTTTCTTTGAAAATGTTTCAGTTTATAAGAATAATATTTTGATATGTTCTGGTATAAAGGAAAACAATCTTTACAAAATTAATCCTAGCATTCATACATTGTTGAACACTGAAATAATTGATGATGAACCCATTCCAAAACGAGTTAAGTTAGATACAAATGAAACATATCTATGGCACGTGAGACTTGGACATATTAACCAAACTAGGATTCAAAGGTTAGTAAAGGATGGACTTCTCAATGGTTTAGAGGTTTGTCACGCCCCGGATTTCCGACCCGGGGAAACCGGTACGTGACTTCCCATTCACCCACACGGAGGGCAACGGGGTTGGATTACTGGATGCCACACAAGCAAGTCTAACAATTACAATAAATCAAACAAGCCACATCTTTATTTAATTCCAAACATCAAAGGTTCACAAAACAACCATGTTCCTTACTACAATTCAATCCCTTAGTACATTCCCCTCCCTGGGGTTACATAAATCATAAAATTACATTACTGAAATAAACAATAAAATGAAGATGGTCTTCCACCTTGGTGTATCCACCTAACGCCCGTACGTTCCCCGAAAGAAAACACAACATAGAGGGAGGGGTGAGCAACGCTTGACCACGGTAGGGATCATGTCTCCCAACCCATCCCATGCTCCTAGCGTCTACATGAGTGTGTACGGGTGCGGTGTAGTGACAATAAAATGTAAACAAGTTGTATTCCACATTCACATGGCATAGACATATCCACGGCCATACAGGCTTAGCCATATAGGCTAACATATCCACAACACTTAGGCTTAGCCACACAGCTAACATATCCACGACCTCTCGGGCTTAGCCACACGGGCTAACATATCCACGGCCATATAGGCTTAGCCACACGGGCTAACATATCCACGGCCATATAGGCTTAGCCACACGGGCTAACATATCCACAAGACCTCTCAGGCTTAGCCACACAAAGCAGACGATTCCCAGTCCGGGCTTCCACCACCGGGTTCCACAAGCACAACATACAAGGTCACAGGGCATTAAACCAAACACTTAGTTCGCACACCCATCGGCATAAAATCAAACACTTGACATGCGAGTCTCACGGTTATTTTACCAAACGCTTAACATGCATACATTCACAACACAAACCCGGCCACACGGGCATATTATCAAACACATACTAGGCATATTCACACAGGACATATCCATTTATAGGCATTTTATCGAACACTTAATACGCACTCACCATCCAACACCAGAATACATCAAAAGCGCCATTGAGGGCCAACATTCATATAGGAGGTGACACCTATATGAATTTACATATAAATAGTATAACAATAACAACGAAGCTCTATAAATCCTCTAGCCGGGCCTAACCCCGAAACGATCGGGGGAGACAACCCCTACCTTAAAGCGGATCTTCCTTGCTCCCGCTCAAACGCCATCCTCCCCACGCAAGATGCTCCGGCAACGAACCGGCAACTCCCCTTCCCTCTCTCTCTAGCTCTCTCTCTCTCTCTCTCTCTCTCTCTATGACGGCGCAAGGCGGTGAAGAGAACCCTAAACCTAAAAGCAGAGGGCTTCTCCTCCTTATATAGACAACACAACATCAAAACGACGTAGTTTTGATTAAGTGAATCCCAGCATCAAAACGACGTAGTTTTGATTGAATAAGCTATGACCTTCCCACAACCATACACACCAAAATATTCACAATTCCAACATGGTCCTTTGGGAAAAGATGATTAGAATGACAAAACCAAGGTAACCATGCAAAAACATGCCTGCACGCCAATTTGCACGTGAATTCCCCAATTCACGTGCAACTCCAAATGCACTCCAAATGCCCTCAAACTTCACCCCTAGCCTCCTTGCATCATGTAGAAGACAACCACACTTCCGTGAAATGGACCCATTTCATGTGCACCTCACATACACGTCCGTTTGCCTGAAACTTCTGTGGTAGATAGAGGACATCATTCTAAGCGTCTTTCCTTTTGCACGTGAATTCATTGGAGTCCATTCACCTAGGTCAAAATCTAGAAAAACTCTACTCATAAAGGCAAAACTGTGACTAACTCAAGGTACGGGTCCTTAGAGGTTACTCCTTTACCCACATGTGAATCATGTTTGGAGGGTAAAATGACCAAGAGGTCTTTTCTTTCGAAAGGACATCGTGTTAATGATCTCTAGAGCTAGTACATACGGATGTTTGTGGACCTTTTAATGTACAAGCAAGAGGAGGTTATGAGTATTTCGTCACTTTTATTGACGATATCTCTAGATATGGATATGTTTACCTAATACACCGTAAGTCGAGAGACTTTTGAAAAGTTCAAAGAATTTTGGACTGAGACGGAAAAGCAATTAGGTAAATCTATCAAGATGCTTCGATCGGATCGAGGTGGAGAGTACCTGGATAATGAGTTTAGGTCATATCTAACCGATAATGGGATATTGTCTCAACTCCTCAATACCGGCACACCACAACAAAATGGTGTTGCAGAGAGGAGGAATAGGACAATGCTTGACATGATGAGATCAATGTTAAGTAGTTCATCATTGCCCAAATCATTTTGGGGGTATGCCTATACAAACGTATTTATTTGATAAACAGGGTACCTTCTAAATCCATACCTAAGACACCATTCGAATTATGGACAGGTCGTAAACCAAGTTTAAGGCATATCCGAATTTGGGGGTGTAGGGTTCATATCAAAAGGGCTAAGGTGGATAAAGTTGAGCACGCACCGAGTTGTGCATTTTTGTAGGATATCCAAAAGAAACGAAAGGTGGTTTATTTTATAGTCGAAAGATAATAAAGTATTTGTATCGACAAATGCTAAATATCTTGAAGATGACCATATTAAAAATCACAAATCAGATCATCGAATAGAGTTGGATGAGATACCAGTTGATGAGATCAGTGGCCCAACTCGGGATCAACATGATGAGATCATTATTGATCAACCAATCATAAGAAATGAGACCACAACATTAGAACAACATCCGGCTTACTTTGCGTCGTAGTGGGAGGGTTATTAGACAACCGGACCGTTACATGGGAGTTGGAGATGCTCTGGTAGCTATCTCCGATGATCATAAAGATGATCCCTTGACCCTGAGTGATGCACCGAATGATGTAGATTCCAAAGCATGGCAACAAGCAATGGATCTTAAATGAATTCAATGTATTCAAACCAAGTTTGGGAACTTGTGGATTTGCCCAAAGGGGTGAAACCAATTGGATGCAAATGGATTTATAAAAGGAAAAGAGGCGCGGATGGAAAAGTAGAGACTTTTAAAGCTAGGCTAGTAGCCAGGGCTACACCCGGAAAGAAGGTATCGATTATGAGGAAACCTTCTCTCCGGTTGCTATGCTCAAATCCATTCGCATCCTCCTGCTAAGCTTGTACATCTCGATTATGAGATTTGGCAAATGGACGTGAAAATGGCATTCTTGAATGGTCGTTTGGAGGAGAGTATCTATATGATACAGCCTGAAGGATTCATTGCTAAAGGGCAACAACATAAAGTATGCAAGTTGCGAGAGATCCATTTATGGACTCAAACAAGCCTCTAGGTCTTGGAACATTAGATTTGACGAGGTGGTCAAATCATTTGATTTCAAGGAGCATAAACGAGGCCATGCGTCTACAAAAAGATAAAGGATGGAAATGTGGTCTTTCTTATTCTTTATGTTGATGATATTCTTATCATTGGGAATGATATAGTATCATTGGAATCGGTCAAACAGTGGTTGACTAAACAATTCCGATGAAAGACTTGGGAGAAGCAAGCTATGTTCTTGGAATCCATATTTACCGTGATAGGAAGAACAAGATGTTAGCATTATCCCAAGCCTCGTACATAGATAAAATACTTGAGAAGTATTGTATGCAAAATTCCAAAAAGGGTCAACAACCCATGAGAAATGGAATTACGTTGTCTAAGGAAATGTCTCCTAAGACACAGCAGAGATCGATAGCATGCGAAAGATACCCTATGCTTCAACAGATTGGTAGTCTAATGTATGCTATGTTATGTACGAGACCGGATATTTGTTATGCGGTGGGAATTGTTAGTAGATATCAATCGAATCCGGGAATCAAACATTGGGAATCGATTAAGCATATTCTTAAGTATCTTCGGAGAACTAGGAATTATATGCTCATGTATTCGGGGTCAGATTTGACGCTGTGGGTTACACCGATTCTCGATTTTCAATCGGATCCAGATTCGAGGAAATCAACCTCTGGCTCTGTGTTCACTTTGATTGGTGGAGCTATAGTTTGGAGGAGTGTGAAACAATCTTGTGTTTCGACTCTACTATGGAAGCCGAATATGTGGCGCCTTCGGAAGCCGTCAAAGAGGTTGTATGGCTCCGTAACTTCTTAAGGGATTTAGAGGTTATCCCTGACCTTGAGCAACCCATGACCATTTATTGTGACAATAGTGGTACGGTTGCAAATAGTAAGGAACCAAGAAGCCATCAAAGGGGAAAACACATTGAACGGAAGTTTCACCTCATCGGAGACATTGTGGAGCGTGGTGACGTGTCGGTATGCAAGATAGCATCGGAGGACAACCTAGCTGATCCTTTTACAAAGACTCTTCCTTCTAGAGTTTTTGATGGACACCTTGAGAGGTTGGGAATTCGGGATATGACACGCTTGCTTTAATGCAAGTGGGAGATTGTTGGGATAGTGCTATATAAAGCAATGTGTAATCCTAATAATGTAAGGACTATTTCGATTAATTGAAATATTTTTTTGTTTAAATATTTATTAGATTGCATTATTCCGCTTTCTTGTGTGGCTGAGCATCATAACATCTCATTGCTTATCAAAGTCTATTATCTGGGTATGTGTGAGACACATACAATAGATCCACTAATTAGACTAAGTATAAAATTAGTTCACAATCGGTTAATAGAGTTTGGGATGCTCTATTCGATAAGATTGTGGTGCGGACTATTTCCATAAGTGGGAGTGATCTAATCTAGGATCATTGTAAAGAGTTTACAAATAGTAGTGCCAGTATGTAATCATACATATTGAACAGGACCATGATAGAATAAGTTCTTCAACTAATATCCGTTGCATTGTATGAAGAACTTTATATTTTATCGCTAGATGATCGATTTATGGATTAATCTTAATCCAGGACCGTTTGATTAACTCATGTCTATAGTTTATGTCTTTTGACTTATTAATGAGTGAGAGGCTTAGTGCTTCAAATACCTCGATATCTTGGAGATATAATATTATAGATAGTGGGAGCGTCAAGTCGGGTGCATGGAATCCATGCTTCGTTATACGAAAAGTAATGATATTCCCATGTTGTTTAATTCGGGATTCTTAGGTGAATCAAGCGCTTGTAATTATATTAGATATAATTTATTATAAATCCTAATTCATGATTGGATCATGAATAGGTCGCCCATTAGAGAATTAATGGTAACACATGGATAAAGATATAATTAGAGAGGTTGAACGGAATCTATTGATACCGGTCTCTAAATTATGAATATCATAGTGGAGGATCATATCACATGGAAATCGAGTTATATCGATGGACAAATAATTTATTATGGATTCTTGTAATCATATCTGCTTGATCTTAGAGTGCGTTTTTAGTCCCCGATCGTGGCTCGGACTAAAACTAATAAATAATGATTTAATTGATTAATGAGATTAATTAATTAAATATTATTTATTGAGCTTCGATTAAGTGGGTCCATTTGGTCCATCTTGCTAGCACCGTTTATTCTTGTATGGAGTCTTGGATCGTTGTGAGTTAATTCTCCGGTTTGTGCTTAAGAGCTAATTAATTAACGTGTGTTAATATATATTTAAGAGTTAAATATATATCACATGGTTATTTATTTAATTAGATTAAATAAATAATAATAAATATTTTATCCATTTAATGTGATTAAATGAATAAATATATTATTTATTTATTTGATAAATAAATAATATTATATATTTATTTAATTAGTTTGTTGCGTAATAATTATATTATTTAAATAGTTTAAATAATATGTATTATTATTATTTAACTAAAGGGGCGTATGCGTAATAGCACAGGGGGTAACCCTAGGTCTATAAATAGATGCATAGCCTCCTAGGTTAAATGGTGTGCGTGTGCAATCATTGATAGCCAAGAGAGAGAGAGAGACAGTGTGTCGGCTAACCCTAGCAGAGGTGGTGTTCTGTTCTTTGATCCAAGGGTGCCACACCCGTACTCCTTGAGAAGGTGAATAGCGAGAGAAGGCTATTTGGTGGTTGAATCCAGGAGATCGCGAGGACGATCAAAGGCGGATCGTGAGTTCGTTCTTGGAGGGAAAAGAAGAGGGTTCTAGCTTTACCGTTCTTCAGAGTTGGTTTCTTCTTTTCTCTCTTTGCAAAATTAAACGAATTGATTCATGTTTAGATCCTGTTGTTTGTTTGCTTGGAATAAAATTTTTAAAATTCGTTTCCTTGCGGTTAATCGTTAACCCCATTCCAGGTATTCCAACACTTTTACAAATGAACTCACACACTAGCCAAATTCTATCTCCAAAAATAAAGCCGCTTGTGCATACACACCTGGTTAAACTTTTCTTACAAATGCACACTTACTCTACTTTTTTTCACAAATGTACAAGTATGAATATTTATACAAAACATTCCTAAGAGACAACCTTGGAACTTGTAGTTCCGAATGCGTTGAGACTAACTATCCCTCGGTAATCTCTCCGCCTTGACTGTCGCGGATTGTAGAGCTCAAGATCTTGGGTTTGAAGAGTATAAGTGTCTTTGTGAGTTCCCAAATATAATTAAGGTTGTGTCCACATATCCGGGTGATCCACGTGTGAGATTCTTCAGGTTTTCAACGAGTTTGTCTTACATCGGGACACCGCGAGCTGATAACTTTAAATGCGGTTGAGTTGAAGCAGTATCTTCTTGGTCCGGTGTAATTTTCCTTACTCTGTAGCTAATGAAGCTCGGAACCTTACTTCGTGTCGATGATTGCTTACTCCGTATCTATTTAGTCTTGGAATCTTTAGTCCGTGTCGAGGCGTTCCTTACTCCGTATGTAAGTTCCTTACTCCGTAGGAGGAGAGAGTGGCCGGATTCCTTACTCCGCATCTAATTTCCTTACTCCGTGTCTAATAAAGACTCGGGTCCTTATTCCGCATTAGTACTTCCTTACTCCGTATGTAAGTTCCTTACTTAGCGTCAATTTGACTTAGTCCGCACGAATGTTCCTTATTCCGTATGTATTGGTGACTTGGTTATTTACCAAGTGTTTGACGACACTCACTCTTGTCCGGATCAGGATTATGTATCTCCTATCCTTAGCTTTGCTCTCACGAGTGTATCTTCGGATTAATAACATATCTTCTGCAACGATCAAAGAAACACAAAAGAGCTCAGATCAAATTACATAAGGCTTTATCAGCATTATCCAAATTCTGGGCTTGATCCAACAATGTTGATATGATAATTATATATTGTGTGGATTGTTGAATACATGTGTTTATCTGAAGTGTTGTGGATGTGATTATGTGTGCTATGTGGTTATGATAGCTTGTGTGGCTGTGGAGCCTGTGTGGCTGTGGGTATGGAAGCCTGTGTGGCTGTAGAGCCTATGTGGCTGTGGGTATGGAAGCCTGTGTGGTTGTAGAGCCTATGTGGCTGTGGATATGGAAGCCTGTGTGGCTGTGGAGCCTGTGTGGCTATGGCAATGGTTGTATTTGCTATTGTGGCTTGTCTGTGTGTTGACATTTATACAAATCGATTGTTACCAGTTGTTATATTATTGCCAGAACACTACACTTGTGCACGTCCTCATGTAGATGCTAGGAGCATGGGATGGGTTGGGGAGACATGATCCCTACTGAGCTGTGGTTGCTCACCCCTCTTACTATGATGTGTTTTCTTTCAGGAACCTACAGGCGATAGGTGGAAGCCTAAGGTGGAAGATCGTATTTGTTTAATTGTTTTTTTTCAATTATGTTATTTTGGAGAAAATGATGTAACCCCGGTGGGGAAAGATTGTAAAAGGGATTTAACTGTAATAAAGGCATATTGATTGGTTTGTAAACGTTTATTGTGGTTTGAATTTAATAAAGATATGATTTTGTCTTTGTGAATATCTACTGTGGGAGTTTGTGATGTCCTATGTGAAGTTATATTATCCCAACCCCTTATCCACTGCGTGGGTAAAGGGGGGTCAAGAACCGGTTTCCTCGGGTTGGTAATTCGGAGCGTGACAAGAAGGCACACCAAGAGCCACGGTGACCAGCCAATGTGCTACGAAGACGAAAAATGGCATCCCAATTCGTGGACTTGAAGACGTATTGTCCATTTTATTTTGTTTCCTCTGCACTTGTTTTTTTGTGCCACCTCTACCCGTTTTCATTTCCCATTGTTTCCATTCATTCATTTGTTCTTTGGTTGCTGTCATTGGTTTGTTTGTTTTGCTCATAAGTCCAATAAACATATATCGATCTGGTTTTTCTGTGTCTAGTTTAGTTGACTGGTATTTGACTCATTTTGGCATGTATATTTTAATAACTGATGCCTGTCTTCTTTTATCTGCATACATACCTGCTCACTAATGCTCACGTATGCTCAACTGGGGTGTCACGGTTTCATTTTTAATCACTAGTTTTCAAAACAAACAAAAATAAAAAAAAAAATCATGCATGTTGACACATTTTTTTTGTCCTTACTTGAGTATTTGGTCCATCGCCTCATTGTTTTAAGCATTGTGTCACGGTCCGGAGCCTCACGGCACATTTTTGTAACATATTTAAGTCATTTGTAATGATTGTATAGCTCATAGAAAGATTTAGCACTTGTATAGGCCATTTGTACTCTCACACCAACTTGATGTCTCCTGGTGCCGGTTGTAAAAATGTTCTAAATCCTATATGTAGAGTAAGGCTCTAGTGTTGAAACTTGTACTCGACATTTGTGCTAATATAAGTTTTCTCACTTTCAGGCATTCTTTACAACTTCCATAAATCGTTGTCCGTTGTCCCGAACGACTCTAAACATTCAATCAAACTTAAACGGCTTACTTAGTTCGTACGTTTCCGCTAAGCGACTAAGTGCCGCACGAGTTAGCTCATCGTAAGACTAACTCCGTGACAGGTGGTATCAAAGCCAATTACGTCCAGTCGTAATTTGGTTGGTTGGGAAAAAGAGTCGAGACAATGGCACACGAGGAAGGGTTCGGTGCGACAGAGGAACCGCACACAGCAAAGAACATGGCCGTGGGCGTGAGGAGGTGCATACTCCAGGCCACCAAACGTGGGAAATCCAAGATGATGCTCAAGGATCCTATGGAAGCTTGGATTTCGCTACTGGAAGGGAGTCTCACAGCCGTGAACTCCTTGGTTGGGGAGCTTAGCGATCAAGTCGACAACTTGATTGCGGAAAATGCGAAAATCGCTAAGGCCACTAAGGTCATGATCCGCGAATGCAGCTAATCGTTCAAGGGGCAAATTGAAGCGCTCAATGAGAATCTGGCTGACCTGCGGAAATACGTGGAATGTGAGATCCACGACATCCGTAGGGAGATGGAGACATTCCGCCGACATAGTCCACAGTCGGTGGGGAATGCTGGGCCGACTGTTACTAGTGGCGGACACGGCCCCATGCTGAAAGTTCCGAAACCAGCGATGTACAATGGTACTCGCAATGCCACTGCAGTGGAGAATTTTCTGTTTGGCCTAGAACAATATTTCGAGGCCATGGGCGTTGTCGATGATGTGGCCCGGATAAGCAATAACCCAATCTTCTTTCGGGAAGCGGCCCAACTGTGGTGGCGTTGGAAGCATACTGAGCGGGAGAAGGGACTTTGCGTAATCGATACGTAGGAACAATTCAAAGCGGAATTACGCAAGCACTTCATCCCACATAATGCGGAGACAGAAGTTCGGGGGAAATTGCGTCAACTACGGCAGACGGGTAGTGTTCCCGACTACATCAAGGAGTTCACTACTCTTATGCTGGAAATCGACAATATGTCCGATTCTGATTTCCTGTTTTACTTCAAGGACGGCCTAAAAGAATGGGCGAGAGTAGAATTGGATCGGCGCAATGTGCAAACACTCGATGATGCCATTGCGGCCGCCGAAATGTTGGTCGACTACTCGTCCCAATCAAAATTTGCGAAGAAGCCGTACGCGGGTAAAAGTGGGGGAGACAAAAGCGGACCGAAAAAGGATGTTGGCCACATGGAGGGTGGACATCCAAAAGCCTCGAGCTCGACAAGTTACAAACCGAAGTTCTTCGCACAGAAGAAAGAGGCACCGAGGCCGTGCTTCATTTGCGACGGGCCGCACTGGACCAGAGATTGTCCGAACTGCAAGGCGATGAACGCCATCGTTGCAGAATATAACAAAAAGAAGGGCGAGGAGCCTCAAGCTGACCTGGGAGCCATCCAACACTTGAGCACTCTCTCGAAGCTCTTCTCGCCGAAGGACCCGAAAGAGAAGAATTTGCTATATGCGGACGTATTCGTCCGGGACCAAACTGTGGGCACAATGTTGGATACGGGAGCGACCCACAACTTCATTGATCTGCAAGAGGCCAAATGCCTAGGCCTCAAATTATCCGAAGGAACTGGCACGATCAAAGCGGTGAACTCGCAAGCCAAGCCAGTCCATGGCATAGCAAGGGGCGTAACGGTGAAAATCTTTGATTGGCAGGGAAAGCTTGACTTCACCGTCATTCCGATGGATGACTTTAAAATGGTGTTGGGGCTTGCTTTCTTCTGTCAAGCACTGGCCTTTCCTGTTCCAGCATCCAGCTCCCTTGTGATCCTAGACAATCAGAAGATTTGAGTGATCGCACTTAAAGGCATGCGGAAGTCGAGTGCACCGATAATTTCCGCCATGCAATTCAAACGGGGACTCAAGCAGGACCCAAGTTATATGGTTTCGATGAGGGAACTGACGGGAGAGGAAGGGTTGGTGACTCCAACATTGCCCGAGCCGGTGGAAGCGGTTTTAAAGGAGTTCCACGATGGTATGCCTTCGGAGTTACCAAAGCGGTTACCGCTGAAGCGAGATGTGGATCACCACATCGAGTTGGAGCCTGGCACGAAGCCACCAGCCATGTCGCCTTATCGCATGGCACCCTTGGAGTTGGCGGAATTGCGGAAACAACACCATGACTTAATCGAAGCGGGCTATGTTTGACCGTCAAAGGCCCCATTTGGCGCCCGGTGCTATTCCAAAAGAAGAAGGATGGCGGGTTACGAATGTGTATCGACTATCGAGCGTTGAACAAGATCACTATCAAGAACAAATATCCAATGCCCTTGATAGCGGACTTGTTCGACCAACTCGGGAAGGCAAGATATTTTACCAAGTTGGATCTCCAGTCGGGATATTATCAAGTCTGGATAGCGGAAGGGGACGAGCCGAAGACAACATGCGTGACAAGATACGTAGCATTCGAATTTTTAGTCATGCCCTTCAGCCTCACTAATGCACCGTCCACTTTCTGTACGCTAATGAACAAGGTACTTCATTCGTTCCTTGACAAATTTGTAGTTATTTATTTGGATGACATTGTTGTATACAGCAACATGCTTGGGGAGCATATCACACACCTAAAGCAAGTCTTCCAAGTGCTGTGGAAAAATGATCTATATGTCAAGAAGGAGAAGTGCTCATTTGCGAAGGAGGAAGTGGACTTTCTCGGACACCGCATCAAGGACGGGAAACTATTGATGGATCCGGCGAAGGTGCAAGCCATCCAAAAATGGGAGCCGCCGACAAAAGTCCCAGAGCTACGATCATTCCTGGGACTCGTAAACTACTATCGTCGGTTCATTAAGGGTTACTCCGCTATTGCAACACCCTTAACCAACTTGTTGAAGAAGAACCATCCATGGCACTGGGCGGGCGAGTGCCAAGCCTCCTTCGAGCAGTTGAAGCAAGCAGTCTCGGTGGAGCCAGTTGTGGTGCTGCCCGATTATGACAAACCCTTCGAAGTCCACACGGATGCGTCCGACTATGCCATTGGGGGAGTCATAATGCAGGACAGACACCCTATCGCCTACGAGAGCCGCAAGTTGAACGACACTGAAAGGCGATACACGGTGCAAGACAAGGAAATGACCGCTATTATTCATTGTCTTCGCACATGGTGACATTATCTGCTTGGAAGTCAGTTCATAATCATGACGGACAATATTGCAACGAGCTACTTCCAATCGCATAAGAAGCTGAGCCCCAAGCAAGCTCGGTGGCAAGACTTCCTGGCCGAATTCAATTACAAACTACAATACAAGCCGAGTAAAGCCAATGTTGTGGCCGACGCACTAAAAATAAGCCGACGCCTCTCCAGGTAGGGCCTGTCCTCATAAGGGACACGCCTCTGGAGCCTCGGTAGTGTTGGTGGACACCGGCTCTTTCCCTTGTGGATTCCGGCGGGGCCTGGTTCTCGGTGCCCCAATAAGGCACTGGGCCTTTCACCCCCACAACTAGGCTTTTTCACCGGGAGAATTCCCCGGAGTATGGATGTCCTTGCACTGTCAGTACCCAGCACACCGGTGCTTGCACCTCTGTGGGCGCGCAGCCTTGGCTATAAGTGTCGAGGTGAAGGGAGCTCCCTCTTGACGCCTCTGGTTTGCCCCTTAGCCTACCTTTGCTCCAATTAAGGAAAACTAAGGAAAACTAAGCTGGAAGGCGGAGTTAGCGGCCTTGTCTTCCACCAGCACAGAGGAGCGACTTCCTTGATCGAATCAAGGAAGGAATGGCACATGACCCTGTAGCCAACAACTTGCTTAAGTTGGCTACTGAAGGAAAGACTCGTCGGTTTTGGGTTGAAAATGGCGTACTAGTGACAGTTGGCCAACGAGTCTTTGTTCCGAGATGGGGGAACTTGCGGAAGGGTGTTATGAAGGAGTGCCATGATGCATTATGGGCTGGTCACCCAGGCGTGGCACGAACACTGGCCCTCATCAATCGCTATTATTATTAACTGCAAATGCAGGATGATGTTGAGGCGTACGTGAAGACTTGTCTTGTTTGCCAACAAGATAAGATTGAGCAACAACAACTGCGGGACTTCTAGAACCTTTGTCGATTCCGGAGAGACCGTGGGAAAGCATCTCAATGGATTTCATCGTGGCCTTACCCAAGTCCGACGGATTTGGGAGCATCCTGGTGGTGGTGGATCGATTTAGCAAGTACGCCACATTCATTCCAACATCACCGGATTGCAAAGTTGATGAAGCAGCTCGCCTATTTTTCAAAAACGTGGTAAAGTTATGGGGAGTTCCGAAAAGCATCATCAGTGACCGAGATCCCCGCTTCACTAGGAAATTCTGGCGCGAGTTATTCAAGTTGTTGGGGACGGAGCTGAATTTTTCCACAAGTTTTTATCCTCAAACAGATGGCCAGACGGAGCACATCAATGCCCTTCTGGAGCAATATTTACGGCACTATGTGAGTGCCCATTAAAGAGACTGGGCGAAGTTACTCGATGTTGCTCAGTTCTCTTATAACCTCCAACGGAGCGAAGCTACAGGGAAGAGCCCATTCGAAATTGTCACGGGGCAACAACCACTTACTCCAAGTGCTGTTGTCTCGTCGTACACTGGTAATAATCCCTCCGCTTACAAAGTCGCGAAGGAGTGGCCAGAAGAGTCGGACATTACGAGAGCGTGTCTTGATAAGGCCGCGAAGCGGATGAAGAAATGGGCCGACTCCAAGCGACGTCCGAAGGAGTTCGCCGTAGGAGACAAAGTCATGGTGAAGTTACTTCCGAACCAATTCAAGTCTCTCCGCCAAGTGCACAAGGGCTTGGTCCGAAGGTACGAAGGCCCCTTTCCGATCATCAAACGGATAGGGAATACATCATACCAAGTCCAACTTCCTCCAAGACTGAAGATCCACAATGTCTTTCACGTGAGCCTCCTGAAGACCTTTCATGAAGACGCCGAAGATCCAAGTCGCGGAGAATCAAGTCGAGCACCAACCGCCGTCGTCACCGCGTTCAACAAGGAAGTGGAGCAGATCCTTGCCGATCGGGCGATACGAAGACGAGGAGTTCCCAACTACTCGGAGTACTTGATCAAGTGGAAGGGTCTACCGGATCAAGAAAATAGTTGGGAGCGTGAACATTTGCTGTGGCAGTTTGCGGACCACATCAAGCGCTACAAGGAAGCAGACGTGACGGGGATGCCACGAGCTTAAGTGGGGGAGGATGTCATGGTCCGGAGCCTCACGGCACATTTTTGTAACATATTTAAGTCACTTGTAATGATTGTATAGCTCGTAGAAAGAGTTAGCACTTGTATAGGCCATTTGTACTCTCGCACCAACTTGATGTCTCCTGGTGCCAGTTGTAAAAATGTTCTAAATCCTATATGTAAAGCAAGGCTCTATTGTTGAAACTTGTACTTGACATTTGTGCTAATATAAGTTTTCTCACTTTCAGGCATTCTTTACAACTTCCATAAATCGTTGTCCATTCTCCCGAACGACTCTAAACATTCACTCAAACTTAAACGGCTTACTTAGTTCGTACGGTTTTCCGTAGCGACTAAGTGCCGCACGAGTTAGCTCGTCGTAAGACTAACTCCGTGACACTTGGCTTACTAATTTCCACCGATTCATATTTGCTTATGTGCTTCACTGGTTTACATTAGTTTGCCAGCTCACGGTTTCTCGTTTGCTGGTCCATTAGTCTTGGCCCATGCTTGTATGCATTGTTGTTGCTTCGCTTGTGTCACTGCATGTATAGGATTTAGCCCTGTCCATTGATGATGGTCTCTTTTGTATAGTCACCACATTATCAAAACCGGCCTATTCTTTATTTCTAATTTAATTGCTCACCTTTGTTTCCTTTTTTTCTTTCTTTTTCCTTTTTTCTTTTTTCTTTGCATCACTACTTCATTACTTGTTTTTTCATTTCCTTATTTTTCGGCTCCTAGTAGACTTTTTGTTTTGTCGATTATTTATCTCTTTTTTTATTGTATGGCCTTAGGAAAATGTTAACTTTGGAGTAGGGGTGGGCAACGGATACCTGCCCCCGTTACCCCGCCCGCTATCCGCTCCGCTCCCGCTATGCGGGGCGGGTTACCCCACCTAGGCAAGAGCGGGGTGCGATTTTTAAACTTGACACCCCGCTCCAGGCGGGGACGGGGAGCGGTAATTGTAAGACCCGCAAAATTTTTAGCTATTTAAGTTCTTAGTTAAAGACTAATAATAATAAAATAATAATAATGTTATTGCTAACAATAGTTAGAAAGGATATTTTAGATATTATCACGATAAAAATAAGCACTCAATATAGTCATTCAAATAACATGTGATAAGTAGCCGTTATGAATAGTATCCATCCGTTATGAATAGTATCCGTTTGGACTTCCATAAATAGGTATGGGCATGAGATTTTATTTATAAGAGAGTATAGAAGTAAGAAGAATAATAATAAGAGTTATGGCATCAAGTTCTCAAGTACTGCCATCCGAGAATAGTGTACGCGATGAAGATCGACGAGCAATACGACTTGAAGTTACAAAGCTATGCTTTGCTATAGATGAGCTAAATGCTCGTGTCCAATGGCTGCAATATAATGCGACGAGACACAGGGAGAAGTTTGAGGTTATTCATGCGACAACCACGACAATGTTAGCCGAAGGGTTGTGTAGCTCTACCTCTGAAGCACAACACGTCCTACGCACATATGCTAATATAATTCAAGAAATTTTACGAAGGCCATAGAATATGATATTAATGTTTATGTTTAGGATTATAATATTTTATGCTATAATGTTATCTTACTTTATTGTTTATTGATTATGCAATTATATTATTTTATCCGCATAAATATTAAATACGTTATAAAAATAATAATAATAATTTCTTATATGTCATGAAAAGTTTAGATGCTATATATTATGTCATTTAGTTTCTTAAGCCAAATTACTATGGGTAAGTAAGTATTACAAGCCTTAACTTTACCAAAAGTATAAAACATAGGTAAGGCCCAAAAATTTGAATGAGGCAGATTCTGGAGGTCCCATTCAAAAATCCATAACTTGAATTATACAGATCCAATTGACATGAAACCAAAGCCCATTTGTTCATTTATGACTTAGCTAAAACGTGTAGAAATTTCAGAATTTAATATGAATCCAATCAATTCCAGAATTTAAAATACTACACATAGGTTCAGTATGAACGGGTAAACATTTTAGTATGACTTTAAAATTCAATAACTTTTGTTATACATATTTAAAAATTATAAAATTGATACCCATTTGTAGATATTTGAGTTAGTAATGCAATACAATTGGCCATTTGTCAAAAACTACAAAATTAAAAACGTTATAATTGAATTAGTAGGGAGTACACCAATGTGGACTTTTGATGCCAAAGGAACCTTCTAGGTTTAAAAGTCTTAAAACATTTTTTAATGGTAGGAGGAGATAACCACGTTTTTAATAAGAGATAATATGAAGAAAATAAAGTATTATATATATTTTAAATAATTTAATTTAATGCCAAAGTCAAATTTGTATACTATTTTTCACACTATTACACCTACCATCCTTGCCTATATAAGGAGTGTCTTGCCTCTCCTCTTAAGCACAAATCCCTCAAGCCACACCACGAAATTCCCTCTAAAAAAAGACTCCCTTAAGCCCTCTTAACACCCCAAATACTCTACTCGAATCCTCTTTTGCTTTTGGTACTTACCAAGCGTCGAAGTTCTACGAAAGGTAATACTTAAGATTTTGAAATTTTGAAGTCGCTTCTTATTTATTATGTAGATCTATATGGTTGGTTTTACCACCTCATATATACTATATTCATGGTTGGTTTTACCACCTTACATATGTTATTTATATGATTAGTTGTACCACCTCGTATATATATACATGGTTGGCCTTGCCACCTCATATACATACCTGTGTAATTATTTTAAATTATAGTATTTTATCATAGCGTTGTCATTCTATAATTCAAGTGAAAAGATGAGAATATTAAATTATGTTTTTATTTTTATTTTTAAGGTTCTAGATAGCGGAAGATCGTAAGGAACGACTTTCAAAAATGAATTCCCCCGACAATTGCCCTTCTTCTTCGCAACCCCAATTGTTAATGCTTCAACCTCACAGCCTATCCCCATCCTTATCTCCTCCTGATCGTCCCTTTAGACCCGTGTCTAATATCCCCTCATGGTTAAGGTGGAAGACACGTAGGAAAAATAAGCTTATCGAACGTCTTTTCCGTTCACCCAATACAAGAAGTAAATCTTATTCAAAAACTCTCAAGGCATATAACCTAGTTAGTGCACAACTCAAGGCTTATGATGCATGGGATCGAAATAGGATATGGAACAGCAATAGAAGTGGGAACCCAAATTAATATTCAACCCCACAAGCACGGTATGCCTATTAAAAGATATAAGTTAAAGTATGATATATATATATATATATATATATATAATATAAAAGGAGATATGCGTGATATTGAACTTTTCAAGCATTAATGCTAATTTAGTGTTTTGATATTTTTAAGGTTTAGAATGCGGAGAACGACAAGCGATTGTAAGGGCTTTTCTCATCCCTCTTTTTCTTTTTCATTATAGTCTATATTTCGTAAGGGTTTTTCTCATCCCCCTTTTCTTTTTTTCATTATAATCTATATTTCATTATTATTGCAAGGGACCTTTCTCTTCCTCTTTATCTTGTTTGGAATTATTATTGTAAGAGTTTTATGTTTCTTATTCTTCTAATTCCATTTTATTGTTGAGAAGATTAGATTAGTCTCTTTTTAATCTCTCTCTTGGTAATCTATGCTATTGATTGGGGTAGATAACCATTTTGATATTCGTGGTTATCCTTATTAACTTTGAATGTTTTATTGAAATTCTATGTGATGCCTCATGTTATGTATGTTAAAGTTGTTATAACCTCTTATGTTTGGACAAAGTAAGTTTATGATGGGTGGTTCCAGAAAGACCTCTAATGCATTGGGTAAAGAACATCACCGGAGAGTGTCAATCCAGATTGATAATGTGTTATGTTATGATACGGTATCTTGGGTAGTTAACCTAGATCATGATGTTATGATACGATGTCTAAACATAATCTTCCATGTTATGATTTCCTTGTGAAATGTTGATCATGTATGATGTGCAAATATTATATGGTATTTCCTATGTTCGATATCTTCATGATTTTCCTTACCCACTTATGTTTACCCTTACTGGGCTATTTGAGCTCACCCTTTTTATGATTTCTTGTCCAACCCCAGGAAATTAAGGGATGGAGAAATTAGGATAAGGAGTCGAGAAGTGCTTGGAAATAAAGTTGTGTGAAACTTTAAAGATTTATTAAGTTGTTTGCTCGTGTGCTTTGTTATGTAATAATGGGTTATGGACACCTAGTCTCTAAACCCCTAAACCTTAAAGATCTTGGATTGAAATTTGTAATAATGAATGTTTTTTTTGATTAAATAAGTAATAGTTTGAAATATATATAAAATTTGTATATTTAATTTCCGCTAACGCACCCGGTTTGGAGGTTCAAATTTGGGGGCGTTACGGAATAGGTAGCGGGGTACCCTGTCCCACCCCCGCCCCGCCTAATTTTAATAATTTTTATTTATAATTTTATAATATTTTAAATATTATTATTTAACTATTATTTATGATTTTTAATATTTTTGAATGATATTTATTATTATAAAATTAAATTATTTGTAATGATTTTTAAGTTAAAAATGATGTAGAAATTTGATTTAAGCCAAAATTATTGATATGGACAGATCCAATAAAAAGCGATAATAAGATACGGGCAAATCGAATCTCATTCGCAGACACATTAAAGAACGGTATATCGTGTTACACCTATATATAGAACGTGATACAATCTTAAAATTTAATCTACTGCCTAAGCGAGAACAAAAGACGGTAATAAGTTGATTTCACCCCGATAGGACCCGAATTACTCCTATCAACTGCTTCGTGGAGCCTCTAAAAGGCAAGATTGTCTTAAAAGAGAAATCAATAAAAGATGGTAGTGGGGTGCGGGCGGATGAAGCCTCCCCCCGCTTACCCCGCCATAGGACGGGATACCCCGCCCCGCCTACACATGAGGCGGGGTACGATTTTAAAATTTTATTACCCGCCTAGGCGGGGGTGGGATACGGTAATAAGTAGATCCCACCCCCGCTATGGCAGGTAACACCCCTACTTTGGAGCATTGGTGATCATGTAATTATGGGCTTCCTACCCAATATTTGTAATTTGTAAACAAAGTACATTGTAAAATAGAAAAAGAAAGATAGAGAGAAGCGAGAAAAAAAGAGAAAATTTTTGTAGATGTCATTTTTACACACAAATACTTTTATTCGTGATTTTTTGATATATCTTTGTTAAAAATCTTTTTAAAATGTCTTTTAAAAATAAAATAAAAAATGTTTTTTCTTCTTTAAAGCCAACCTCGTTTTTCGAAAAAAAAAACAAAAAAACAAATAAAAAAAACATTAACAAAAAAAAAAGAGAAAAAAAAAAGATTCCTTGGATTTTTTTCAAACCATTCAAACGGCTTAATTCCTAAGATAAACGAGAAATGTTTTTTAGAATAAAAAGGAGGCTCTTTCGAAAATAAAATAAATAAATAAATAAAAATGTCAAGTTGTTTTCTTTTTTTAGAGTTTTCATTACTTTGATTTATCCTTTAATTTTTTTTCTCTCTTTCCATTAGAATAATTCCTTAAGCTTTTTCGGAAAATTAGATTTGGCTTAAACAAAGAATTTAAAATGGTTCAGATCTTAGGATTTCTTTAAGACTCTTAAGCAAACGAGACTTAATTTTTAACTTTAATAAAGAATTTAGATAAATAAAAATAAAAATCAAAACCACTAGAACTTCCTTTAGTCGCTTAGGATAAATTAAGTTTAATTTCAAATTTAACTTAGAGAAACAAAAAGAATAGAACTAAAATAAGTCAATAGAAAAATTTAACATTACTTTAGAATAATCAAATTTCAGTAAGTGGTTAAAATAAGTTAAAAATTTCTAAACTCCTAAGATAAGTATCGAAAAAGTATTGTAGGGGAGCTAATCCTTCTCCACATGTAATTAATTCCTGAACCTAGCTCCAACGACATAGATCATTTTTTTCAGGTGACCAACTATATCCCTAAAAACAGTTGGTGGCGATTGTTTATTTCATCACCATTCGGATGAAGGTTAAGGAAATTACAACCTCGAAAGTGGATTTTCCTCTAGAAGAAATCAGGTGATGACAACGATGATGTAGGTGAGCGGGAGGACGGCAACGAAGATGATCCAGGTGGGCGGGGGAATGGTTGACGACGATGACAACTAGCTCATGCAGGTGGGGGAATAATCGATGACGATGGTCGGGGTTTGATGGGGACATGAGAGTGAGCGAGTGGGAAAACGAAGATGATGACGTATTAATTTTATGGATAGTTTTATAATTTCTCACAAAAAAAAAACTTTATTCATAATATTATATATTAGTCATGTGTAAAGTAATAAATTAATTTCATTTAATTTTATTTTTACGTTAATTTGATACTTTATAATTAGTAGAGCATGATCCCATGAGATTTGTCTTTGACCCATCATTATATTGAGTCAAGTAGGGCCAATCTTTTAACAGTAGAAAAGTGTATTAGGCCACGGTCATAGTCCTAGATTTGTATCACTCCTATATATTTATACTATTTTATTTTTCGATTAATGTCTTATTTTAATTGTTAACATAGTTTCAAATTAGAAATTTAATTGATATAAATTATTTATTCAATAAAAAATTATTATTATTTAATAGGATGGAGCTAATTGTTTCCAACTTTTTTTTTATCGCTCGATAGTTAGATGCAATGCCATTTTTATGAATATCTTGCTTTTAAAGATTTGACAACCTTTTTTTTCATCGGAGCATCCATATAGGTTTGGTATAATTAAGTTTTCCTCGTAATACGCTTTTGTATAATTAAATATTCATCATTTTTAAAAATATATTTTTATAAAAGTTTCTTACATTGCAGCCATCCATTCCAAAATAGACGGTCTGCCCCAACCAAACTCGTTTTTTTTTAATTACCATTTATTATTGTATAATCGAAGTATTACGTGGTGTGTTGTTTACTCACACATTTGGACACGAACACCGACTAAAAACAAGAATGGAAAATGTGAGATGATCAGAAAGAAAGCAACGGACAAGAGTTCCCGCCGCCACCAGAGATCGAGCCTATGGCGGCAGTGCACTTCCCTCCAGGCCCTGAAACAAGTCCACGCCTCCATGCTCATCCGCGGCTTCAATTCCAGCCCCTCAGCCCTCAGGGAGCTCATTTACGCCGCTGCCGTCTCCATCCCCGGCGCCATCCACTACGCCCACCAACTGTTCGACCATATTACCGAACCAGACCTCTTCATGTGGAACTCCATGATCCGAGGCTCGGCCCTGAGCCCCAAGCCTTTCAATGCCATCGTTCTCTACTCCCGGATGGAGAGGTGCTTGTGGCCCGATAGCTACACTTTCCCTTTCGTCCTCAAGGCCTGCGCTAGGATGAATTTGGTCAACATGGGTTTCGGTGTTCATGGGAGGGTCGTCAAGTTCGGGCTTGAATCCACTACTTTCGTTCGAAACTCATTGATTTATTTTCACGCCAATTGTGGGGACATAAGGGCTGCGACCAGGTCGCTTTTTAATGGCTCCGCGAAGCTGGATGTCGTCGCATGGTCGGCGTTGACCTCTGGGTATGCGAAACGGGGTGATTTGAAAGCTGCCCAGCAGCTATTCGACGAAATGCCTGATAGAGACTTGGTTTCCTGGAATGTTATGATCACGGCCTACGCCAAGAATGGGGAGATGCGGAGTGCCAGGAAACTGTTCGATCTTGTGCCAAAGAGAGATGCAGTGACTTGGAACGCAATGATTTCTGGGTATGTGCTTGCGGGACCCAACCGACAAGCGCTTCAGATGTTTGAGGAGATGAGATGTGCTGGTGAGCGGCCTGATGAGGTCACCATGTTGAGCCTATTGTCTGCTTGTGCGGATATGGGGGAGTTGGAGTATGGGCAGAAGGTACATTCTGCCTTAATGGAAATGATAAGTTCACCTGGGGATTTAAGCATCTTGCTAGGAAATGCCCTTGTTGACATGTATGCCAAGTGTGGGAGCATTGAAGATGCGCTCAAGGTGTTCAGGGGAATGAAAGAGAAAGATGTGTCTACATGGAATACTATCATAGGGGGTTTGGCTGTCCATGGCCATGCCGAGGAATCCATTGGCCTGTTTCTCGAGATGCTAGGCAGGAAACTACGGCCGGACGAGATCACTTTTGTGGGAGTGATTGTGGCATGTGGCCATGCTGGCAAGGTCGAAGATGGTCGTCAATACTTCAACCTTATGACTCATGAGTTTAATATCGAGCCAAACATAAGGCATTATGGTTGTATGGTGGACATGTTGGGTCGAGCTGGGCTACTGAATGAAGCCTTTGAGATTGTCGATAAAATGCATATCGAGCCGAATGCTACTATTTGGAGAAGTCTGCTTGGGGCAAGTAGGACTTACGGGAACATTCAGCTCGGGAGGCGTGCTAATGAGAGCTTGCTTAGACTGAGACGAGATGAGAGCGGTGACTATGTGTTACTTTCTAACTTATATGCTTCGCGAGGAGAGTGGGGTGGAGCCGAGGAGGTGAGGAAGCTGATGGATGATAGCGGGGTGAGGAAAGAGGTTGGTTGTAGCTCGATCGAAGAAGCGATAAACAATTTATGAATTTCTCGTTTGATTTGGATAAATTTAAGGAACGTGAGAGTTTTTGAGGAGAAATTTCAGGAATGAAAGAGCGCCATAGGTGTGAGTTGAATCTTCAGTATTTTCTTCTATTGATTGAAATATTAAATCGCAATTCTGCGTACCTATTTAGTTGCAAGTCGTAATTTTAAATATTAGATATATTTGTTTGTAAATTTGCAACGATTTACAATTGGCCATATGTTTTTGGTTTTGTTTTGTTGTAGGCCTTTATTTCACAGGTAGTTTTTTTTTTGTTTTTGGTTTTGTTTTGTTGTAGGCCTTTACTTTACAATTTAAAAAATGCATGTTTTTAGTTGTTTTGCTGAAAAAGATAAATAAATAAAAATACTGAATAAATTTATTTATTTATTTTATGTAATTATATTTGTATAAAATTTAACTGTGACATGTAGTATATGAATATATAATGTAACAGTTAATTTTTTAAACAAATAATAACAAAATAACTTAAAATGAAAAAGCTACATGGTGTGGCTTTTTCTTTCCATCCAGTTAACTCATGTCTACTTTTTGGTTGTTATGCATTTTTTAGTTTTGTGATTTAAATTTTTTATTAAAATTAGAATTTGAGTTTTGAATTTTAATAACAAATTCTATAGAATATATTTTAAAAGTATATATATTTTTTAAATTGAATCTTATAAAAATTAAGAAAAAATAAAATATAATGAGTTGTAATAAAATACACGAGAGAAAAATAATAAGAAAAAAAGTAATTTGGGTGTCTTGTCAAAGTGAGTTTAAATTTTAAAATAAAAGACAGTTAAAAATTTGTTTTGAAAATAATTATTTTATTTAAACTATGATTTAAATAATGTGATATTTTATTCAAAAAAACAAGTATGTCAAATAGTTTTAAATTATGAATTTTATTTTTGAAAATAAAAAAATAATTTTGAAAACAAAGACAAACTTGTACCATCAGCGTACTTGCATTTTAAATACCGAACATCAACCTTTCTATTTATCTACCATAAGGGAAAACCATTTTCACCTATGTTTGCTTTAATGTTGAACACCTTAGAGAAAGAAAAGGATGATATTCAACACACCTACGTGTGTGTCGGGATGTCTTTCTGATCTCCATTGTTGAAACATGTTAATCCAGCCTTAGATAACATCCACATGTATATTTTGGTACTTAGCGTGCTCAGAATTGTTGCTCGAATAACTTACTTAAACGGCGACCTTATCTGCGTTTCACTTCTTCGATTAGGCACAGCCTCAAAGATGATTGCTTCATAGCCTCACTGATTCTCAATGTAGTGTATATGCTACAATCTTCGAGTCTGTACCTTCGACTCTTCAAGTTAGAGCCTTCGAGCTTACGAGTCAGACCAACTCCAGTGTAGAAAGCTCTGAGTCTTCGAATCCAGGTTAGAATCAATGACCAACTGACTTCTTACTCTACGAGTCTACAAGTCTCCAATTTTGAGCCAGCGACAGCTACATCTTGACTTGACTAATCATCTGTTCACATCAACGGGTCTATATTCTCGGCAACGGGTCTTTCAATCTGCGACCCTACTTGCTTCGACTCTACGACACCACCACTCTACACCCGATGGGTCTTCGGGTTTGCAAGTCTTCGAGTCTCCGAGATACTTCTCTTCACCAGACTACACTTTGGGTCTTCGAATCTTTGACCCTGTGGATCTACGAATTTGCGACCCTCTGTATCTTTGAGTCAATGTCACTTTGAGCCTGAGGATTTTCAACTCTACATATCTTCGAGTCTACGGATCTTCGACCCTAAGCAGATTAACAACGTACATAGGTGGACTCCCTCTATGAGCTCACTCTAAGAGATCACTCTATGAAGTTGACCAACCAAGCGCAGATCTTCGACCCTGCAGCCTACTCTTCGCATACCGGTGACAACACCGACAACCAAAAAGGCCATGGCAACAACAATCCTCCCCTTTGGAATTGTTGGCAACATATGCGAACAATCTGCAAACCTTCAAGGCGAACCTTCGAGGATCCAATAAAATGCATCACCCTGAACTTCTCCCACTATACTCCCCATGGGCATAGTATTCTTCTCCCCCTTTGCCAACTAATTGCAATGAAAGAGGGGTGAACCAACTAACGCCTTAGGCGTGAGGAGGGAGCTGCACATACATTCCGCGTCTGTGTCTATTGAACAGCTCGATGGATAGAGGTTTGGTGAGGATATTAGTAGTTTATTCCTGAGTTGGAACATACACCAATTGCATATTTCCCTCTTCCACTTGTTCTTTGATATAGTTGTATCGATAGTCAATATGTTTGGTCTTCAAGTATTGAACTGAATTCCTACTTATGTTGATAGTACTCTGGTTGTCACGCCATATATTGACAGGTAACTCCACATTAACTCCCAAGTCTGACGGTTGAGTGTCCATTCATACCACCTAAGTACATGCAGCATGTGCAGCAACATATTCAGCTTCGGCTGTGCTGCATGCCACACTGTTCTATTTGCATCTCAACCATGCAACACATTTAGAGCTCAAATATGAACTGTAGCCACTGGTAAAACGTTTGTCATCAATGTTTCCTGCCTAGTCTGCATCAGTGTATGCTTATAACTCAATGAAGTGTAATGACCCGTGTTTTTTGGATGTGAGGAGTTAGTCATAGTTATGCCTTTTGGGTGGAAACTGTCAGGTCTTTAAGAGATTTCTTCTCATACACATTGGCTAGAACACTTTGTATATAGATGAGCAAGCTTGAGGCAAGAGATGAGCTCAAGAGGAAGCATTTAGAGGCTGCATGTGACAATGGCCTTTGTCACGTACAGTGATGTTTTTGCATGGGAGCCTTCCAGACAAAGTTCTAAAGCTAGTGGCAAAATCCTAGACCATTTGGAGGTTGCATCTGACAATGGCCTTTGTCACGTGTAGCCATGTTTTTGCACCGTCACCTTCATTTTTTTATGCTGATAGTCTTTTTCCGAAGGGCCATACTTGAATTATGAGTATTTTGTCCTACGTGGAAGCGGAAAGGTTGAAACATGTTTCACTTATCAAAACTACGTCGTTTTGATACACAGGTTTCACTTATCAAAACTATGTTGTTGTCACGCCCCAGATTTCCAACCCGAGGAAACCGGTACGTGACTCCCCTCTTACCCACACGGAGGGCAAAGGGGTCAGGATACAAACCCCGAATATAACATTTTAAACATCCACCACATTCAAGAAAGTAATGTTCATTAAAGCAATCCACAATCCAAACCAGTCTTTATTACAACAAAATCCTCTTTTCAATCCATCCCCACTGGGTTATATCAACTCCCACAAAATAACATAAATGAAAGACAGTAAAGTAAATAAGGTCTTCCACCTTGGGGTCCCACCTAACGCCTGTATGTTCCTGAAAGAAAACACAACACAGAGGGAGGGGTGAGCAACCACGGCTCGCTAGGGATCATGTCTCCCCAACCAAGCCCATGCTCCTAGCGTCTACATGAGGGTGTGTACAGGTGCAGTGTAGTGACAATAAGATATAAACAGGTTGTATTCCACAATCACACGGCACACACATAACCACAGCCATACAGGCTTAGCCATATAGGCTAACATATCCACAGCCACTCAGGCTTAGCCACACGGGCTAACATATCCACAACCACTCAGGCTTAGCCACACGGGCTAACATATCCACGGCTACTCAGGCTTAGCCACACGGCTAACAGTTCCAGTCCCGGGCTTCCACAGCCACCGGGTTCCACAAACACAAAGATACAAGGTCATACGGGCATTAAACCAAACACGTAGCATACACACTTTCACAAGCATAATACCAAACACTTAGTTCGCACGGCCAATCAGGCATAAAATCAAACACTTGACATGCGAGTCCCACAGGTATTTTACCAAACACTTAACATGCATACATTCACAAACCCACAAACCCAGCCACATAGGCATATTATCAAACACATACTAGGCATATTCACACAAACATATTCACACAGGCATTTTATCGAACACTTAATATGCACTCACCATCCAACACCAGAGTACATCAAAAACCGCCATTGAAGGCCAACATCCATATAGGAGATCACACCTATATGGATTACATATATATATAAACAGGTATAATCGATAATCTACCCTAGAACCCTAGAATAGAGGAGGATTTAGGAAGAACAGAACCCCTACCTTGGATGTCCTCCTGCTCCCACTTCCACGCAAGACTCCGACCACCCACGTAAGACGCTCCGGCAGCCACCAGAAGCTCTCCTTCCCCTCTCTCTCTCTCTCTCTCTCTCTCTCTCTCTCTCTCTCTGCGACGGCTGGTGGAACAACAAACCCTAAAACCTAAAACAGAGGGCTTCTCCTCCTTATATAGATAACACAACATCAAGTAGTTTTGATTAAGTGAATCCCAACATCAAAACGGCGTAGTTTTGATGGAACAAGCTATGACCTTCCCACATCCATACACACCAAAATATCCACAATTCCAGCATACCCCTTTGGGAAAAGATGATTAGAATAACAAAACCAAGGTGACTGTACAAAAATATGGATGCACGCTATATTGCACGCCATATCCCCAATTGACTTGCAGCTCCAAAAGCTGTGAAATTCTACCCCAAGATTCCTTGCGTCATGTAGAAGGCTGATATGCAGAAAAATGCTTGCACGCCAATTGGTCCAATTGGTTTTCAAGGCCTTTGGCTCTAAAACTTCTATGGAAGGTAGAGGACATCATTCTAAGAAACTTTTGTTCTGCACACCAATTGATTTGAGGCCATCTACTTGGTCAAAATAAATCTCCAAAACCTGACAAAACAGACTAAAAAGCGCTTGTATATGCAAATAGCATCTTCCTAGGGCATAAATGCACGTTATCACTTGTCACGTGCACCTCCCAAAAGTCCCCTCTTAGGCTCATCTCTTGCCTTAAACTTGTGCACCAACATCCAAGGTGTTTTAGCTAAAGTGTGTGGGAAGGAAACTCCCTAAAACCCAACAATTTTCCACTCACAAGGCATCTCGTGGTTAACTTCGTACATACCGCAAAACATAGGTCATTACGTCCTCTCCCCCCTTAAGACTTTTTGTCCTAAAAAAGAAACAACATACAAGAAAAACAAACACAAGCTACCCATTTGCCACACGGCGAGCCACAACACCCAAATGGGTCATACACCGCGCACGAAACATAACGGCACATAACAAGGTACCACCATAATCCATAACCACATGCATCACAATAATGCATATAACACATATCCGCATGTCACAAATACACATCTCAAAACACATCACAAATATGAACACATGTCTAAAAGACAATACAAATACATCAAATCATACACAACTAATACAAGAAAACACATCACTATCCCTTGGCCAACACCCACCTCCCACTCTTAAGATTGTTCGTCCTCGAACAACTCGCTCGCTGCTCACGGTTCATGGACTTGCGCTCCCACGTCTCCTCCTCACCTAACACATACTTCACAAGTAGTCACAGATAAACACCACCACAAGGAACAACTCACAAAACACTCTTTACACGTTTAACGTTCCACCGCCCAATCGCCAACACCATACAAACGCATCCGTTGGGAGTTTCCTCACAACCGTCCCACCTTTGGACTTTTCATCCCCGAAAAGGGAAACTAAATAGTAAACAACACGAAAAGATCAAAGCAACACATAATGCGGTCATTACCACAAATGTTGGAGATGCCAACTCGCGGCATAATGGGACTAACACTCCACAACGTAAAATACCCAACAATGACCCACCAATTGGGATTTAAAGTCAACTCGGCCTCGGCCCATAGGTAGACCTCGCCCTAACAAGAAGCACAATGAGGTCACAATGAAACACAAACAAATAGGATAGCATTATGCAAACCACAATCACATTCCCACACAGGGAGCTCACCTCGGCAAGCACCATCATTACTGCAAAAACCACCTCACTCAAGCAAGGAACATTGAAACCCAACCGCGCCAATGGTGACGCAGAACGAAGTACAAGCCCGGACACAACAACACGAGAATGGAGTGTGCCCTCAACCATTCGGTCGCAGTCAACCTGGCGCCCAACGGAGTCCAAGGATGCACTAAAAACAAGAAATGCGGCACCACACACACAACCATGGTAAGACCAAAACCCACCGTCGGGCTATCACTAGTCACCGACTTTGAGAATCGATCTCCTTGATCACGGTCAAATAGAGATCCACCAAGGTCCCACACAACCTTCACAACCGAGGCTTACCGTACGGCCCAAGAGATAATGCCTTACCAAGTCGGCAGATGGGCCACGCGATATGAATCCCTTGACGATGTGTAGGTACTAACAACATAGTTCTCTCTACCATGGAAAACTCTCCTACCTGCAACATGACAACAACGGAATCCTCTGTGTCACCATTCACAGGTCACAAGGGAATCCCTTGCCTCCAAGACATACTCCACCTCATGGCCCACCAACTCCGCTATATCAACTATTACATTTTATCTCAACACACCAACAAAACACTCAAATAGACCAAGAAATACTCAGGCTCTAGCCGCAGCTTAATATGGTCACCTGCAATTCCTCCGAGTAGGCACAGGAAACAAGACATGCAAACTCTTGATTCGGGACATTCACGTAGCTCCCAAACACACCAACACCTTGATGGCGTGGACCATCTCACTTACCGCATAGAAACGCACACGAAAGATTTTCAAGAAGAACATATGTAGCATGAAGACCCCATAATAGCCGTAGGACACAAATCACCCCCAAAGGAGTAAGACTAATACCCCTTACAAGAAAAACTCACATCCGACTCCATTCTATGAATCACAACTCATCAATACTTTCACACTTTAACTTAGCATGCCATCACACGTGACAAGGAATAACATCAACATTACACATAACACCCCTCTTCATCCCACACCGCACATGATATGCGCATGCATTACCTCCTACTCCTCTCGCATATGAATGCCACGAGACCCACACATAAGAACTTTGCTATACCCCTTTAGCACATATGTAACACACACAAGAAAACAAAGCAACCACAACACACGAAATAAACTACCGTGTAGAACACATGTAAGAGAGGACATACTAGCCCCCCACCTCCTCGCCTCTTCTAAGCCTATTACACACAGGACATAGATTAACGGAATGGTCCTACCACCAGGAGTACATCCTCAACCCCTCGGAAGATGTCTCCTAATTATGAGGAAAAACCCAAACAAGGCCTGCCCAATCTCACTCGCTTGCCTGCTTGCACTGATTGGATTCACTGGGCACGATCCTATAAACTCACTCGTAACCTAGTTCCAGAACTCACATTTTTTTATACATACGCAAACCCATTTCACCACATATCCTATGAACATTACCCAAGGTCTTTCACACACCACCAGCATGATACGTGGTCAATGTTTGGCCACCCAAGAATTTGCAGCCATCTCCACAGGACCCCCATAAGAGCCTTAAAACCACATACCACTCTCGCCAATCAATTTAGATCTCAATGACTCAAGGAGTGGGTTATACTAGTGGCAATTTCCTCCCTCAACCTTGACATTTGGAAAGGTTACCAAAAGAACATCCTTCTTAGGTAGCACATCTACAGAAACCTCTACTCACATGAAAACACATTTCTATTACTCAAGGTTGCCACAGCGGGGTCACACACTACCCAGAGGTAATCTCACCTACGCCAGAGTATTAAGGGTAACACAGTAACATTTATTACTTTCCTCACACACGGGCGCCCAAAATCGACTACCACACAAAGATACGATTAACACTTTAGACCACATTAAAACTACCAACTCTTTCCAATAACTATTTATAACCATTAGTAATTTATTAGTCTTTTGGTGTCATATATATATATATATATTTATTTATTTTACTCATTTATTCTCTAGTAGGTCCCCAACTACGTCCATCCAAAATGGTAACTCAAACGACCTTCTAAGCCTCACCTAACATAAAATAGTGGCTCAAGAGCCCACCCAGCGAGAATACCCCTCTATCACAGGTGTCTTAATTAAATTGCTAGAAACTCAGCAATCAAAGGTTCACCCATCCTCACCTAATCCCGCACGAGACTCAACCGATCACTATCGTTAAAGGAATATGATACCACCAATAAACAAAATCTTAACACGCGAGAATCAAAATCGTACCCTTGACGAAGGAAAGTTCTGCCATGCTCTCCTCCTAGCCTCACTTGAATTTTGCTTTATCCCTAGCTCGTTGAGCCAGTCCTCTAGCACCATGACTTGCTTTACCAAAACAGGCTGTCTGGAGATGTCCTACTTTTCCACAGATGCGACACTATTACTTCTTCCTGCCATACTCTTTTCCAATGTCCCGGTTGTCCACTGCAAGAACAACCCCTTTGGGAAACTGGTCTCTGCCTCTTGAGCCCCTTTCTGCTGATCAGGACAACTATGCTTCAGTTAATCTTCACCCAAGCTCCCCCCGATGATGTGGGTTGATAGCTCTCGGCGTACCTCGCTCTTAATCAGTTATTGAATCCCATCCTTCAACTCTCAAATTACCAGGCTTAAGACGCCAACCTCTGCCATGATTAGATCATTACTTGCATCCTGCCGTTCACCCACTTGCCCAGCCCGAGGGGCGGGCTTCTCTGCTACCCCAATAGTCGTACAGGTCACAATTTTCGGAGATATTGGCTCCACGAAAAGGCAGCGCTCCAGGTTATCACTCAACAATCTCAATACCATTACCGACTAGGCATTCTGAGCTATAACTATCCTCAAAACATGCATTATCACCACACAAATTCATGGATGCACATCACAGACTATACAAGTTCACACCTTTACATTGCACATATAATCTATACTTAAGTGGATATCTCATCGTTTTGAACACAACATCGCTTCTTCCACACAATACCATACAAAGGCACATACTCAATCATTCATAGAACACCAACATTATTGTATTTTATTTTATTTTATTTTATTTTCCGTTCGTTCACATTTTACAAGCTTCAAGTTCACAAGCACTCAGTTTCTATACCACAAATTCTTTTCCATGCTTTCATGCTCAAATAATCACAAAATTTCAGAGTTGCACAATTGAAACTTTATCACGTTCAAACCATTTATCCATGCAATTACACACACCGCACACATTTCGGTTCTCATTAAACCACATTGCACAAGCGATAATTCCACAAGCACATAACTCAAGTTGTCATAAAATCGAGTTAATCAGAGTTGCACAGATTAAATCACGTTCTTCATATTTTCCTCTCACATGCTTTATCTCGGTTACCCACACAATCACACAAAGACAACAAATGCAACTAGTGCCCTAATGACAATGCATGCAAATCCTACCTCAGGTCTGGACTACCCCGAGTATACCTTAGAGGCTCAAAGAGGACTATGTTGATCAGGCACGTCCCTCCAGGTTCCTCCAAAAGACTCAAGATAACCAGATCCGCCCACTACCCTAGGCCAACTAGACCATGCTCTGATACCATATTGTCACGCCCCGGATTTCCAACTCAAGGAAACCGGTACGTGACTCCCCTCTTACCCACACGGAGGGCAAAGGGGTCAGGATACAAACCTCGAATATAACATTTTAAACATCCACCACATTCAAGAAAGTAATGTTCACTAAAGCAATCCACAATCCAAACCAGTCTTTATTACAACAAAATCCTCTTTTCAATCCATCCCCACTGGGTTACATCAACTCCCACAAAATAATATAAATGAAAGACAGTAAAGTAAATAAGGTCTTCCACCTTGGAGTCCCACCTAACGCCTGTATGTTCCTGAAAGAAAACACAACATAGAGGGAGGGGTGAGCAACCACAGCTCAGTAGGGATCATGTCTCCCCAACCCATCCCATGCTCCTAGCGTCTACATGAGGGTGTGTACGGGTGCGGTGTAGTGACAATAAGATATAAACAGGTTGTATTCCACAATCACACGGCACACACATATCCACGGCCATACAGGCTTAACCATATAGGCTAACATATCCACACCACTCAAGGCTTAGCCACACGGGCTAATATATCCACAGCCACTCAGGCTTAGCCACACGGGCTAACATATCCATGGCCATATAGGCTTAGCCACACAGGCTAACATATCCACGGCCACTCAGGGTTAGCTACACGGGCTAACATATCCATGGCCCCTCAGGCTTAGCCACATCGCTAACAGTTCCGGTCCCGAGCTTCCACGACCACCGGGTTCCACAAACACAAGATACAAGGTCGTACAAGGCATTAAACCAAACACGTAGCATACACACTTTCACAAGCATAATACCAAACACTTAATTCGCACGGCCCAATCAGGCATAAAATTAAACACTTGACATGCGAGTCCCACAGGTATTTTACCAAACGCTTAACATGCATACATTCACAAACCCACAAACCTAGCCACATAGGCATATTATCAAACACATACTAGGCATATTCACACGAACATATTCGCACAGGCATTTTATCGAACACTTAATATGCACTCACCATCCAACACCAGAATACATCAAAAACCGCCATTGAAGGCCAACATCCATATAGGAGATCACACCTATATGGATTACATATATATATAAACAGGTATAATCCATAATCTACCCTAGAACCCTAGAACAGAGGAGGATTTAGGAAGAACAGAACGCCTACCTTGGATGTCCTCCTGCTCCCACTTCCACGCAAGACTCCGACCACCCACGCAAGACGCTCTGGCAGCCACCAAAAGCTCTCCTTCCCTCTCTCTCTCTCTCTCTCTCTCTCTCTCTCTCTCTCGGCCACTGGTGGAACAACAAACCCTAAAACCTAAAACAGAGGGCTTCTCCTCCTTATATAGATAACACAACATCAAAACGATGTAGTTTTGATTAAGTGAATCCCAGCATCAAAACGACGTAGTTTTGATGGAACAAGCTATGACCTTCCCACATCCATACACACCAAAATATCCACAATTCCAACATACCCCTTTGGGAAAAGATGATTGGAATAACAAAACGAAGGTGACTGTACAAAAATATGGCTGCACGCCATATTGCACGCCATATCCCCAATTGACTTGCAGCTCCAAAAGCTGTGAAATTCTACCCCAAGCTTCCTTGCATCATGTAAAAGGCTGATATGCAGAAAAATGCTTGCATGCCAATTGGTCCAATTGGCTTTCAAGGCCTTTGGCTCTGAAACTTCTGTGGAAGGTAGAGGACATCATTCTAAGAAACTTTTGTTCTGCACGCCAATTGATTTGAGGCCATCTACTTGGTCAAAATAAATCTCCAAAACCTGACAAAACAGCCTAAAAGCGCCTGTATATGCAAATAGCATCTTCCTAAGGCATAAATGCACGTTATCACTTGTCACGTACACCTCCCAAAAGTCCCCTCTTAGGCTCATCTCTTGCCTCAAACTTGTGCACCAACATCCAAGGTGTTTTAGTTAAAGTGTGTGGGAAGGAAACTCCTTAAAACCCAACAATTTCCACTCACAAGGCATCTGTGGTTAACTTCGTACATACCACAAAACACGGGTCATTACAGTTGTTTTGATAAGTGAGGTGTCTATATAAGGAGGTTGAACTTTTTTTGTCTTAGGTTTAAGGTTCATTCCGTCAACCGCCGCAGCCACCGCAGGGAGAGAGAGAGAGAGAGAGAGAGAGAGAGAGAGAGATAGAGAGAGAGAGGATCTTCTCCTAATTGTTGCTGTGGTGATTCGCATGGGTGGACGGCATCTAGTGTGGGAGAAAAAGCAAGGAGGATCCTTTTGAGGTAGGGATTCCGTTCTTCCTGAACCTATTATGTTTTTAGCTCTTATGGTAGACGATTTATGGATTATATATGTTATATATATATGTAAATTTATATAGGTGTGATATCCTATATGAATGTTGGCCTTCAATGGCAAAGTTATGTTTGGATATGTTTTTGAGTCTGTGGTTTGGGGATTTTGGGTTCGTTCTCATGGTAGTGACCTCGGGGGCCGTAGGGGTGTTTGCATTATTCGTTCAGTGGTCTTGTTCGTTAGGGTTAGTCCCGCGGTAGGGCCTTGTGGGGAAACCTTGGGGTTTCCAGGGGAATTATGTTTGAGAATATAACATGTGGATATGACAATTATGGTTTGTGTGATGTTGAATACTTGTGTTTTATTTGTGTTGTGAATGGGTAATATTGTCTTGTGATTGTATGTGCTATATGTGACATATGGAGCCTGTGTGGTTGTGGAGCATGTGCGGCTATGGTTGTGGAGCCTGTATGGCTGTGGTTATAGTAGCCTGTGTGGTAGTGGAGCCTGTGGCCGTGGATGAGAAGGCTTGTGTGGCTGTGGCTGTGGATGTGCTTGCTTTGTTGTTGACTTAATATTAAATGATGTTCATGACCTATTTATGTATTATTGCCATGACACTGCACTTGTGCACGTCCTCATGTAGTTGATAGGAGCATGAGATGGGTTGGGAAGACTTGATCCTTACTGAGCTGTGGTTGCTCACCCCTCCTATTGTGATTTATTTTCCTTTCAGGAACCTACTGGCATTAGGTGGGACACTAAGGCGGAAGACAGTTATCTGTTTTGTTGCTTTGTTTTAATTTAATGTATAGAACTATTGTAACCCCAATGGAGAAATGATGTAAAAGGTTTTTAAATTAATAAAGTGATGTGGTTTGCCTTTTGGATATTTATTGTGGTTTGAATTTAATAAAGATATATGGTGTCCTATGGTAATATTCATCTGAACCCCTTATCCACCGCGTGGGTAAAGGGGAGTCACGAATCAGTTTTCTCGGGTTGGAAATCCGGGGCATGACAATATGGTATCAGAGCATGGTCTAGTTGGCCTAGGGTAGTTGGCAGATTTGGTTATCTTGAGTCCTTTAGAGGAGCCTGGAGGGACATGCCTAATCAACATGGTCCTCTTTGAGCCTCTAAGGTGTACTTGGGGTAGTCCAGTCCTGTGGTAGGATTTGCATGGATTGACATTAGGGTACTAGTTGCATTTGTTGTTTATGTGTTATTGTGTGGATAACTGCAATAAAGCCTTAAATGTGATAAGAAAAGATGAAAAACATGTGATAAAATTTTAATTGTGCAACTTTAATATTTTGTGATAACTTGAGCATGACTACGAGAAAATGTACCTGTGTTATTGAGCTGTGTGCTTGAGGGATTGCTGCTTGTGCAATGTGATTTAATGTGAACTGAAACGTGTGTAATGTATGCAATACAGTATGATAATTGAATTGTGTAATGGGGTAGAGGTAGTGAAACTCGATAGATTTCGAATGCGTTTTGACGATTGTGTTCCTTACTTTGTGTAGTAAGAATGCCACCGAGGAGAGCGATGCATGCATCCGGGGCAGTGGCAGACGAGTCATCTGCCCATGAGGGTCTAGCTGCGGGGCAGCCCGCTGGAGGAAATGAGTTGTTATTGGCACAGCTACGAGAGGGCATCCGACAGGAAGTCCAAGAGCTGAAGGAGGGTATCTGGAAAGAGGTTCGGGAGGAAGTGCGCCGTGAGATGGCAGCATAGGAGATGGTGCCACCACCACCACCAGTGGGGGAGTTACCTCGTGAGCGTGAGAGTTCGCTGGGTGGCATACCGATTTATCATGCAGAGGATGACGTGGTGATGAGGTTCCGTAAGGAACAACCACCGAGATTCAAGGGAGAAGTTGATCCAGTGGCGACTGAGCATTGGTTGAGGCAGATAGAGCATGTGTTTTCCTTCCTCCTACCCCGGGAGGAGGATAAGGTGAGGTTCGTCATTCGGCAGCTAGAAAGTAATGCCTTGGAGTGGTGGCAGAGTGTCACAGGGAGTCGTGCAGTGCAGTTCATGCTATGGGAGGAATTCTTGCAGCTATTCCATGATAAGTTCTTCCCCGAGTCATTGAGGTGGCAAAAGAGGGAGGAATTTCGCAGCGAGGACAGTGCCTAAGTATGAGCAGGAGTTCCGGAGTTCGAGTATATTTGCTCCTGAGACTGTGGCGAGTGAGGACTTGAAGGCCCACAAGTTCACCTTGGGTCTCAGGCCAGCCCTTAGGCAGAGGGTGGTGATCCTGTGCTTGAGGACTTATGTTGAGGTTATTTAGACAACTCGTATGGCTGAGAGTAAGCAAGATGATGGGGAGCAGACCCATCAGGGTCGTTAGTTGGAGGGTGGAAAGAGATAGTAGTTCTTTCCACAGCAGGGGTCAACCATCAGTGAACCCAGGGAGGTCCAGTTTTGGCGGCAGCAGATAGGGAGGTTCATCAGGAGGTCTCCCTAGTGGTTGTCATTGCTGTGGGGAGCAAGGCCACTTCAAGAGGGAGTATCCCAAGAAGGATTGGCAATGCAAGAGCTGTGGATGAGAGGGCCATTTGAGGTAAGGCGAGTTTGTTGTGCTTGTGTATTAACCATAGGGGATGTAGAGCTTAGTTTTGACTTGCATGTGATACCATTGTGGACGTTTGACCAGATCTTGGGTATGGATTGGCTTATAGCTTTTCAAGCCAAGATAGATTATTATCGGCGCTGTGTATCATTCATGTCACCTGCGGGGACTCCTTGTACCCTGCAAGGGGAGTGGGATTGTGAGGCGAGTTGAGCTGGGCCAATGATAGACCAGTGGGGTGCCATTACGCACAGGTTGGCAGCCCTAACCTTTACTGAGGAGGGTAAAGTGGGAAAGAGAGTATGGCCAGCAGTTGTTGACCAATTTCGGGATGTCTTTCCGAGGAGTTGAGGAGTTTACCACCTAAGGGGAGTGTGGAGTTTACCATTGAGTTGGTGCCTGGGGACTAATTCAATTTCCCAAGTGGCTTATCGTATGGGGCCAGCTGAGTTGAGGGAGCTTTAGAGGCAGATAGAGGAGTTGGCGGGCTAGGGATATATCAGGCCGAGTACCTCACCCTGGGGTGCTCCAGTGCTCTTTGCAAAGAAGGCGAATGGCACACTTCGTCTTTGCATTGACTATAGGAAGCTAAATTCGGTGACTGTGAAGAACAAGTATCCATTGCCTCGGATAGATGACTTGTTTGACCAGTTGAGTGGAGCCTAGTGGTTTTCCAAGATAGACTTGCGGTCGGGGTACCACCAGTTGAGGGTTAGAGATGAGGATATCCCTAAGACTGCCTTTCAGTGTAGGTATGGGCACTATGAGTGGGTAGTGATGCCTTTCGGGCTCACTAATGCACTAACAGTGTTCATGCATCTAATGAACTAGGTTTTTGCTACATACTTGGATTCTTTTGTAATTGTGTTCATTGACGATATTTTGGTGTATTCCAAGACAAAGAGGGAGCATGTGGAACATTTGGCAATAGTGTTTCAAATCTTGAGGGACCAACAGTTGTATGTTGAGTTTAGCAAATGTGAGTTTTGGATGCAGGAGGTTCATTTTCTTAGCCATGTAGTGTCGGCTGGGTGTTAGGGTGGACTAAGCTAAGATTGAGGCTGTATCATCATGGGAGAGGCTAACCAATGTTTTCGAGATTCGTAGTTTTCTTGGCTTGGCGGGGTATTACCGTCGTTTTGTAGAGGATCTCTCCCATTTGGTAGCTCCTATGACGGCGTTGACCCTGAGAAGGGAGTGACGTTTGAGTGGACTGACAAGTGTTAGTAGGCATTTGAGGCTCTCGAAACTTGTTTGACCACTGCACCTGTGTTGAAGTTACATAGGAAGGACGTCCCATATGAGGTGTATTGTGATGCATCCAGGATTAGTTTGGGGTGTGTACTTATGCAGGAGCACAGTGTGATAGCTAATGGGTCGAGGCAGTTGAAACCACATGAGTGGAATTACCCTACCCATGATCTTGAGTTGGCGGCTATTATCTTTGCTTTGAAGAGTTGACAACACTATCTCTTGGGGGAAAAGTTTGTGGTGTTCTTAGATTATAAGAGCCTTCAGTATATTTTTACTCAAAGGGACTTGAATTTGAGGCAGAGGAGATGGGTGGAGTATTTGCAGACCTTTGATTTTACTATTGCCTATACCCCAGGCAAGGGCAATGTCATAGCTAATGCGTTGAGCAGGAAAGGGAAAGCTGAGGTGGCAGTGAGAGAGTGGAAGCTGATGGAGCATTTGGCGATGTTGCAGTTTCAGCCTATTGCCCGTCACGGTGGGACAGTCCTGAGTCCTATTGTTGTTGTGCCTGAGTTGTACCAGCGAGTCTGGGAGGGATAGTTGGGTAATATAGAGTGTGAGGTTCTCTGTGCCCGTATTGAGGTTGACGAGCTATCTGAGGATTGGATAGAGGATCTTGAGCATGAGTTATCTTTTCAGGGGCGGCTAGTAGTGGCTTCGTCTCTCCGGGATGAGGTGATGATGGATTTCCATTAGTCTAGAGTTGCTGTGCATCCAGGGGATATGAAGATGTACCATGCACATCGGGGACATTTTTGGTGGCCTGGGATGAAACGTGATGTGGCGGCATTTGTTTCGAGGTGCCTCACTTGTCAGCAGGTGAAAGCTGATGTAATGACCTGTGTTTTGCGGTATGTACGAAGTTAACCACAGATGCCTTGTGAGTGGAAATTGTTGGGTTTTAGGGAGTTTCCTTCCCACACACTTTAGCTAAAACACCTTGGATGTTGGTGCACAAGTTTGAGGCAAGAGATGGGCCCAAGAGGGGACTTTTGAGAGGTGCACGTGATAATGCACGCCAATTGGGGATATGGCGTGCAAGGGGATTTTGGCTTGCCTGTCTTCTTCATGATTCAAGGAAGCTTGGGGTGGATTTTCAGAGCATTTAGAGCTGCACGTCATATGGGGATATGACATGCATTGTGACGTGCAGGCATATTTTTGCACCGTCACCTTGGTTTTGTGCTTCTAAACATCTTTTCCCAAAGGGGTATGTTAGAATTATGGATATTTTGGTGTGTATGGATGTGGGAAGGTCATAGCTTGTTCCATCAAAACTACGTCGTTTTGATGCTGGGATTCACTTAATCAAAACTACGTCGTTTTGATGTTGTGTTGTCTGTATAAGGAGGAGAAGCCCTCTGTTTTAGGTTTTAGGGTTTGTTGTTCCACCAGCCGTCGCAAAGAGAGAGAGAGAGAGAGAGGGAAGGAGAGCTTCTGGTGGCTGCCGCAGCGTCTTGCGTGGGTGGTCGGAGTCTTACGTGGAAGTGGGAGCAGGAGGACATACAAGGTAGGGGTTCTGTTCTTCCTAAATCCTCCTCTGTTCTAGGGTTCTAGGGTAGATTATGGATTATACCTATATATATATATATGTAATCCATATAGGTGTGATCTCCTATATGGATGTTGGCCTTCAATGGTGGTTTTTGATTTATTCTGGTGTTGGATGGTGAGTGCATATTAAGTGTTCGATAAAATGCTTGTGTGAATATGTCTGTGTGAATATGCCTAGTATGTGTTTGATAATATGCCTGTGTGGCTGGGTTTGTGGGTTTGTGAATGTATGCATGTTAAGTGTTTGGTAAAATACCTGTGAGACTCTGCATGTCAAGTGTTTGATTTTATGCCTGATTGGCTGTGCGAACTAAGTGTTTGGTATTATGCTTGTGAAAGTGTGTATGCTACGTGTTTGGTTTAATGCCTGTGTGACCTTGTATGTTGTGTTTGTGGAACCCGGTGGCTGTGGAAGCCCGGGACTGGAACCGTTAGCCTGTGTGGCTAAGCCTATATGGCTGTGGATATGTTAGCCCGTGTGGCTAAGCCTATATGGTTGTGGATATGTTAGCTTGTATGGCTAAGCCTATATGGGTGTGGATATGTTAGCCCATGTGGCTAAGCCTGAGTGGCCGTGGGTATGTTAGCCCGTGTGGCTAAGCCTATATGGCCGTGGATATGTTAGCCCGTGTGGCTAAGCCTGAGTGGCTGTGGATATGTTAGCCCGTGTGGCTAAGCCTGAGTGGCTGTGGATATGTTAGCCTATATGGCTAAGCCTGTATGGCTGTGGATATGTGTGTGCCGTGTGATTGTGGAATGCAACCTGTTTATATCTTATTGTCACTACACTGCACCTGTACACACCCTCATGTAGTGGCTAGGAGCATGGGATGGGTTGGCGAGACATGATCCCTACTGAGCTGTGGTTGCTCACCCCTCCCTCCATGTTGTGTTTTCTTTCAGGAACATACAGGCATTGGGTGGGACCCCAAGGTGGAAGACCTTATTTACTTTACTGTCTTTCATTTATGTTATTTTGTGGGAGTTGATATAACCCAGTGGGGATGGATTGAAAAGAGGATTTTGTTATAATAAAGACTAGTTTGGATTGTGGATTGCTTTAATGAACATTACTTTCTTGAATGTGTTGTGGCTGTTGACTAAGGGGTAGTAATGTGTTTTCTTGTATGTGGTTCATGATTTGGTGTTTTGAGATTGCAATGTGTTTGAAATGTCCTATTATGTTGTGTGATCCATCTGGGTATCGTGGCTTGCCGTTTTGCAAATGGGTAGCATGTGTTTGTTATCCCTTGTATGTTTCTTTTTGATGACGAAAAGTCTTAAGGGGGAGAGGATGTAATGACCTGTGTTTTGCGGTATGTACGAAGTTAACCACAGATGCCTTGTGAGTGGAAATTGTTGGGTTTTAGGGAGTTTCCTTCCCACACACTTTAGCTAAAACACCTTGGATGTTGGTGCACAAGTTTGAGGCAAGAGATTGGCCCAAGAGGGGACTTTTAGGAGGTGCACGTGATAATGCACGCCAATTGGGGATATGGCGTGCAAGGGGATTTTGGCTTGCTTGTCTTCTTCATGATTCAAGGAAGCTTGGGGTGGATTTTCAGAGTATTTGGAGTTGCACGTCATATGGGGATATGACGTGCATTGTGACGTGCATTGTGACGTGCAGGCATATTTTTGCACCGTCACCTTGGTTTTGTGCTTCTAAACATCTTTTCCCAAAGGGGTATGTTGGAATTATGGATATTTTGGTGTGTATGGATGTGGGAAGGTCATAGCTTGTTCCATCAAAACTACGTCGTTTTGATGCTGGGATTCACTTAATCAAAACTACGTCGTTTTGATGTTGTGTTGTCTATATAAGGAGGAGAAGCCCTTTGTTTTAGGTTTTAGGGTTTGTTGTTCCACCAGCCATCGCAGAGAGAGAGAGAGAGGGAGGGAAGGAGAGCTTCTGGTGGCTGCCGCAGCGTCTTGCATGGGTGGTCGGAGTCTTGCGTGGAAGTGGGAGCAGGAGGACATACAAGGTAGGGGTTCCGTTCTTCCTAAATCCTCCTCTGTTCTAGGGTTCTAGGGTAGATTATCGATTATACCTGTTTATATATATATGTAATCCAAATAGGTGTGATCTCCTATATGGATGTTGGCCTTCAATGGCGGTTTTTGATGTATTCTGGTGTTGGATGCTGAGTGCATATTAAGTGTTCGATAAAATGCCTGTGTGAATATGTCTGTGTGAATATGCCTAGTATGTGTTTGATAATATGCCTGTGTGGCTGGGTTTGTGGGTTTGTGAATGTATGCATGTTAAGCGTTTGGTAAAATACCTGTGAGACTCTGCATGTCAAGTGTTTGATTTTATGCCTGATTGGCTCTGCGAACTAAGTGTTTGGTATTATGCCTGTGAAAGTGTGTATGCTACATGTTTGGTTTAATGCCTGTGTGACCTTGTATGCTGTGTTTGTGGAACCCGGTGGCTGTGGAAGCCCGGGACTGGAACTGTTAGCCTATGTGGCTAAGCCTATATGGCTGTGGATATGTTAGCCCGTGTGGCTAAGCCTATATGGTTGTGGATATGTTGGCCCGTGTAGCTAAGCCTATATGGCTGTGGATATGTTAGCCCGTGTGGCTAAGCCTGAGAGGCCGTGGATATGTTAGCCCGTGTGGCTTAGCCTATATGGCCGTGGATATGTCAGCCCGTGTGGCTAAGCCTGAGTGGATGTGGATATGTTAGCCCGTGTGGCTAAGCCTGAGTGGCTGTGGATATGTTAGCCCGTGTGGCTAAGCCTTAGTGGCTGTGGATATGTGTGTGCCGTGTGATTGTGGAATACAACCTGTTTATATCTTATTGTCACTACACTGCACCTATACACACCCTCATGTAGACGCTAGGAGCATGGGATGGGTTGGGGAGACATGATCCCTACTGAGCTGTGGTTGCTCACCCCTCCCTCCATGTTGTGTTTTCTTTTAGGAACATACAGGCATTACGTGGGACCCCAAGGTGGAAGACCTTGTTTACTTTACTGTCTTTCATTTATGTTATTTTGTGGGAGTTGATGTAACCCAGTGGGGATAGATTGAAAAGAGGATTTTGTTGTAATAAAGACTGGTTTAGATTGTGGATTGCTTTAATGAACATTACTTTCTTGAATGTGTTGTGGATGTTTAAAATGTTATATTCGGGGTTTGTATCCTGACCCCTTTGCCCTCCGTGTGGGTAAGAGGGGAATCACGTACCGGTTTCCTCGGGTTGGAAATCCGGGGCGTGACAATATGGTATCGGAGCATGGTCTAGTTGGCCTAGGGTAGTGGGCGGACTTGGTTATTTTGAGTCCTTTAGAGGAGCCTGGAGGGACGTGCCTGATCAACATGGTCCTCTTGGAGCCTCTAAGGTGTACTTGGGGTAGTTCAGTCTTGTGGTAGGATTTGCATACATTGGCATTAGGGCACTAGTTGCATTTGTTGTTTATGTATAAATGTATGGATAACTGTGGGAATGTTTTAAATGAAAAAAAAAATTATTGTGCAACTCTGATATATTGTGACCACTTAAGCATGACTACAAAAACAAAAAAAAAATGTGATATGGGATTTGTGTACTAGTGGACTTGTGCATTGTGAACGAACTAGATAGAGATAATACTGTTGATATTCTGAAAAAAAAAATTACAAGGTGAGATATGTGAATGCTTAAGTGTGTGCCTTTGTATGGTATTGTGTGGAATAAGCAATGTGGTGTTCAAAACGATGAGATATTCACTCGAGTATAAATGATATGTGCAATGTGAAGGTGTGAACTTGTGTAGTCCGTGAAATGTGAATCTGCGAATCTGTGTGGTGATAATGTGTGTTTTGAGATTAGTTATAGCTCCAAACGCCTAATCGGTAATGGTATTAAGAGCGTTGAGTGTTAACCTGGAGCGCTACCTCCTCGTGTACCTAGCCTCTGAAAAAAAAAAATTTATGACCTGTACGACAGAAAAGCCCGCCACCCAGGCTGGGCAAGTGGCAGAGCTGTAGGTTGTAAGTAATGATCTTCACATGGCAGAGATTGGCATTTTAACCCTAATTATTCCAGAATTGAGGGATGAGATTCGATGACTGATTAAGAGCGAGGCACGCTGAGGGCGGTCAACCCACATCATTTGGAGGAGCTCGGATGAAGATCAACTGAAGCATTGTCGTCCCGATCGGAGAAAGGACCCCAAGAGGCCGACGAGGGCAATCAGAAGATGGCCACAAGTTTCGAGATGGGGGTCAATCCCCCAACAAATCAATTTGAGACCAGTTGCTTAAAGGGTTGTTCTTGCTGTGGACAGCCGAGACATTGGAAAAGAGTGTAATAGGAAGCAGTATCAGTGTTGCATATGTGGAAAAGTAGGACATCTCCAGAAGATAGTGATTGGTTGAGTCTCGTACTGACTTAGGTGAGGATGGGTGGACCTTTGATTGCTGAGTTTCTAGCAATTTAATTAAGACGTTTGTGATATAGGGGTATTCTTGTTTAGAGGACTCTTGAGCCACAGTTTGCATTGGTGAGGCTTAGGAGGTCATTTGTGTTACCATTTCTAAATGGACATGGTGAGTGACTTGTAAGAAAAATATATATATGAAATAATAATAATAAGAGATATAATAAATAAATGAATATATTTATGATACCAAATGGATAATAAATTACTAATAGTTATGATAAGGTAAATAGTTGTTGTAAAGAGTTTGATGGTTTAAATGTGATCAAATGTAGCTACCTTTTTATGGTAGAGCGCGTTTTTGGGTGGTACCCCTCTTGGCAACTTTGAATAATAGAGATATGTTCTTATGTGGATAGAGGTATGTGTGGAGTACTACTTGAAAGGGATATTCCTATGGTTACCTTTCCAAGCGTTGTGGTTGAGGGTGGAAAACGCAACTAGTATAGCCTGCTCTTAAAGTCCTTGAAGTGTTATCTTGTTGGCTAGAGTGGTTGTTGCAAGTTTTGGTTAGTAACTATATAGGTGTTCTGGGTTCTCAGATGGTCAAGCAGTGGCCATCTGTCATGTTTGTGGTGTGTGAAAGACCTTGAGTAATGTTCCTAGAATATGTTGAGAAATGGGTATGCACATGTACAAAATGTGAAGAGTTTTGGAGCTCAACCATCGACTGTGAGTGGGTTTCAAGGGTCGTGGCCGATGCATCCAATTGGTACAAAGAGATAAGCAAATGAGATTTGGCAGGCCTCGTTCGGACTTTTTACCCACATCTGGAAAACATTTCTCTAGGGACTAAGGGTGTGCTTTTGCATGGTAGGGCCATTCCTTGGTCTGTATCTTGTGGGAAGTGGGTTTAAAGGAGAGGAGAAGGTTTAAAACTGGTACGTTCTACTCGTCAGGTGTCTTGTATTTCGTTGCATGTGTTGAAAATGTGTAGAAAATGCAGCATTCTCTTGTTGTATGTGTTGCATAAGTGGTAAAGGTATATAGCGGAGTTGCTACGTGTGGGTGTTGCGACACATATGCATAGAGAAGGATGAGGCATGGCGTATTGGTATAGTAACTGTGGTGTGAGGATAAGGAAGAGTGTTAGAGGTGATGTTGCTTATGTTATTCCTTGTCTGGTGTTACTAAAATGTTGGTAAGTTGGGAAAGAAAAAGAGTTGTTTGATTTCCCGAGTTGAGTCAGTTGTGATAGTTTTGCTAGGACAGGGTATTAGTGCTACTCCTTGTGGCGTATTGGCATTAGAGCAGTGGTGGTAGGCGACTGACCTACATATGTCCTCCTTGAAAACTTTTCATGTACAGTATCACGCGATAAGGGAGATGGTTCACGCTATCAAGGTGTTGGTGTGTTTGGGTGCTACATGAAAGTCCCGAATCAGGCGTTTGCACGCCTTGTTTCCTGTGCCTATCCGGAGAAATTGCAGTGATCACATTAAGCTGAGGCTAGAGCCTGAGTATTTCTTGGTCCATATGAGTGTTTTGTTGGTGTTTTGAGATAGAACGTGATGATTGGTGGAGCGGAGTTAGTGGTTCATGAGGTGGAGTATGTCCTGGAGGCAAGGGATTCCCTTGTGACCTGTGAGTGGTGACACAGAGTTATCAACTGTCTTGTTATAGGCAGGGAGGATTTCTCCAGTCGACGAGTTATGTTATTTATACATAACCGACGTAAGCGGATAAGTCATATTTCATTGCGTATGGTGTTTGCCGACTCGGTAAGGCGTTATCTCTTGGGCTGTAGTGTACGCCTCAGTTCGTATGCAGGCTGTGGGACCTTGGTGGATACTTATTTAACCGTGATCAAGGATGCTAGCACGAAGTGTCCGAGAGGCGTTATTTGTGTGGTGTTCTGGTTCATGGACTTCTTTTAGTCGATCCTCACGGTCGGCGACAGGTGATAGCCGGATGGTGGATTTTGGTCTTGTTGTGGTTGTGTATGGTATTGCATTTGTTGTTTTGAGTTACTCCTTGGACTCCGTTGGGCGTCTTGTTGGATGGACCGGATTGGTGGAGAGCAAACTTCATCCCGTGTAGTTGTGTCTGGATTGTAAGTCATCTTGAGTTCCCTTTGGCATTGGTTGGGTTCTGTTGTTGCGTGTATCGCTATAGAGTGGGGCGGTTTTAGCAGTGATGATGGTGCTGCTGGGGTGATCTCCATGTGTGGAAATGTGATTGTGGTTTGCATAATGCTTTTCTCTTGTTTATTTGTGTTTCCTTGTGACCTATTTGTGTTTGCTGTCAGGGTAAGGTCTACATATGGAGTGTGGCTGCGTTGTAAATTGTTGGTGTCCGTTGACATCAAATCTCAGTGGTGTCATTGTTGGGTATTTTACATTGTGGAGTGTTGGTCCTATTGTGACACGAGTAGGCGTCTAACGCCGAGTACCCTGCTATGTCGATGCAGTGACTTCTGGTTCAATCATATGAGATCTAGCGAATGGATACTTCATGCATAGGCGTATGGTGTTGGCTTTGTTCGGTTGTGGGGGTCTTAGCGACTCGTGGGAGGTTTCATGACCTCACTGTTGTCGACTTGCTCACATGAGTTGTTGTCAGCACGCTAATTGGCCAAGCTCTAGTTCTTGTTGTGCTCATGGGTGTTATGTGTTGCTTTGATCTTCTCGTGATGTTTACTACTTGATTTCTCTTTTCGGGGATGAAAAGTCCAAAGGTGGGAAGGTTGTGAGGACACTCCCTGCAGATGAGTTTGTATGGTGTTAGCGAATGCGCAGTGGAACGTTAAATGTGTAGTAGTGTTTTGTTTGTGAGTTGTTTCTTGTAGTGGTGTTTATGATGTGAGTTGCTCTGTGACCTATGTGATTTGTTAAACGTGTTGGTGATGGGCATATATGTCTTACACCGTCGTGACATGTGAATACTTGTGACATGTGTTAGGTGAGGAGAACAAGGGTTGTTTGTGAGATTAGAATATGTGTTTCCCTATCATGCTGTGTTGTATTGGGTCTATGGGTACGTGCCTTCATGTGTGTTATGGTGTGATATCTTCAGTCGTGGGTATGTGAATGGTTGTGGGCGATGTGCATCAGCATGTGCGTTATGGAAGGTGTGTTGTCTTTTAGAGGACGACACGTCCTGCAGAGGAGACATGGAATGTGAGTCCATGATGCGTGAGCAACACCCAGCATTGCTCGAGGACGAACAATCTTGACGGTGGGAGGTGGCTGTTGGCCAAGGGGTAGTAATGTGTTTTCTTGTATATGGTTCATGATTTAGTGTTTTGAGATTGCAATGTGTTTGAAATGTCCTATTATGTTGTGTGATCCATCTGGGTATTGTGGCTTGCCGTTTTGCAAATGGGTAGCATGTGTTTGTTATCCCTTGTATGTTTCTTTTCGAGGACGAAAAGTCTTAAGGGGGAGAGGATGTAATGACTCGTGTTTTGCGGTATGTACGAAGTTAACCACAGATGCCTTGTGAGTGGAAATTGTTGGGTTTTAGGGAGTTTTCTTCCCACACACTTTAGCTAAAACACCTTGGATGTTGGTGCACAAGTTTGAGGCAAGAGATGGGCCCAAGAGGGGACTTTTGGGAGGTGCACGTGATAATGCACGCCAATTGGGGATATGGCGTGTAAAGGGGATTTTGGTTTTCATGTCTTCTACATGATGCAAGGAAGCTTGGGGTGGATTTTGAGCATTTGGAGCTGCACGTCATATGGGGATATGGCGTGCATGACGGCATATTTTTGCACCGTCACCTTGGTTTTGTGCTTCTAAACATCTTTTCCCAAAGGGGTATGTTAGAATTATGGATATTTTGGTGTGTATGGATGTGGGAAGGTCGTAGCTTGTTCCATCAAAACTACGTCATTTTGATCTTTGGGATTCACTTAATCAAAACTACGTCGTTTTGATGTTGTGTTGTCTATATAAGGAGGAGAAGCCCTCTGTTATAGGTTTTAGGGTTTATTGTTCCACCGGCCATCGCAAAGAGAGAGAGAGAGAGAAGGAGAGCTTAGTGGGGTGCCGCAGGCGTCTTGCGTGGGTGGTCGGAGTCTTGCGTGGAAGTGGGAGCAGGAGGACATACAAGGTAGGTTCTGTTCTTTCTAAATCCTCCTCTGTTCTAGGGTTCTAGGGTAGATTATGGATTATACCTATTTATATATATATATGTAATCCATATAGGTGTGATCTCCTATATGGATGTTGACCTTCAATGGCGGTTTTTGATGTATTCGTATTGGATGGTGAGTGCATATTAAGTGTTCGATAAAATGCCTGTGTGAATATGTCTGTGTAAATATGCCTAGTATGTGTTTGATAATATGCCTGTGTGTGGTCGGGTTTGTGGGTTTGTGAATGTATGCATGTTAAGCGTTTGGTAAAATACCCGTGAGACTCTACATGTCAAGTGTTTGATTTTACGCTTGATTGGGTCATGCGAACTAAGTGTTTGGTATTATGCCTGTGAAAGTGTGTATGCTACGTGTTTGGTTTAATGCCTGTGTACCTTGTATCTTTGTGTTTGTGGAACCCGGTGGCCTTGGAAGCCCGGACTGGAACCGTGCTTTGTGTGGCTAAGCCTATATGGTCGTGGATATGTTAGCCCGTGTGGCTAAGCCTATATGGTTGTGGATATGTTAGCAGGTGTGGCTAAGCCCGAGTGGCCGTGGATATGTTAGCCCGTGTGGCTAAGCCTGAGCGGCCGTGGATATGTTAGCCCGTGTGGCTAAGCCTATATGGCCGTGGATATGTTAGCCCGTGTGGCTAAGCTTTAGTAGTAGTATACACATAGCTACACATGCATAACATCAAACACTTAATTTGCATAGTCACACAGGTCGTAACATCAAACACTTAATTTGCATAGTCACGGAGGCATAACATCAAACACTTAGCATGCAAAGCCACACAGCATAACATCAAACACTTAGCATGCACACATTCACAAGGCTCACGAACCCAACATACAGGCGTAAAATCAAACACCTAGCATGCATACATTCACAAGCTCAGCAAACACCCACATAGGAGATCACAACAATTATGCCATTAGAGGCCAACATTCATATAGGAGGTCACACCTATATGAATTTACATATATGTAATTTAGCAACAACAATATTACTCAATAGTTTATCCACTTGTAGGCCTAACCCCGGATTGGGTACAAGAAGATAGAACCCCTACCTCAAGGATCCTTCACGTTCTTGCCTCTACGCCAAACGCCATCCACTCTCGCAAATCACCACAACAAGATCGAAGCTCTCCTTCCCCTCTCTCTCTCTCTCTCTCTCTCTCTCTCTCTCTCTCTCTCTCTCTCTCTCTCTCGCGACGGCCTGGGGCTGATGGAAAACCCTAAACCTAAAACAAGGGGCTCCTCATCCTTATATGGACACCTCAATATCAAAATGACGTAGTTTTGATTAAGTGAAACCCAACGATCAAAACGACGCAGCTTTGAGTACACAAGCTACAACCTTCCCGCATCCATACAATACAAAATATTCACAATTCCAACATGCCCCTTTGGGAAAAGATTACTAGAATAACAAAACCAAGGTGATGATGCAAAAACATGGCTGCACGTGACAAAGACCATTGTCACGTGCAAGTCCAAATGCCCTAAGATTTTTCCCCAAGCTTTTAAAACAACATTAGGAAGGCTCCCATGCAAAACCTCACTGCCCTAACAATTGCCACTCAAAAAGCATAACTGACTAACTCTTCACATCTCAAAACACGGGTCATTACATCCTTTCCCTCTTAAGACTTTTCGTCCTCGAAAAGAAACAACATGCAAGGAATAACCAACACATGCTACCCATTCACAATACGGCAACAAAGCACCACCACAAACATAACCACATGCATCACCATACATATAACACGTATTCGCATAAGACAAATACAAGTCTAAATCTCAAAAATATATCTCAAATACAAATACGGGTCTCAAAAGGATAATACACAACATAAAACCGCATCACTATCACTTCTGGCCAAAAGCCACCTCCCACCCTCAAGATTGCTTGTCCTCGAACAACTCCAGGGGCTGCTCACGCATCATGGACTCACGTTCCCATGTCCTCTCCACAAGACGTCATCCTCGAAAGATAACACACCTTCCAAACGCACATGCGAATGCACATTGCCCACAACCATTCTCATACCCGCGACTAATGACATCACACAATAACACACAAGAAGGCACGTACCTACAAACCCAATATAACACAACACAATAGGAAACACATATTCGAATCTCACAAACAACCCATGCCTTCGTCACCTAACACATATTTCACGAGTATGCACATGTCATGACGGTGTAAGATAACTCACATAGGTAGGTCACAGACCAAGTCACAGCACTAACGCTACTACAAGGAAGAACACCACAAACAAAACTCCTCCAGAAAATGAAACTTAAACGTTCCACAGCCCATTCGCCAACAATATACAAACTCATTCGCTTATCCGTTGGGAGTTTCCTCACAACCTTCCCACCTTTGGAATTTTCGTCCACGAAAAGAGAAGCCAATTAGTAAAACACCACAATGAGATCAAGCAACACATAAGGCATTAATTATTACAAACATTGTTAGAAATTTCCCAAATGAGTACGTCCATTTATTCAATACTAACGTAACACTCATGAGCATATCAAGAACTAGAACTTGGCCAATTAGCGCGCTGACAATAACTCATGTGAGCAAGTCGACCCACAGTGAGGTCCAGAAACCTCCCATAGATTCGCTAAGATCCTGACAACCAAACAAGGCCAACACCATCAGCCTACGCGTGAAGCATGCGGTTGCTAGAATTCATATGATTGAACGAGAAGTCACTGCATCGTAATAGTAGGATACTCTGTTGTAGGCGCCTACTCGCGTCACAATGGGACTAACACGCCACAATGTAAAATACCCAATTGGGATTTGAAGGCAACTGTCACCAACAATTTACAATGTAGCCACACCCCATATGTAGACCTCACCCTTACAGCAAGAACAATGACGTCACAATGAAACACAGCCAAATAAGATAATAGCATGATGCAAACCACAATCACACTCCCACACGGGGATATCACCATAGTAGCACCATAATCACAGTGGAAAGCCCCTCACTCTAACGCAAAACATGCTTGGGGATCGGAGGAACACATCCTCTATCGAGGCACATTAAAACCCAACCAACGCCAATGGTGGCTCACAATACTTACAATCTAGGATACAACGATACTAGGATGGAGTTTGCCCTCAATCATTCAGTTATCGTCATGACGCCCAACGAAGTCCAAGGATGAACTCGAAAAAGCAAATTCAATTCCATACACAACCACAGCAAGACCAAAATCCACTATCGGGCTATCACCAGTCACCGACTTTGAGAATCTACATCCTTGTTCACAGTCAAATAGGGATCTACCAAAGTCCCACACAGCCTTCACAACTGAGGCTTACACTATTACCCAAGAGAGAATGCCTTACCAAGTCGGTAGACACTCCATGCGATAGAATCCTTTGACGTCAGGTAGTTGCGAACAACATAGTTCTCCCCACCCAAGAAAACTCTCTCCAACTTACAACATGACAGCAATTGAAGTCACCACTCACAGTCACAAGGGAATCCGTTGTCGCCACGACATACTCCACTTCATGGCCTATCAACTCCCCTATGCCAACCATCACGTTCTATCTCAACACACCAACAAAACACTCAAATTGACCAAGACATGCTCAGGCTTTAGCCGCAACTTAATGTGGTCACCACAATTCCTCCGGGTAGGTATAGGAAACAAGGCATGCAAACTTCTGATTCGAGACTTCCCGATAGTTTAGTTCGGAACACTTGCACATTCCACACATGCGCAAACCGGTTTCACAACATATCCTTTTTACATTACTCGATGTTTTCACACACCACAAGCATGACACATGGCTACTTGCTTGACCATCCGAGAACCTAGAACACCTATATAGTCACCTACCGAACTTGCACCGACTACTCTAGCCAACAAGTCAACACCTTAGGGCTCAAGGGGCGAGCTATACTAGCTGCGATGCCCTCCGTCGACCCCAACGCTTCGAAAGGTAACCTTAAGAATACCCCTTCCAAGTAGTACTCCAACACGTACATCTATCCACATAAGAACATGTTTCTATTACTCAAGGTTGCCAAAGAAGGGCACACAATAACCCACAAGCCATCCCTTCACCCCTCAAGCTCTACTAGCTAGCCAATCTAAATATAAATATTCATTTTACTTGTTCTTATTATTATTATTTTGTTTTTTTTAATAGGTCACCAACCACGTCTATTTGAAATGCTAACTTAAACGATCTCCTAAGCTTCACCTAACAAAACCGTGGCTCAAGAGTCTTCCCAATGAGAATACACCTCTATCACAAGTGTCTTAATTTGAGCGCTAGAAACTCAGCAATCAAAGGTTCACCCATCCTTACCTAAGCCAGTATGAGACTCAACCGATCATTATCTTTAAAGGAGCATGATACCACCAATAAAATAGAAGTCTTAACACACGAGAATTGAAATCGTACCCCTGACTAAGGAAGGCTCTGCCATGCTCTCCTACTGTCCTCACTAGTCCTCGGCCCCATGCCTTGCTTGCTGCGCCAGTCCTCTAGCACCATGCCTTGCTTTACCAAAACAGACTGTTTGGAGATGTCCTATTTTTTTTTCCACAAATGCGACACTAGTACTACTTCCTGCTACACCCTCTTTTCCAATGTCCCGGTTGTCCACAAGAATAACAACCCTTTGGGAAACCGGTCTCACATGGATTTGTTGGGGTTGACCCCCATCTCGAAACTTGTGGCCATCCTCTGATTGCCCCCTTTGCCTCTTTGGTCCTTTCTACTGATTAGGACAATAATGCTTCAGTTGATCTTCATCCAAGCTCCCCCAAATGATGTGGGTTGACAGCTCTTGGCGTGCCTCGCTCTTAATTAGTTATCGAATCTTCATCCCTCAATTCTGGAATAATCAGGTCTAAAATGCCAACCTCTGCCATGTTTAGATCAGTACTTATACTGCGGCTCTCCCACTTGCCCGGGCCTAGGTGGCGGGCTCTTCCGTCGTACGGGTCATAGTTTTTCGGAGGCTGGGTTCATGAAGAGGTAGCGCTCCAGGTTAACACTCAACGATCTCAATACTTCCATAGCCACCAGGTTCCAAAAGCAGTCCCCAGCTTCCACAAACACCAGGTTCCAAAATAGTCCTGGTTTCCACAACCACCGGGTTCCAACAACAATCAAGGGCTTCCATAGCCACCGGGTGTACCAAAGAAACACACAACACACATAGCCACATAGGCATAACATCAAACACATAATTTGCATAGTCACACAGGCATAACATCAAACACTTAATTTGCATAGTCACACAGGCATAACATCAAACACTTAGTATGGATAGCCACACAGGCATAACATCAAACACTTAGCATGCACACATTCACAGGCTCACGAACTCAGCCATACAGGAATAAAATCAAACACCTAGCATGCATACATTCACAGGCTCAACAAACACCCACATAGGAGATCACAACAATTATGCCATTAAAGGCCAACATTCATATAGGAGGTCACACCTGTCATCACCCGTTTTTGACCAGGCTCGTACTGGCTTTTGTGAAAGGACTCCATGCTAGTTCATTTTGTTGATCCTAGAGTTATCTCTGCACAAGGCTCGCACAAACCATTAAAGAGAAGAAAAACACAGAGTCGCCACCAAACAAATTAGAGGTGTGATTAGGCACCTAAAGAAAGGTCTACGGTTCCAGAGAATTAGGTTCGGGAGTCAGTTACGTGTAAGGAAGGAAGAAAAACTCTTGCACCCCCACAACGCCCACAATTGGTACCTAGTCTTGATCTATGGGTGTTTGCTTACATTATTCAAAAAAGAAGTTATTTTTTTATATTTTTTATTTTTGAAAAGGAGAGTTTTTTAGGATGTAGGCCTTAAAACAACAAAAAAAGATTTTACAAAGAAATAAAAAAGAAATACATTCTAATTTTAGAAAAAGAATGTGGGATCTAGGCCCATGTGACGGATTGCATTTCTTTTAGAAAACAAAAGTGATTTTCTTTTTTTAGAAAAGAAAACAAAAATCATTTGAATTCAAATATGAGAATACGCCACAATTGATATCGGCCCAGTAGACTAGGATATGAGCATCTAGGACTCAACCCTCATGACCGTCCGGACCTTATTTTAATTTTTTCTAGAAAATGTACTCTTTGCTTGTCCTTTTTTAATTTTTAAAGAAAAAAGGGATAAGAGTTAAAAGACAAACCGTTTCACTTCAAAACATTTGAGAAAAGAAGTTTTAACGGTTTAAATATAAAGAGATTAAAGAGAAGAACCTGGGTGATCTTTTTGTGACCGAACTTAGAGATCTTCCTCCAAAAGTCTCCCTGAAAATAAAAGGTTAGAAAGAAAAATGCAGCTTCCCTTCCCTACTTTAAGTCTTCAATTTCCACGTTTCCGAATGCTCCCTCCTTGGCTTGGAACGTTCCCTTTAGGTGCTTGAAGAAAAGTATATCTTTCTCTAATTTTTCTCTCTCTCGAATAATATCCTCTCGATTCGTGATAATTCCCCTCCTGATACTCGATAATTGATGCCCCTCCTCCCCTTGGATGTTCCCACTGGATGGCCTATTTATAGGTATTTTAGGGAAAGTATCCGTTGGTGCATTAATTGCACTCTTTATAATTTCCAAAGAGTCAATTGCAGTGTCCCGAGGGCTTAATTATGGCTCCCTATTCCCATGTTTTGAAAAAGAGAGTCCCGATGCCTAAAAATAAATAAATCACTTGGGATTATTTATTCCCATGTTAGATCTGGACGCCTTGGTGGGTAAAAGACTGGATAAACCTCCAGGTATATTGGTGCCGTTGAGAATTAATAGTCATGCAATCCGCAGGGGTCAACTTTGATTTTCGAAGGACTTTATTCATTTAATTACGACATCTCCTCGTCCTTATGCTCAAAAATAGAGTCCCAAAACATTTGAATTTAATATTCGAGACTCCTCAATTCCCACACTTAAAAGGGGGTTCCAAGACACCGATAGCATTTAAAAAAAAGATTTTTCCGGATTTTTCGAGTCCCGATGCTTGGGAGTCACTTCCAGACCTGTAGAGGGGCTATTTTGGAGTTTTTTCGGATCATTTAGGTGATTTCCGACCAATGGGTCCTTATTCCGCATCGCAGGTCCTTATTCAAAGACTAGTGGGCTTAGCTCGGATTTGACCAAGTTTGACCATCGGGTTTGGGCTTATTCCGCATCAATAGGCTTATTCCACATCAATGGTCCTTATTCAAAGATCAATGATCCTTATTCAAATCAATGGGTTTAGCCCGGATTTGTCGCGCTAATTTCCTTACTCCATATCGTCTGCTAATTCCTTACTCCATGTGAATGGTTAGCCCGATTCCTTACTCCGAATTTGACCAAGTTTGATCGCCGGATTTGGGCTTATTTCGGACCAGTGGGCTTAGCTCGGATTTGACCAAGTTTGACCACCGAATTTGGGCTTAGTCCGCATCAACGGGCTTAGCCCGGATTTGACCAAGTTTGACCGCCGGATTTGGGTTTCCCCAAAAATTTCCGTGTGTGGGCTTGGTCGCCACGTGGCGCCTCTACTTGGGCTTCCTTAGGCCTCTCTTGTTCTCACTTGTTGTGTAAGGAGAGTGTCTTTGTATATATACTGGGCGAAGTAGAAGCAAAACTGGCAATGTGGGACAAACATGCATATGAAGAACCAAAATTCGTGGAAAATTGACAGATTTATGGGGCAACTTCAAAAATTCATAACTTTCTCCACAGAGCTCGATTAAGGCCAAATTGGTATTGTTTTGCTCAAAATTCTGTTATCTATCTTCGGAAAGTGGAATCACTCCAAAAGGATCAGTCCATTAGGAGACAAATGGGAAATATCGCAGAGGTACATGATAAAGTGAGCATTCTTCCCGTCCAATTCAAAAATTCATAGTTAATTGCACAAAACTCAGATTACCCTCAAACTAGTTTGAGATGATAGATAAAGAGGTTATCTAACTAATAAAATTAACTTTATTCAGATCCAATAAGTATTAAGAAAGTTATTGGCATAATAGTGTGCTGCGTACTGGCTGTCTCCCCCAAATATGTACAAGGTTTGGTTGCCAACTTTGAAAAATCATAACTAATTGAATACAGCCCAGAATATTCTCAAACCAATTGGAAATGATAGATAAAGATGTTATCTAATCAATGAAATTGACTTTGTTGGATTATGACAAGTATCGGGGAAGTTATTAATAAAATAGCTGGCTGCCCACCGGTTGTCCAATTCAACTTGGTACTTTTGTTATAACCATTTCATTTCTCCTCGGAATCAAGTGTGGTCAAGTGTGTTGTTCTCCGAATGTCGTCCTCTATGACTTAGTGGTCCTTCGCCAAGTACGGTTGCGATCAAATCCGGTCAAAATGGGGTACAACAGCTGCCCCTCTTTGTGCATTGTTTGTATACAAATGATGTACAAAGATAACCAAATACCCATTTTGAATGGTTATATCTCTTTGGAGTTTGGCATTGCTGTGAGATTGATGTGGCATTTTTGGTTATGAGGGTGGCTTCTTAGGCCGAATAGCTTCTTGGGCTATGATATGACATCTTGGGTTGATTAGCTCTTGGGCTATGAGGATGGCTTCTTGGGCCGAATAGCTTCTTGGGCTATGATACGACATCTTGGGTCGAAAATGAGTGATATCTTGGGTCGATTAGCTTGTTGGGCTATGAGGGTGGCTTCTTGGGCCGAATAGTTTTTGGGCTATGACACGACATCTTGGGTCGAAAATGAGTGACATCTTAGGTCGATTAGCTTCTTGGGCTATGAGGGTGGCTTCTTGGGCTAAATAGCTTCTTGGGCTATAAGGGTGGATTCTTGGGCCGAATAGCTTCTTGGGCTATAAGGGTGGCTTCTTGGGCCGAATAGCTTCTTGGGATATAAAGGTGGCTTCTTGGGCCGAATAATGAGTGACGTCTTGGGTCGATTAGCTTCTTGAGCTATAAAGGTGGCTTCTTGGGCCGATGTGGGTGACATCTTGGGTCAATTAGCTTCTTGGGCTATAAAGGTGGCTTCTTGGGCCGATGTGGTGACATCCAGGTCAAATAGCTTCTTGGACTATGAGGGTGGCTTCTTGGGCCGAATAATAGTGAGATAGCATCTTGGGCTATAAGGGTGGCTTCTTGGGCTGAATAATAGCATCTCGGGCTATAAAGGTGGCTTCTTGGGCCAAATAGCTTCTTGGGCTATGAGAGTGGCTTCTTGGGCCGAATAATAGGATCTCTAGCTATAAAGGTGGCTTTTTGGGCCAAATAGCTTCTTGGGCTATAAGGGTGGCTTCTTGGGCCGAATAGCTTCTTGGGCTATGAGGGTGGCTTCTTGGGCCGAATAATAGCATCTCTAGCTATAAAGGTGGCTTTTTGGGCCAAATAGCTTCTTGGGCTATAAGGGTGGCTTCTTGGGGCCTTAATAGCGTCTCGGGCTATGAAGGTGAAATCTTGGGTCAAATGATAGTGAGATAGCATCTTGGGGTATGGATAGGTGACTCTATCATGGCTCCCTCTACGAGTTCACTCTAAGAGATCGCTCTACGAGATTACCACTCAAGAGTCATGCTTGGGCTTACGATCTAGGTCTGCCGAGTTTAGTTCTTTGATTTTGAAAGGGAATTCTGTTTGTTGAGGGTGAGTCCTCATCTGTCTTTGAAGCTTAATCGTTGGTAGATCATGAGATGAATCCTCATGCCATTCGATATATGGATAATCCTGTGAGTAAGAAGAACAAACATGCTAGGATGTATGCTAATGATGCATGAAGATGTTGATTCTTTTGAGAATGATGCATGAATGCATATGAATTTGTGATTAAGTTTTGAAGCCCTTTTTATTTGGGAATGAGGCCAGTAGGTGCCTTTTGTTCTCTTCACTGCAAAGAGATTAGGACTTTGGTATCACTTTGTGTTGGCACCCCCAAAAGTGAACTGATTTTCTTCTATGAATATTTGGATGTGGCATCTAGGGCCGATGGAAAGTGACGTTGACGGTCAAAGTGGATGGACATTGAGGAGATGACTTCTAGGGTTGAAAGGAAATGACTTCTAGGGTCAAAATTGGTAGCTTGATCCAGGCTCCCTTTACGAGTTCACTCTACAAGGTTACCTTCCAGTATCACAGGGTTGGTGACTTGACCCTCATGGTTGATTTTCTTAAAATAGGCTCTTAAGGTGCAATCGCTTTGGTGTAGCTGGCTAGTTGCTTCTTGGGCATAGATGCTTCCAGGGCACCTCTTGGGGGAAATGATGAGGCTCTTTTGCCCTAACTTGAGGAGCTCCTCTGCTGATTTGGTGACAACTTATTTAGAGAATACAATACCTTTTCTGAAAAATACCGATGGTAGACCCTATTGGGGTAAGCAATTCAAAAAGGTTTATTGAAATCATTTTTTTGAAAAAGAATTTCAGAAAAGATAACTTTAATTTTGAAAACCGATTTGTAATATAATCACAACTTGTTTCCCTCTCATGGCAAAGGCAAGAGCTTCAGGAGCATGCTTTTACATAGTCATCTGAACATATCTAAGATTTAGCCTTAGCTTGCCTTGTGGTTACAGGGGCCGACTAGTTTGCTTGATTTCCTTCTTGAGGAAGCCTTGGTTACTTTAGGGATCTTGCGCCTTTTGGAACGCCTGATGATTTTGCAATTAGTCTGAATGACATTAAGGCCTTGGCCTTGGTCTTCATTCATGTTTGCCCTTTTGATTTTGTTAGGCTTGCCTCCGACTCTTTCAATGTTCTTTCGCCTTGTAGCTAGCTTTGTATTTTACCCTTGATGCACTCTTGGGCTGACATCAAGTCCACTTTGTTTTCATCTTCACCCTCATTTGAGCATTTGAGAAATAACTTTGTCATCTAATCTGAGAGGACTTTGTTAGGACAGTAATGTAGGCTTAAGGTTTTGGGTTTGTCGAAGGAATGATATAAGAGGCTCAAACCTATTCTAGGCTAGACTTGATCCATTATTCAAATTAGAATTCTTGAAGTTGGAACTACCTTTCTTTGTGCTCTCATGTTTTGACACGGAAGCAGGATACAAAAATTGTCTCAAGGTATGGAAACGCCTTTTTCTTTGTCCAATATTGCCCTGAATATAGGGTCTTTTCAAAGTGCTTTATTATTTTTTTTGAAAAGAATTGCCCCAATGGGATACTAAGATACACCCAAAGTGAGGACTTTATTGCGAACACTGCCCTAAGTGTGGGGGAATAAGATGACCGGTTGTCTCGACAAAAATTGCCCCTGTGTGGGATCTTATTGTAAAGGTTGCCCCATTTGAGGGGTCCTCCAGAAAAAATTTGATTTCCTAATAACCGCCCCAATGTGGGGTGAACCATGGATCGGGTTATATGAAAGAAAATTTTACCTGGGCTCAAGAGGGCTAACAATGGTATTGTTACGAGATAACACAAAATGATGGCCTCTCTTCATTTTAAATGATCAAAGTCTTTCTTAATTTGCTCAAAAGAGGTTCAAAAGTCTTCTTATTTCTGTGATGTAACCAACCGTGGCCATCAATCAAATCTTCTATTAGTGCTCCCCAATGGGGGATGGAGTTGTGTATCCTTTTGATTTGCTTCAGGCTTAGGCTAACCTTAGATCAGTTCAGAATGTTTTTGCTAAACTTGCTTTAGTGAGGCTTTTTGCCCATGCCATGAGAGTTCACAAATATATGATAATAATGAAATCTTTTATTGAAAAACAATTTAGTCAAATAAAAGAAAGGGAAATACAAGCAAAACCATTTATTGAAAATTTTTATGAATTGCTTTACACCTGAAGGGTTTCCCATAGTATCACTCGAGCTCAGGTACTTCACTTTTCCCCTCATTGATCTTTCCTTCTTTGATGCCACCTTCGATTCTTTCCCCGGAGGTGACAATGTCTATGAAGCCGCTCGAGACATTCCCAACTAACTTCTTGTAATAAACTCCCTTCATAGTGCTGATGAAAAGAGTGGTAAGTTCTCGCTCAGTTAGTGGAGGTTGGACATCCATGGCCGCTTCCCTCCATTTTCGGGCATAAGTCTTGAAGCTTTCGGTGCTTCCTTTTTCGAAGGATCGTAATGTCAGCCTATCCGAGTGCTAGCTCGGTGACATGCCGATATTGGGCTAGGAAAGCGTAGCCGGTCACCCCAGGTTTGGACATAGCTGCCCTCCAATTGAATATACCACCGCAGGTGGTCCTCCGGTCAAGCTCTCTTGGAAACAAGTGTATTAGGAGCTTGTCATTATCAGCATGGGCCGCCATCTCGCGACGAGTACATGATCACATGTGCTCTAGGACACTGCGTACCATTGAACTTCTCAAAATCGGGTACCTTAAACTTATAAGGTAATACTATCCCTGGCACCAAGCATAAGTCATGGGGGCTAGTTGCCCCATACACCTCTGCTCCTTCGACAGCCTTCAGTTGGGCCTCAATGTGCTTCCAAATTGATGGATGATCACTTCCTCTAGGGGTCAGTGATTCCACAGCTTCTTTGATATTCTTTTGAGCCGGTATCCTAACAGCGGGTGGTGTGGGCAAACTGTTTGCCCCTTTAGTAGGGCTAGCTCCTTTTTCGGATGTTAGTGATAACGTGCATTTTATGCCGTTATTCTAGTGTTTATTTAGGATGTTTAAGAGCATGATTAGAGCCTTATTGCTTCATATATCATATATATTTGCTCTAACCCCTAGGAAGATGCTATTTGCAAATACATGCGCTTTTAAGCTGTTTTGGCAGATTTTGGAGCTCACTTTTGACATAGTAGATGGCCTCAAACAATTGGCGTGCAAGAACAAAAGTTGCTTAGAATGATGTCCTCTACCTACCACAGAAATTGCAGAGCATTTGGAGCTGCACGTTAATTCACCCATTTCACGTGCAAGCCTATTTTTGCCTCTCAGGCCTCTACAGGATGCAAGGAAGCTTGAGGAGAAGTTTGAGCTGATTTGGAGGTGCACGTGAATTCACCATATCACGTGCAAATTGACGTGCAGAGATATTTTTGGACCGATCCTGTCGTTTTTCCATGCTGATCATTTGTTTCTGAAGGCCCATGTCCAAATTGTGGATGAAAGATAGAGATTTTAAAGTTTCGAGTGTTACTTATCAAAACTATGCCGTTTTGATAAATGGGCTAGGGTACACACCTCAAAGCCCATCCAAACTCTATAAATACAGCCTCCACGCCCTCTGCTATGCATCCTAGACCCCCCTACACGTCTTTAGAGAGAGAGAGTGTCACGCCCGGATTTCCAACCCGAGGAAACCGGTACGTGACTCCCCTTGTACCCACACGGAGGGCAAAGGGGTTAGGGTGCAAACCCCGAACATAACATTTTAAACATCCACAACACATTCAAGACAGTAAAGTTCATAAAAGCAATCCACAATCCAAACCAGTCTTTATTACAACAAAATCCTCTTTTCAATCCATCCCCACTGGGGTTACATCAATTCTCATAAAAATAACATAAATGGTAGACAGTAAAGTAAATAAGGTCTTCCACCTTGGGGTCCCTCCTAACGCCTGTATGTTCTGAAAGAAAACACAACATAGAGGGAGGGGTGAGCAACCATAGCTCGGTAGGGATCATGTCTCCCCAACCCATCCCATGCTCCTAGCGTCTACATGAGTGTGTACGGTGCGGTGTAGTGACAATAAAATGTAAACAAGTTATATTCCACATTCAAATGGCACCCACCTATCCACAACCATACAAGCTTAGCCATATAGGCTAACATATCCACAACACTCGGGCTTAGCCACACGGGCTAACATATCCACACCTCTCGGGCTTAGCCACACGGGCTAACATATCCACGGTCATATAGGCTAGCCACACGGACTAACATATCCACGGCCATATAGGCTTAGCCATACAGTTAACTGTTCCAGATCCCGGGCTTCCACAACCACCAGGTTCCACAAGCACAAGATACAAGGTCACACAAGCATTAAACCAAACACGTAGCATACATACTTTCACCAGGCATAATACCAAACACTTAGTTCGCACAGCCCATCGGGCATAAAATCAAACACATACTAGGCATATTCACACAGACATATCCACACAGGCATTTTATCGAACACTTAATATGCACACCATCCAACACTAGAATACATCAAAAACGCCATTAAGGCTAACATCCATATAAGAGATCACACCTATATGGATTACATATAAATATAACCAGGTATAACTCTATAATCTGCCCTAGAACCCTAGGACGAGAGGAGGATTTAGGAAGAACGAGTGTCACGCCCGGATTTCCAACCCGAGGAAACCGGTACGTGACTCCCCTCTTACCCACACGGAGGGCAAAGGGGTAGGATACAAAACAAGAATTTAACATTTTAAACATCCACAACATTCAAGAAAGTAATATTCATTAAAAGCAATCCAATCCAGTTTATTACAACAAAATCCTTTCCCCACCTGGGTTACATCGATTCTCATAATAAAAATAACATAAACAAATTAAATAAATAAGGTCTTCCACCTTGGGGTCCCACCTAACGCCTGTAGGTTCCTGAAAAGAAAACAACATGGTAGGAGGGGTGAGCAACCACACCTTTCGTAGGGATCATGTCTCCCAACCCATCCCATGACCTGGTATCTACATGCCTTGTGTACAAGTGCTGTGTCGTGATACAATTATCCCACCAGATATGGTTACGGGCTATAACAAGAAACACAATCATACATGGGCTAGTACATAAACACTCCCGGGCTTCCACAACCACCGGGTTTCAAGAACAGTCCCGGGCTTCCACAGCCACCGGGTTCCACAAAACAGTCCCGGGCTTCCACAGCCACCGGGTTCCACAAAAACAGCCCCGGGCTTCCACAGCCACCGGGTTCCACAAACAGTCCCGGGCTTCCACGGCCACCGGGTGTACAAGCAAACACGCAGCACACATGGCCATACGGGCATAACATCAAGCACTAAGTATGCTTAGTCACACAGGAATAACCTCGAACACTTAGCATGCATATATCCACAAGCTCACAAACCCAACCACACAGGCATTTCCCACAAACACATAACATGCACGGCCTCACAGGCATAATTTCAAACACTTGGCAGGCATATACACATAACTATATTCACACAGGCTTTTCATCAAACATATAGCATATAGATCACGAACCACACCAAAATGCCATCGAAGGCCAACATTCATATAGGAGATCACACCTATATGAATTTACATATATATATATAAACAGATACGACCCGAACCGCCCCTAGGACCCCTAGGACAGGAGGGTTTAGGAAGAACAGAACCCCTACCTTAAAGCAGATCTTCCTTGCTCCCGCGCCAAACGCCGTCCTCCCCCACGCAAGATGCTCCGGCAAGCAACCAAAGAACTCCCCTTCCCTCTCTCTCTCTAGCTCTCTCTCTCTCGGGCGGCAAGCAGACAAAGGAACACAAGAACCCTAACTCAAACTCAAGCCCTCCTTATATAGACACCATTCACATCAAAACGACGTAGTTTTGATTAAGTAAACCCAGGATCAAAACGACGTAGTTTTGATTACACAAGCTACAACCTTTCCGCATCCATACACACCAAAATATTCAGAATTTCAACATGGTCCTTTGGAGAAAGTTCCTTAGAATGCCAAAACCAAGGGACCCATGCAAAAATATGCTGCACGCCAATTTGCACGTGAATTCCCAATTCACGTGCAACTCCATATGAACTCCAAATGCTTTCAAACTTCACCCCTAGCCTCCTTGCATCATTTGGAAGACAATTACACTTGCACGTGAATTGGACCCATATCACGTGCACCTCACATACATGTCCATTTGGTCTGAAACTTCGTGGTAGATAGAGGACATCATTCTAAGCATCTTTCCTTTTGCACGTGAATTCATTGGAGTCCAACTACTAGGTCAAAATCTAGAAAAACTCTACTCAGGGAGGCAAACCGACTAACTCAAGGTACGGGTCCTTACATCCTCTCCCCCTTAAGACTTTTCGTCCTCGAAAAGAAATGACATACGAGGAAAACAACCACAAACTACCCATTTGCCACCCGGCAAGCCACCACACCCAAATGGGTCATACACCACACACAAGACAACAAAGACATAACAAGACCACCATAATCCATAACCACAATAAGGCACAGAACACATGTCCACATGGCACGAATACACATTTCGAGCCACATCACAAATAAGAACACATGTCTTTAAAAGACAATACAAATACATCAACTAATACAAGAAAACACATCACAAGGAAACATCACTATCCCTTGGCCAACGGCCACCTCCCACGCTTAAGATTGTTCGTCCTCGAACAAGTCCAGGTGCCGCTCCCGCATCACGGACTCCCGTTCCCATGTCTCCTCCTCAATGCCACGGTGCTGCCACAGACGCGAACCAAAGGAATAAAGCACGACCACGCAAAAGTTTCTCTTGCCGATCTAGGATACAGGATAGGGGCCTCAATGACGGACATGTCATCCTCAATGTCCAACGTCCCCCAATCAATCACATGAGTGGGGTCAGGGTGATACTTCCTCAACCGGGACACGTGAAACACGTTGTGCACTCGACTCGGCCGCGGTGGTAACGCTAACCGGTAGGCTACAGGCCCTACACGATCCAGAATCTCAAAAGGGCCAATAAACCGCGGAGATAGCTTGGAACCTCGCCCAAACTGCCGATGTCCACGGCGTGGAGAGACACGAAGGAACACATGATCACCAACAGAAAAACTCCAAAGGTCGCCGCCGCCGATCCGCATAAGATTTCCGCCGACTCGAGCCGACAACAAACGCCGACGAATCAACTTGACCTTCTCGGTAGCCTCTTGAACCAACTGTGGCCCCAAGAGGGCTGCCTCTCCTACCTCGGTCCAACACAAGGGTGATCGACACGGCCGTCCGTACAACGCCTCAAAAGGAGCCATCCCAATGGATGCCTGATAGGCGTTGTTGTAGGCAAACTCCACCAAAGGAAGGTGAGTTGCCCACGAACCCCGAAATCTAACACACAGGCCCGTAACATGTCCTCCATGGTCTGATTCGTCCGCTCGGTCCGGACCGTCCGTCTCAGGGTGAAAGGCTGTACTCAAGTGAAGCTTGGTTCCCATAGCCTCCTTGCAAACCGGCCCAGAAACGGGAAGCGAACCTCGAATCCCGGTCGAGACAACCGATGATGGTACCCCATGCGAGTCTCACAATCTCGTTCATGTACAAGTGACTCAAAGTCCCAATGGAGTCCCGCTCGCGAACAAGAAGAAAATGGGCCGACTTTGTGAGTCGATCCACAATCACCCAAATCATGTCCTTCCTCCCGGTGGTGGGTGGAAGACCGATCCACAAAGTCCATCGCGATATGGTCCCACTTCCACTCCGCTATGGGCAAGGGTCGTAACATGCCCGCCGGCCGCTGATGCTCGGCCTTCACCTGGCCGACACGTGAGGCACCGCGAAACAAAGGCAGCCACATCGCGTTTCATCCCGAGGCCACCAAAAATGTCTGCGAGGCGCATGGAGGACACACCCCAAACCAACCCTGGACGCATCACAAGTACACCTCATACCTAATATCCTCCCTAGGCAACCTCAACACAGGTCCGGTGGTCAAACGGGTTTTGAGAGTCTCAAACGCCGCCTGGCACTTGTCCGTCCACTCAAACTTCACGCCCTTCCGAGTCAACGCTGTCATAGGCGCCGCCAAACGGGAGAACCCCTCTACAAAACGACGATAGTACCCCGCCAAGCCAAGAAAACTACGGATCTCAAAAACGTTGGTTGGCCTTGCCCACGATGCCACGGCCTCAATCTTGGCTGGGTCCACCCTAACTCCCTCAGTGACACCACATGGCCAAGAAAGTGAACCTCCTGCAGCCCAAAACTCACACTTGCTAAACTTAGCAAACAATGCTGGTCCCTCAAGGTTTGCAACACCGTTGCCAAGTGCTCCACGTGCTCCCTCTCGGTCTTGGAATACACCAAGATGTCGTCGATAAACACCACCACGAACGAGTCTAAGTATGGGGCAAAGACTTGGTTCATCAAATGCATGAACACCGCTGGCGCATTAGTGAGCCCGAAAGGCATCATTACCCACTCATAATGCCCATACCTGCACCGAAAAGCCGTCTTAGGGATGTCCTCCTCCCTAACCCCGAGCCGGTGATACCCCGACCGTAAATCTATCTTGGAAACACCGGGCCCCACTCAATTGGTCAAACAGGTCATCTATCCGAGGCAACGGGTACTTGTTCTTCACGGTCACCGATTTCGACTTCCCGTAGTCGATGCAGACGAAGCGTGCCATCAGCCTTCTTAGCAAAGAGCACCGGAGCACCCCAAGGTGAGGTACTTGGTCCGATATACCCCTGGCCCACCAACTCCTCGATTTGCCTCTGAAGCTCCCTCGGCTCGGCTGGCCCCATACGATACGCTACTTGGGAAATTGGACTGTCCCCGGCACCAACTCGATGGTGAACTCCACCTCCTCTTAGGTGGCAAACTCCTCAACCGCTCAGGAAAAACATCCCGAAATTGGTCCACAACAATGGGCCACACCCTCTTTTCCACCTTACCCTCCTCGGCCAAAGGTCGGGCTGCCAACCCGTGGGTAATGGCACCCCACCGGTCCAACACTGGCCCAGCCCGACTCGCCTCACAATCCCACTCCCCCTGGCAGGTGCAAGAGGTCCCTGCAGGGTGTCACAAAGGACACACGCCGCCGATAACAATCTATCTTGGCCCGGAAAGCCATAAGCCAATCCATACCCAAGATCAGGTCAAACGCCCTCAAAGGCATCACACGCAAGTCAAAACGCAGCTCCACCTCTCCTATGGTTAACACACGGGTCACGACACACTCGTCGTACCTCTATCATGCCTCCCACCAGGAGACTCCACAACTAGGGGCCTCGCGGCCTCCACACAGCTAACCCCAAACTATCTATCACGAGGCTCGGCAACAAACGAACACGATGCACCCGTATCGAAAAGAACGAAGCTAAGGTACGGGAGATCAAGAGGGTACCTCTAACCACCGATGGTCCGCTCCACCCTCACCGGTGGGGGTGGTAGCTCGGCCTCCTCCTGGTATGTCGCCTCCGGCGCAAACACCCTTCCTTGGCCCGTGCCACTAGTCGGCTCACTCACTGGACGCTTCCCGCTAAGGTTGCCTCCGGCCTCGGTCTGCTGCCGCTCCGGCCTCCCCCGAGGTCGGGTCCGACCGGATCCTGGCTTGGCCGGCCTTGCCACCGACGAGCTGGTCTCTCACTGGTGCACGACCGGCATCACTCCTTGTCTTGGATGTCATGCCTCCCACTCCCCTGTTGCCACTCCGGCAAACCCGGCTCGATGGCCCTCTCGTCCACATCTATGGCATTTCCGGTCCCTCTTTGGACACTCCTTCCTCAAGTGGCCTTGCTCCCCACAGCAGTAACAACCGCCGGGGAGACCCCCTGGACCGCCCTTTGCCACCGCCAAAGCTAGACCTCCCCGGGTTCGCCAATGTCCGTCCCCCTGTCGCGGAAGGAAGCTGCTATCCCTCTCCTCCGTCTTGAGCCTCTTGGACCCTGCATCTCGATCAGGCCCACTCTGCAACGGCGCCCCGATGGGCCTGCCTCCCATCATCCGAGTTCCCTCTCGGCTATACGGGCCGTCTCCACGGCCTCGGCATAGGTCCTCAAGCGTAGAATCGCCACCCTCTCCCTAAGGGCTGGCCCGAGACCCAAGGTGAACTTGTGGGCCTTCAGGTCCTCCCTTACCACAGATCTCAGGAGCAAACCTACTCAATCTCCGGAACTCCCGCTCATATTCGGTGTACCGTCTTGGATCCCTCGTCTAGCTGCCAAATTCTTCCCTCTTTTGCCATCTCACCGATTCCGGAAGAACTCATCTTGGAAGAGTTGCAAGAACTCCTCCCAAAACATGAGTTGCACCTTGCACGGCTCCCCGCAACACTCGTCCACCACTCCAAAGCGTCCCCTCCAATGCCGAGTGCCGGTGGCCGCACCTTATCCTCCTCCCGGGGCAGGAGAAAGGAGAACACGTGCTCAATCTGCCTCAACCACCGCTCGCCTACCACGGGATCTTCTCCCCCCTTAAATCGCGGAGGTTGTTCCTTTCGGAACCGTGTCACCACGTCATCCTCTCGCACGGGTCGGGACACCACCCAGCCGAACTCTCACGCTCACGAGGCAGCTCTCGTGCGGTGGTGGTGGTGGTGGCACCACCGCTGTCTTGCCATCTCACGGCGCACCTCCTCCCGAACGTCCTGCCGGAGTCCCTCCCGTAGCTCTCGTACCTCCGCCGGATGCCTTCTTGCAGGCTGTGCCGAATAACGCATGCCCTCCAACGGATGGTCCCGCACCCGGACCCTCATGGGCGGATGACTCATCGGCCATCGCCCGGACGCACGTGTCACTCTCTCGGCGGCATTCTTACTACACGAAGTAAGAAGCACAACGTCAAAACAATTTTATAATCTATCGCGTCACTACCTCTACCCCCACCGTACCCCCACCGATCAATTCCACTATCACGTGATGTTACACACATACATTGCATCAATCACATTGCACGATTCAAGTACACATTGCCAAACAAATCGGAGTTGCACATTTCACTTAATCATATGATTTTATCCACGGTTTAGCATACATTCACAAAGAAATGCAACTAGTGCCCTAATGCCAATGCATGCAAATCCTACTACAAGACCGGACTACCCCAAGTACACCTTGGAGGCTCAAAGAGGACCATGTTGATCGGGCATGTCCCTCCAGGCTCCTCCAAAGGACTCAAGATAACCAAGTCCGCCCACTACCCTAGGCCAACTAGACCATGCTCGATACCATATTGTCACGCCCGGATTTCCAACCCGAGGAAACCGGTACGTGACTCCCTTTTACCCACACGGAGGGCAAAGGGGTAGGATACAAAACAAGAATTTAACATTTTAAACATCCACAACATTCAAGAAAGTAATATTCATTAAAAGCAATCCAATCCAGTTTATTACAACAAAATCCTTTCCCCACTGGGGTTACATCGATTCTCATAATAAAAATAACATAAACAAATTAAATAAATAAGGTCTTCCACCTTGGGGTCCCACCTAACGCCTGTAGGTTCCTGAAAAGAAAACAACATGGTAGGAGGGTGAGCAACCACGGCTCGTTAGGGATCATGTCTCCCAACCCATCCCATGCACCTGGTATCTACATGCCTTGTGTACAAGTGTTGTGTCGTGATACAATTATCCCACCGGATATGGTTACGGGCTATAACAAAGAACACAATCCATACATGGGCTAGTACATAAACACTCCCGGGCTTCCACACCACCGGGTTTCAAGAACAGTCCCGGGCTTCCACAGCCACCGGGTTCCACAAAACGTCCCAGGGCTTCCACGGCCACCGGGTTCCACAAAACAGCCCCGGGCTTCCACACCACCGGGTTCCACAAAACAGTCCCGGGCTTCCACAGCCACCGGGTGTACAAGCAAACACGCAAAGACACATGGCCATACAGGCATAACATCAAGCACTAAGTATGCTTAGTCACACAGGAATAACCTCGAACACTTAGCATGCATATATCCACAAGCTCACAAACCCAGCCACACAGGCATTTCCACAAACACATAACATGCACGACCTCACAGGCATAATTTCAAACACTTGGCAGGCATATACACATAACTATATTCACACAGGCGTTTTCATCAAACATATAGCATATAGATCACGTAACCACACCAAAATGCCACTTGAGGCCAACATTCATATAGGAGATCACACCTATATGAATTTACATATATATATATAAACAGATACGACCCCATCGCCCTAGGACCCTAGGACGGAGGGTTTAGGAAGAACAAACCCTACCTTAAAGCGGATCTTCCTTGCTCCCGCGCCAAACGCCGTCCTCCCCACGCAAGATGCTCCGGCAGGAACCAACGAACTCCCCTTCCCTCTCTCTCTCTAGCTCTCTCTCTCTCTCTCGGGCAGCAACAGCAAAAGGAACACAAGAACCCTAACTCAAACTCAAGCCCTCCTTATATAGACACCATTCACATCAAAACGACGTAGTTTTGATTAAGTAAACCCAGGATCAAAACGACGTAGTTTTGATTACACAAGCTACAACCTTTCCGCATCCATACACACCAAAATATTCGGAATTTCAACATGGTCCTTTGGAGAAAGTTCCTTAGAATGCCAAAACCAAGGGACCCATGCAAAAATATGCTCGCACGCCAATTTGCACGTGAATTCCCAATTCACGTGCAACTCCATATGAACTCCAAATGCTTTCAAACTTCACCCCTAGCCTCCTTGCATCATTTGGAAGACAATTACACTTGCACGTGAATTGGACCCATATCACGTGCACCTCACATACATGTCCATTTGGTCTGAAACTTCGTGGTAGAATAGAGGACATCATTCTAAGCATCTTTCCTTTTGCACGTGAATTCATTGGAGTCCAACTACTAGGTCAAAATCTAGAAAAACTCTACTCAGGAGGCAAAACGACTAACTCAAGGTACGGGTCCTTACAAACAGAACCCCTACCTTGTATGTTCTCCTGCTCCCGCTTCCACGCAAGACTTCGACCACCCACGCAAGACGCTCCGGCAGCCACAAGAAGCTCTCCTTCCCTCTCTCTCTCTCTCTCTCTCTCTCTTTCTCTCTCTGCGACGGCTGGTGGAGCAACAAACCCTAACCCTAAAACAGAGGGGCTTCTCCTCCTTATATAGACAACACAACATCAAAACGACGTAGTTTTGATTAAGTGAATCCCAACATCAAAACGACGTAGTTTTGATGGAACAAGCTATTACCTTCCCACCTCCATACACACCAAAATAGTCACAATTCCAACATGGTCCTTTGGGAAAAGATCATTAGAATGTCAAAACCACGGGAACCATGCAAAAATATGGCTGCACGCCAATTTGAACGTGAATTCCCCAATTCACATGCAACTCCAAATGCACTCCAAATGCGCTCAAACTTCACCCCTAGCCTCCTTGCATCATGTAGAAGACAACCACACTTGCACGTGAAATGGACCCATTTCACGTGCACCTCACATACACGTCCGTTTGGCCTGAAACTTGGTGGTAGATAGAGGACATCATTCTAAGCATCTTTCCTTTTGCACGTGAATTCATTTGAGCCCATTCACTAGGTCAAAATCTAGAAAAACTACTCGAAAGGCAAACCGTGACTAACTCAAGGTACGGGTCCTTACATCCTCTCCCCTTAAAACTTTTCGTCCTCGAAAAGAAATGACATACGAGGAAAACACACTCAAGCTACCCATTTGCCACACAATGAGCCACAACACCCAAATGGGTCATACACCGCGCACAAAGACATAACAAGACATAACAAGGTACCACCATAATCCATATAATCCATAACCACATGCATCACAATAATGTATATAACACATATCCGCATGTGTGTCACAAATACACCTCAAAACACATCACAAATATGAACATATGTCTAAAAGACAATACACCAAATCATACACAACTAATACAAGAAAACACATCACTATCGCTTGGCCAACACACCTCCCACTCTTAAGATTGTTCGTCCTCGAACAATTAAGGTGCTGCTCACGCATCACAGGACTCACGCTCCCAAGTCTCCTCCTCAATGCCACGGTGCTGCCACAAAGACGCAAACCAAAGGAATAGCACGACCACGCAAAAGCTTTTCTTGCCGATCTAGGATATGGATAGGGGCCTCAACAACGGACATGTCATCCTCAATGTCCAATGTTCCCCAATCGATCACATGAGTGGGGTCAGGGTGATACATCCGCAACCGGGACACGTGGAATACATTGTGCACTCGACTCGGCCCGCGGTGGTAATGCTAAGCGGTAGGCTACGGCCCCACACGATCCAATAATCTCAAAAGGACCAATAAACCGCGGAGATAGCTTGGAACCTCGCCCAACCGTCGATGTCCACGACGTGGAGAAACACGAAGAAACACATGATCACCAACAGAAAACTCCAAAGGTCGCCGCCGTGATCCGCATAAGATTTCTGCCGACTCGAGCTGATAACAAACGCCGACGAATCAACTTAACCTTCTCGGTAGCCTCTTGAACCAATCGGTCCCAAGAGAGCTGTCTCCCCCACCTCGGTCCAACACAACGGTGATCGGCGGGTCTCGCCATACAATGCCTCAAAAGGAGCCATCCCAATGGACGCCTGAAAACTGTTATTGTAGGCAAACTCCACCAAAGGAAGGTGAGTTGCCCACGAACCCCCAAAATCTAACACATAGGCCCGTAACATGTCCTCCAACGTCTGATTCGTCCTCTCTGTCTGACCGTCAGTCTCAGGGTGAAAGGCTGTACTCAAGTGAAGCTTGGTCCCCATAGCCTCCTGCAAACCTGCCCAAAAATGGGAAGTGAACCGCGAATCCCGGTCAGAGACAACCGATGATGGTACTCCATGCAGTCTCACAATCTCGTTCATGTACAGCTGACTCAAGATCCCAATAGAGTCCCGCTCGCGAACAGCCAGGAAATGGGCCGACTTTGTGAGTCGATCCAAAATCACCCAAATCATATCTTTCCTCCCCGTGGTGGGTGGAAGTCCAGTCACAAAATCCATCGCTATGTGGTCCCACTTCCACTCCGCTATGGGCAATGACTGTAACATGCCCGCCGGCCGCTGATGCTCAGCCTTCACCTGGCCGACACGTGAGGCACCGCGAAACAAAGGCGCTACATCGCGTTTCATCCCAGGCCACCAAAAATGTGCCCGAAGCACATGGTACATCTTCGTACCCCCTGGATGCACAGTAACTCTAGATTGGTGAAACTCCCTCATCACCTCATCCCTGAGGGAAGAAGCCACTACCAACCTCCCCGAAATGACAACTCATGCTCAGGACCCTCTGTCCGGTCCTCGAGATAGCTCCCCGGCCTCAATACGGGCACGGAGAACCTCACACTCAATGTCACCCAACCTGTTCCTTCCGGACGCGCTGGTACAACTCGGGCACAATCACCAAAGGACTTAGGAGCTGTCCCACTATCACGAACAACAGTGCCCAGCTGCAACATCGCCAACCGCTCCATCGGCTTCCACTCTCTCATAGCCACCTCGGCTTTCCCTTTTCTGCTCAACGCGTCGGCCCACAACATTACCCTTGCCCGGGGTATAGGCGAGAGTAAAGTCAAAGGTCCGCAAATACTCCACCCATCTCCTTTACCTCAAATTCAAGTCCTTCGAGTAAAGATGTACTGAAGGCTCTTGTGATCTGAGAACACCACAAACTTCTCGCCCAAGAGGTAATGCTGCCAACTCTTCAGGGCGAAGATGACAGTCGCTAACTCAAGGTCATGAGTAGGATAATTCTGCTCATGAGGCTTCAGCTGCCTTGACCCATAAGCCACCACACTGTGCTCCTGCATAAGCACACACCCCAAACCAACCCTGGACGCATCACAGTATACCTTATATGGGATATCCTCTCGAGGCAACCTCAACACCGGTGCAGTGGTCAAACGGGTTTTGAGAGTCTCAAACGCCTGCTGGCACTTGTCCGTCCACTCAAATTTTACTCCTTTCCTAGTCAACGCCGTCATAGGAGCCGCCAAATGGGAGAACCCCTCTACAAAACGGCGATAATACCCCGCCAAGCCAAGAAAGCTACGGATCTCAAAAACGTTGGTTGGCCTCGCCCACGATGCCACAGCCTCAATCTTGGCTAGGTCCACCCTAACTCCCTCAGCTGACACCACATGGCCAAGAAAGTGAACCTCCTGCAGCCAAAACTCACACTTGCTAAACTTAGCAAACAGTTGTTGGTCCCTCAAGGTTTGCAACACTGTTGCTAAGTGTTCCACATGCTCCTTCTTGGTCTTGGAATACACCAAGATATCATCAATAAACACCACCACAAACGAATCCAAGTAGGGAGCAAAGACCTGGTTCATCAAATGCATGAACACCGCTGGCGCATTAGTGAGCCCGAAAGGCATCACTACCCACTCATAATGCCCATACCTACACCGAAAAGCCGTCTTAGGGATGTCCTCCTCCCTAACCCTGAGCTGGTGATACCCCGACCGTAAATCTATTTTGGAAAACCACTGGGCCCCACTCAATTGGTCAAACAGGTCATCTATCCGAGGCAACGGGTACTTGTTCTTCACGATCACGAATTCGACTTCTGTAGTCGATGTAGAGACGAAGTGTGCCATCAGCCTTCTTAGCAAAGAGCACCGGAGCACCCCAAGGTGAGGTACTCGGTCTGATATACCCCTGGTCCCCCAACTCCTCTATTTGCCTCTGCAGCTCCCTCAGCTCGGCTGGCCCCATACGATACGCTACTTGGGAAATCGGACCCGTCCCGGCACCAACTCAATGGTGAACTCCACACTCCTTTGAGGAGGTAAACTCCTCAACCGGTCAGGGAAGACATCCCGAAATTGGTCTACAACAGCGGGCCACACCCCTCTTTTCCACCTTACCCACCTCGGCAAAGGTCAGGGCTACCAACCTGTGGGTAATGGCACCCCACTGGTCCAACACTGGCCCGGCCCGACTCGCCTCGCAGTCCCACTCCCCCTGTAGGGTGCAAAAGGTCCCTGTAGGTGTCACGAACGATACACGCCGCCGATAACAATCTATTTTGGCCTGGAAAGCCATAAGCCAATCCATACCCAAGATCAGGTCAAACGTCCTCAAAGGCATTACATGGAAGTCAAAACTCAGCTCCACCTCTCCTAGGGTTAACACACAGTCACGACACACACGCCGTACCTCAATCATGCCTCCCACCGGAGACTCCACAACTAGGGGCCTCGCGGCCTCCACACAAGCTAACCCCAAGCCATCAATAAGAAGCTCGGCAGCGAAGGAACACGATGCACCCGTATCAAAAAGAACGAAGCTAACGTACGGGAAATCAAGAGGGTACCTCTAACCACCGATGGTCTGCTCCACCCTCGGCTGGTGGGGGTGGTAGCTCAATCCCTCCTCCTGGTGCGTCGCCTCCCAGCGCAAACACTCTTCCTTGGCCCGTGCCACCTGGTCGGCTCACTCACCGGACGCTTCCGCTTAAGGTTGCCTCCAGCTTCGGTCTGCTTGCCACTCCGGCCTCCCCCCGGGGTCGGGTCCGACTCGATCCTGCCTGACTAGCCTGCCACCGACGAGCTGGTCTCTCTGCTGGTGTACGGAACGGCATCACTCTTCATGCTGGATGCCATGCCTCCAACTCCCTTGTTCTTACTCCGGCAAACCCGGCTCAAATGGCCTTCTCGTCCCACTATTGCATCGCCGGTTCTTCTTGGGACACTCCCCTCTTGAAGTGGCCTTGCTCCCCACAAGCAATGACAACCGTTGGGAGTCCTCTGCCGGACCTTCCTGTCTGCTACCACCAAAGCTAGACCTCCCCGGGGGCACCGATGGTTGTCCCCGGCTGCGGAAAGAACCGCTTATCCCTTTCCTCGGTCTTGGGCCGCTTGGACCCGGAATCACGCTCCAACCCACCCCGCAACGGGCGACCCTGGATGGGTCCGCCTCCCATCATCCAGCTCCCTCTCGCCTATATGGGCCGTCTCCACAACCTCGAGCATAGGTCCTCAAGCGTAGAATTGCCACCCTCTGCCTAAGGGCTGGCCTGAGACCCAAGGTGAACTTGTGGGCCTTCAGGTCCTCCCCTTGCCACGATCTCGAGGAGCAAACCTACTCAAGCTCCGAACTCCCGCTCATACTCGGGTACCGTCCCTGGATCCCCGCTTCAAGCTGCCGAATTCTTCCCTCTTCTGCCATCTCACTAATTCCGGGAAGAACTCATCATGGAAGAGTTGCAAGAACTCCTCCCAAAGCATGAGTTGCACCGCACGACTCCCTGCGACACTCGTCCACCACTCCAAAGCATCCCCCTCCAGCTGCCGAATTGCCAGTCGCACCTTATCCTCTTCCCGGGGCAGGAGAAAGGAGAACACATGCTCGATCTGCCTCAACCACTGCTCAGCTACCACAGGATCATCTTCCCCCTTGAATCGCGGAGGTTGTTCCTTTCGGAACCGTGTCACCACGTCATCCTCTGCACGAGTCGGTACACCACCCAGCGAACTCTCACGCTCATGAGGCAGCTCTCTACTGGTGGTCGTGGTGGCGGCACCACCTGTCGGTCGCCATCTCACGGCGTACCTCCTCCCGAACGTCCTGCCGGAGTCCCTCCCGTAGCTCTCGTACCTCCAGCTGGATGCCTTCTCATAGCTGTGCCAGCAACAACGCATGCCCTCCAACGCACGGTCCCGCACCCGGACCCTCATGGGCAGATGACTCATCAGCCACTGCCCCGGACGCACGTGTTACTCTCCTCGGCGGCATTCTTACTACACGAAGTAAGAAGCACAACGTCAAAACAATTTTTATAACCTATCGCGTTACTGCCTCTACCCCACTGATCAATTCCACTATCACATGACATTACACACATACATTGCATCAATCACATTGCACGATTCAGTACACATTGCCAAACAAATCAGAGTTGCACATTTCACTTAATCATATGATCTTATCCACAGTTTAGCATACATTCACAGCAAATGCAACTAGTGCCCTAATGCCAATGCATGCAAATCCTACCACAAGACTGGACTACCCTAAGTACACCTTGGAGGCTCAAAGAGGACCATGTTGATTAGGCATGTCCCTCCAGGCTCCTCCAAAGGACTTAGGATAACCAGGTCCGCCCACTACCCTAGGCCAACTAGACCATGCTCGATACCATATTGTCACGCCCCGATTTCCAACTCGAGGAAACCGGTATGTGACTCCCCTTGTACCCACACGGAGGGCAAAGGGGTTAGGGTGCAAACCCCGAACATAACATTTTAAACATCCACAACACATTCAAGACAGTAAAGTTCATAAAAGCAATCCACAATCCAAACCAGTCTTTATTACAACAAAATCCTCTTTTCAATCCATCCCCACTGGGTTACATCAATTCTCATAAAAATAACATAAATGGTAGACAGTAAAGTAAATAAGGTCTTCCACCTTGGGGTCCCTCCTAACGCCTGTATGTTCCTGAAAGAAAACACAACATAGAGGGAGGGGTGAGCAACCATAGCTCAGTAGAGGATCATGTCTCCCCAACCCATCCCATGCTCCTAGCGTTTACATGAGTGTGTACGGGTGTAGTGTAGTGACAATAAAATGTAAACAAGTTATATTCCACATTCAAATGGCACCCACCTATCCACAACCATACAAGGCTTAGCCATATAGGCAACATATCCACACCACTCGGGCTTAGCCACACCGGCTAACATATCCACAGCCTCTCAGGCTTAGCCACACGGGCTAACATATCCACGGCCATATAGGCTTAGCCACACGGACTAACATATCCACGACCATATAGGCTTAGCCATACAACTGCTAGTTCCCGATCCGAGGCTTCCACGACCACCAGGTTCCACAAGCACAACATACAAGGTCACACAGGCATTAAACCAAACACGTAGCATACACACTTTCACAGGCATAATACCAAACACTTAGTTCGCACAATCCATCGGGCATAAAATCAAACACATACTAGGCATATTCACACGGACATATCCACACGGGCATTTTATCGAACACTTAATATGCACACCATCCAACATTAGAATACATCAAAAACGCCATTGAAGGCCAACATCCATATAGGAGATCACACCTATATGGATTACATATAAATATAACCAGGTATAACTTTATAATCTACCCTAGAACCCTAGGACGGAGGAGGATTTAGGAAGAACAGAACCCCTACCTTGTATGTTCTCCTGCTCCCGCTTCCACGCAAGACTCGACCACCCACGCAAGACGCTCCGGCAGCCACAAGAAGCTCTCCTTCCCTCTCTCTCTCTCTCTCTCTCTCTTTCTCTCTCTCTCTGCGATGGTGGTGGAGCAACAAACCCTAACCCTAAAACAGAGGGGCTTCTCCTCCTTATATAGACAACACAACATCAAAATGACATAGTTTTGATTAAGTGAATCCCAAAGATCAAAACGACGTAGTTTTGATGGAACAAGCTATGACCTTCCCACCTCCATACACACCAATATAGTCACAATTCCAACATGGTCCTTTGGGAAAAGATCATTAGAATGTCAAAACCAAGGGAACCATGCAAAAATATGGCTGCACGCCAATTTGAACGTGAATTCCCCAATTCACGTGCAACTCCAAATGCACTCCAAATGCGCTCAAACTTCACCCCTAGCCTCCTTGCATCATGTAGAAGACAACCACACTTGCACGTGAAATGGATCCATTTCACGTGCACCTCACATACACGTCCGTTTGGCCTAAAACTTCTGTGGTAGATAGAGGACATCATTCTAAGCATCTTTCCTTTTGCACGTGAATTCATTTGAGCCCATTCACTAGGTCAAAATCTAGAAAAACTACTCGAAGGCAAAACGTGACTAACTTAAGGTACGGGTCCTTACGGAGAGAGGCTCCACGACTTGGAGGTTTCTCCTTGACCTAGGAGAGCAGCCGTCGCAGCTGTCGCAGCAGCCGTCACGGATTTTGGAGCCTGGATTTGAAGCTTTGCTGTGCGCGTGGTTAAGAAGAACATGTTTAGCTTTTCTGCTATGGTTTTGCTTGTAATCATGCGTGAGTAGTTCTTATAATCTAGGGGAGCAATGTAGCCCCCTTGTTGTTTTGCTGTGTTTATGAATATTGGGTTTGGATGATTGAGTTTTGCATGTTTTATGAATCTGTTCTTAAGTTCTATCTTTGGATGTACACCTTGGTATTCTTAGCCTTACTGCGGGGCAGATTGAGATTCATAACTTATTTGTAATTGGTGTGATCATTATCCTTTTGCAAGTATGATTTATTGGCTTTGCATGTTTGTGTGTTTAGATGACCATTACGGCATACAACTCTTAAAAGGACCTCAATGACCATTTGTTGTCCTTGGCTTATATTTAGCATGTTTTCAATCAGACAACCCTAATACCATGAACCAGTAGAGATAACATAGGGAGGTGAAATTGTGACCCTAGATGCCTTTAATCCTTGCATCTTAATCCTAAAATCATTTTACTTTCTTTGTTTATTCAGAAAACCAAATAAAAATTAGATCTTTAGTTTAAAAAAGAAAACTTTTTGCCAAGACATTTTATAGAACAAGAGTAATTGGGTGTTTTGATTTAAAAACTAGAAAACTAGGCTAATCCTTGTGGGTTCGACCCCTTGCTTGCTGCTATTCTTTTAGTGCAAACTTAGGGAATTTATTATCTTGAAGAGAGATTTAACGACATTAGCTAGCTCTTTTAGAGAGGCTAAAAATCTGTCCGTCAAATTGGCGCCGTTTAGGGATTCAACGATTAACTAGTTTTTAAAATCAACATTGAGTGAAATTGTTTGAATTCTGATCTTGGTGTTTATTTTGTCTTTTATTTTTTGTTATTTTGTGTTCTTTATTTGTTTATTTTGCATTGTTCGGAGCCATGGGTGTGTTCTTGTTGTTTTACGGGAACATACACCAAGTGTTTGAGGAATTCCTAGTTGTGCATGCAAAGAGAGGAGGATATACAATTTAATCGGGAACTGAAAGGTTGTTCGGAGCTTGTCGTAGAGCGGCTAGGGAAGCAAGACGTGAGGTCAAGAAGCATTGCAAGGCTTAGAGCAATCCGTAGGCGACCGATGGCGGATCTCGGACGATGGTGGTGCACGCAAGGAGGGGCCAATTACAATGGCCAATATCCGAAGAAGAGGGTAATCGGTTTATGCCCGGAACCGTCTTAGACTATGCAAGACCGATGATGTCGGACCATTATTCTGGGATTCGGAGACAAGAGTCCAAGCAAATAGCTTCGAGTGACCGGCGTTGATCAACATGGTGAGAAACAACGCGTTTGGAGGAACAGACGTGGATGATCCACACTAGCATTTGATGAGGTTCTACCAGATGTGCGACACCATAAAGATCAACAATGTATCGGAGGAGGCAATAAAGCTAAGGCTTTTCCCTTTCTCTTTAAGGGATAGAGCTCTTGGCTGGTTCAACAATCACAACGGGTTCAATCAACACTTGGGAGGAGATGCGAGACCAAGTTCATGTCAAAGTACTTCCCTCCTTCCAAGGTGATCTAGCTCAGAGGAGAAATTAGCAGATTCGGGCAAGATGAGATGGAGACTCTTCATGAATCTTGGGAGCGTTTCAAAGACTTAGTGAGAAGATGCCCTGATCATGGAAGACCCCAGTGGATTCAAATTGAATCTTTCTACACAGTCTTCGGTCCCACTCACAAGACAAGGTGAATGCAGCTGCTAGAGGATGCTTGATGAATCTAGAGCCTGACGCAGACAGCGAGCTCTTGGAGAGGCTGTCATTAGCCGATTGGCGGTGGTCTAATGTGCGTACTTCAAAGCCAAGGGAGAAGATAGCTTCGGTTGATAATTCTTCCAATGATATGCAACATGAGATTCAAGCTTTAGTGAAAGGCATGGAAGTATTGGCTCTTAAAGTTGAAGGATCACAACAAGCTTTACCGAGAGTCGAAGCGGGGCTGAGTGGAGTGAAGAATCAAATTATGTTGGAGGAAAAGGCTTGTACCGAAGCAGCGTTTATCCTCAACATCAACAACAAGGGTACAACCAGAACCAAAGAACAATCTCGGCCATTTCGAGAAAACCAGAACCGAGGGGGAGATACCTCATTTTAGTACAAATATGTGCCCCCAGGAATGAAGCGAATCCGTATGCTACGGATAATTATTTACACCCACCTCCGGATTCGAGCGAAATGACCTCGGCCTCAATAACAAAGAGGAAGGGTATATCGAATGTGGATGAGCCAACCAAAAGAGAGGATAATTTGGAGGAAAGGGTAGTCACCATAGAATCTTCAACGAAGAATATAGAAAAGTCGCTTGTGAGTTTGGCCCAAAATGTAAATCAAGGAGTCTCAGCTAAATCTTTTCCAAGTGACACTGAGGTGAACCCCAAGGAGAGTTGCAAGGCTATTACTCTAAGAAGCGGGAAGGCACTGAAAGAAGCTGAAGAGCCTAAGAAGAAGGCAACTCCAGAAGAACAGAGCAGTCCCTTGGAAGTTGATGACCAAGGAAAAATCGGATAAAGTCGAAGAAAGAGTGCAAGAGAAGAAGGACAAGCAGCTGAGTCAAGACAAAATAGTGAAGAACGAGAGGCAAGAGCTCAGAGCCTACTATGCCATTTCCTCAGAGACTGAGGAACCAGAGGGTTGAGGAAGAGTATAAGTGCTTCCTGAGTTTATTCAAGAGGCTTGAAATTAACATTCCATTTGTGGAAATCTTGGAGCAGATGCCTTGGTACAGAAAATACATCAAAGATTTTGTGAAGAAGAAGAGGAAATATGGGGATCATGAGACGGTGGCAGTCACTAACGAGGTGAGCAGTGTTGTTCAACAGAGTTTGCCCATCAAGCATAAAGATCCAGGCAGTTTAATCTCCCTTGTGTGATTGGCAATGCACATGGCAGCAGGCCCTATGTGATTTAGGGGCCAGCATCAATTTGATCTCCTTTGCTTTGTGCCAAGAAGCTTGGGCTTAAGGGCATGAAGCCTACTTCCATATCATTGCAGTTTGCTGACCGGTCTCTTGGAAGGCCTGAAGGGATAATTGAAGACGTGTTAGTCAAAGTGGGCTCCTTCATATTTCTAGCAGACTTTGTAGTTTTTGGAGACGGAAGAAGATAGAGGAGTTCATTACTCCTTGGAAGACCGTTTCTGAACGGGTTGTGCATTGATTGATGTTGCTCAAGGGCAGCTAACTCTGAGAATTAATGAGGAGACCTTAGTCTTCCACATGGGAAAGGCTTTGCAAGGTCAAGAGGAGGAGGACTGCCTTTGGGTTGAAGACCTTGAGGAATTGGTGGAAGACTACTTAGCAGAAGAAATTACCACCACCAATAATGGAGCCCTTGACTTATAGAAGCTCAACAAGATGAAGAGATGTACTTGACGATTGAGGATGATGAGCAAGTTACAAACTCTTTGGAGCAAGCTGAGGAGGAGAAAGAAGATGACGTGCCTCCAGCTCCGAACCGGAAGGAGCTTCCCCGGACACCTAAGGTATGAATTTCTAGACTCTACAAATCAATTCCCTGTCATTGTTGCTTCTAATTTGAATGATGTGGAGTGTACTCAATTGCTAGAAGTCCTTAGGAAACACAAAAAGGCCCTAGGATGGAACATTGAAGACATTAGGGGTATTAGTCCAGGGATTTGCATGCATAAAATTTTGATGAATGATGATTTTAAACAGATCGCTAAAAGGCAAAGAAGATTAAACCCTTGCCATGAAAGAAGTTGTTAGAAAAGAAATTTTAAAATGGAAAAATGCGGGTATAATTTATGCTATTTCGATAGTGAGTGGGTAAGTCCATTGCATGTTGTGCCCAAGAAAGGGGGCATGACCGTGATTAAAAATGAGAAAAATGAATTGATCCCATCTCGCACCGTGACGGGGTGGAGAGTGTGTGTTGACTATAGAAAGCTGAACAAGGCTACTAGGAAGGATCATTTTCCTCTTCCTTTCATTGACCAAATGTTGGATAGGTTAGTTGGCTATAGTCACTACTACTTTTTAGATGGCTATTCCGGGTATAATCAGATCATGGTTAAGCCCGAGGACCAAGAAAAGACCACCTTTACGTGCCCTTTTGGCACTTTTGCATTTAGGAGAATGCCATTTGGGCTTTGTAATGCCCCTGCCACCTTTCAAAGGTGTATGATGGCTATTTTTCAGGGTTTGGTTGAGGAGATCATGGAGGTCTTCATGGATGACTTCTCGGTGTTTGGTTCCTCCTACCAACAAGTGCTTGAAAAATCTAGATGTGGTCTTAGAGAGATGTGAGGGAGAAGGAACTAGTCCTAAATTGGGAGAAATGCCATTTCATGGTAACCGAGGGGATAGTTCTAGGGCACAAGGTGTCTGCACATGGTTTGGAGGTAGACAAGGCAAAAATCTCCACTATTGAGACTCGCCACCTCCAACCAATGAAAAAGGAGTGAAAAGTTTCCTTGGCCATGCTGGCTTTTATAGGAGATTCATTAAGGACTTCTCAAAAATTGCAAAACCCATGAGTAGGTTGTTAGAAAAAGACACAAGCTTTGAGTTTAATGCAGATTGCTTAGAAGCTTTCAATATCCTCAAGGGTAAGTTAGTCACCGTACCGTATAGTCACACTGACTGGGCTCAGCCTTTTGAGCTAATGTGTGATGCGAGTGATTATCTTGTGGGGGTAATCTTAGGGCAAAGGCGAGAAAAGGTGTTTAGGGTCATTTAGTATGCTAGTAAGACCTTAGATGATGCTCAATAGAACTATACCACCACTGAGAAAGAGTTGCTAGCCGTGGTTTATGGCTGCAACAAGTTTAGACCCTACCTTTTTGGGTCTAAAGTCATTGTTTATACTGATCATGCTGCATTGAAATATTTGTTTGCTAAAAAAGAAGCTAAGCCACGCTTGATTAGGTGGGTTCTCCTCTTGCAGGAATTTGACCTTGAAATTAGAGACACAAAGGGAGCCCTAAATTCGTGGCTGATCACCTCTCCCGTGTGGAGAATGCACCTAAGTCTCTACCCATTGTAGATGACTTTCCCGATGAGAAGATGTTTGAGGTGCATCATCTTCCTTGGTTTGCGACATAGCAAATTATTTAGTCACTGGGTTCATACCCAGCGGTTAGACTACCACCAGGAGAAAGAAATTGGTAGTAGATGCTAAGAAATTCATTTGGGAAGACCCAATTCTTTATAGGAGGTGTCCGGACCAAATCATTAGAAAGTGTGTCCTTGAGGAGGAGGTAGATGACATAATACATCATTGTCATGCATCACATTATGGGGGCCACTTTGGGGTGCAAAGAACCGTGGCTAAAATCATGCGGTGTGGCTTTTATTGGCCTCACATGGTGAAAGACACCTATGTCTACATCAAAAAGTGTGATAGATGTCAAAGGGTAGGTGGTCTGTCTAGGAAAAATGAGATGCCCTTAACTGGAATCCTTCCAGTTGAAATTTTTGACATTTGGGACATTGACTTCATGGGGCCATTCCCCAATTCGATGGGTATTCATACATTTTGCTTGTCAGGATTATGTGTCTAAGTGGGTAGAAGCTATTCCTACTAGAGTGAATGATGCTAGGGTTGTGACTCACTTCCTTACTAGGAACATGTTTAGCCGTTTTGGGACACCAAGGGCTATAATCGTGATGAGGGTAGTCATTTCGCAACAAATTGTTTGACAAGTTATTGAACAAGTATGGTGTCACTCATAGGAAGTCTTTAGCTTACCACCCACAAGCTAATGGACAAGCGAAGTGTCCAACATAGAGATTAAGGCTATTTTAGAGAAAAGCCTGGAGCCAATAGGAAAGATTGGTCTCAAAGGCTTGATGAAGCCTTATGGGCATATAGGACAGCTTACAAAACTCCCATTTGCGATGTCACCTTACCGTATTCTATATGGTAAGGCATGTCACTTGCCTGTGGAACTAGAACACAAGGCTCATTGGGCCTTGAAGAAGTTAAATTTTAACCCACAAGAGATCAAGGAGCTTAGGATGACTCAATTAATTGAGTTAGATGAGCTTAGGATGGATGCCTATGATAGTCTTAAATTTTACAAAGAAAGAACTAAGAAATGTCATGATAGGCAACTCAACAATGAACCTTTAACCTTAGGGCAAAAAGTTCTTCTATTTAACACAAGGTTGAGGTTATTTCCTGGAAAATTAAGGTCCAAGTGGATGGAACTTTTTGTGATAGTTAATAAGAAACCATATGGGAGCTTTGAGCTCCAAGTCAGATGGCAAGAAATTTTGGGTGAATGGCAACAGATCGAAACCATACTTTGATTCAACTCGAGAGGGAGATAATTGATTCCCTCTCTTTTCACCATTGCATGATCATAATTGAAAGTCTAGCTACGTACTTTAAATAAAGCGCCTGGTTGGGAGGCAACCCAATGTTTATTGCTATGTTTTATTTTATGTTATTTTCTTTTATTTATTTTATTCAATAAATTTTTTTGCAAGCTAACCATTGTGCGGGGGACTTTGCTTTCTTTCTTAACTAACCATTTGCGGGATGAGCAAATTATTAGGTCCTTGAACTTGTGGAATTATTTTTAAAGTCAAAGTCAACGAGCAAGGAGCAAGTGAAGCTCAAAAGTGCTTGAAGAAGGGCTCAAACAATTCACATGCAAGACTTAAAGATGGTTCATAATGCACAAGCAACAAAGTGGAGAAATTTGGGCCAGTTTGGGCCTGAACGTGAATTTGCACGTGAATTGCCCAATTCACGTGCACCTCCTTTTGGGTTGAAACTTTCGGAATGGTAGATGAAGACCATGTGAATCACGTTTACTCTTGCACGCGAATTGCTAGTTGTCATATGGAGGCTCAAAAAATGCAAAATACCGATTTTAGCCCTCTTAGAAGCTTCAAACAATTCACGTGCAGAAGGGACTATTGCTTGCCAGCTCAAGGGGGACCCACCACCAAATTTTGGGACGATTCTGACCTGCACGCCAATTTAACCAATTCACATGCAAGGGCTATTTTGGTCAGAACACTCTGAAAATTTAGGGGCACGTGTATCACGCCAATTGGAGCATCTTTCCTTCTGCACGTTATATATGGAGAGACCATCTTCAAAGGCTTCCACACCAAAATCACTCCAGATCTGAGTATAAGAGAAACTTTGCTCTTTTGCTCTTTGCTTTTCTCGCTCTTCGCTCTTTATTTTCATTCCAAAGATGGTGCGCACAAGAGGACCGGCCGAGGAGGTGCACTCATCTAGTGCTGATACCAACCTGAGGAGGAGATACTCTTGGGGCATGCTCTTGATATGCGAGGCTTTGGAGGCTTGGTAGCTGGTTGGGCTAGAGAGGTGGCTCTTAAAATTCAAAATTTGGGATTACAAAGGTTAGTATCTTGCCCAGCCAACTATTTCCTATTCTCGCCTACTACAAGACTTTTATGCATCTGTCTTTGTGAGTGAGGATGAACCGATAGGGGTTGTGCAAGGGGTTTATGTCGGAATAACCCCGAAATTATTAGACATTGCTTTAACCTCCCTGCACCCGGTGATAGCCTTCCTCGGCTTAGCCTAGGAGAATTTGGTACGCATGCAACTATGCTAGAAAATTTCAAAGTAGAAGGCGTATACCAAGAATGGTTTTGTTGGAAGATTTAGATGCCTAGCCTACTTGATAGGGAAATGCTTATTGATTCGGACCGGTGGGATAGATAGTGTGCCTAAGCCACACCTGGAGTTGATGTATAGCATTGATCATATGCTAAATGTGGATTGGGCCACTACCTTTTTTAAATGGTGGAAGAAAAACTCATCAAAGCAGATAAATGGCAGATTTTTGTGTTTGATATTTCAAAGCATGCCTGCTTTGCATTTTTTCTCCATTGATAGCATCACTTTTCCTTCTCACTGGGTGTTAAGAGTATTACATGCTGAAGGTGGTTTGGGGATCGGTACCAGAGGTCATTAGGCAACCAATGTTCCTCCTCCATCACAACCGCCAGTCACGGTGTTCATGTGTAACGATCCACCGACTTTGCAAGGAGACCTCTCTTCATTTGGATCAAAGGAAGCGGACTCTATACAGACTCACCGCCATGTACATGCAGTTCAATGTACACAAAGAAGATATTTTCAATTTGTTTCAAGGCATTAGTGGGCAGGTGGTGAGCGAAGTGGAGGTCATCAATTGGGCGATCACTAATGGGCACATCACTAGTGCCCAATTTGAAGAATTAATGGCCCTCATCTCTCGGCGACCAACAAGCTACTTCACAACCTAGAACCGGAGCATGGGAGGCCCCGGATGTAGCTGCTCATGCATCTCCTAGAGCATGGGAGGCCCCGGAAGCTCCTACCTCTGCATCTACCGAAGCTTGGAGGCAAGAAACACAGGCCCGGGAGGCAAAGCCGCGGGTGGAAGCCCCGAGGAAGGACAAAGCGAAGGGTATTCACCCTTCCAGCCTTTTTTCTAATCCTGCATATTCTCAAAGCTATTGTGCCGTTATACATCCTGTCTCTTGGGGTACATACATGCCCGCTGAACTTGAAGACCTTCTTGGCCCTCCTATCCATTTAATCATTAATCCGGCCTTATCGTCTGACGAGAGCCAAGCAGTATTTGAAGAGTTCATCAATTCCACGGTTCAGAGGGCTCGCTTTATACGGGATAATGATATTTTCACTCCTTTTAGCCTAAAGAGGATCTCAGAGAATGAATATCTCTACTACGACGAGATAGATCTCTTCCTGCCGGACCATGCGCTATGTAGTGGAGGCCGAGCCTCATAACTACCCCTTAGCTCGTTCACTTCCATCATGCTTCGTGCGAGATATTCAATCAACCCTTGCCCGAAGAGGTGTGGCGCCAACGCATCAATGGTGAGAATGAAGGGCACCGCCCTTGGCATGGTATGCATGAGGTGCTGATTCCGGTGCACATTGACCGCCACTATGTATTGGTCCGTTTGAATCTGGATGTAGGACATGCCATGCTATATGACCCAAGACAAGGCGAAGGGTTTGCCAGACGGAAAAGACAGTTAGTGCATGGGTTCATCAAACGAATCAAAGCGGCGATGATCAAAGAAGGCTTATTGGCCGACAAGCTACCTCTTATTCACTGCAACGAAATGGAAATCCCTCAGCAGCCTGACCAATTCAGCTATGGGATCTTTGCTTGCTACTACACGATGGCTATTCTTCAAGGGAAGGAAACTTGGGAAGTGCGTGGCGAGACGTCGGTTGACTTTGTGGCTCAGGTGCGACGAATGGTGGCCAATGTCATCTTCTATTACAGCTTGCCAACTGAGAGGTAAGTATTTTCCTACTCCCTATTTTATGCCATGAGGACATAGCATATTTTAAGTGTGGTGTATGGGGAGTGACTTGAGCCACTTGCTTGTCTTTTATGTTGTGATTGCATGTTTTATTTATAATTATTTAAAAAAAACACAAAAAAAAAACTATTTTTAGTTGCATGATTGTTTGAGTTGTTTGCTTGAATGATTTGCATGTGGAGACATGGATATTAAGTATGCAATTTTGGCCTACAAATTTTACTTTTTGGGCCACATTAGTATCATGTTGTGATAAGGGTGTTAAAGTAGTTAAAATGTGCTCTGAATTGGTTTAATCATGTCTTTATCTTTTGAATGATATCACCATGTTTTTTGGAGTGAGTTTTGAATATTACCTGAGCATGAAATGCTATGATAGACCTAAGTAACCCTTAAAGTTGAGTGAAAGAGAAATGAAAAATGAGAACAACTTCTTTTAGCCTTTGAGTGCCATTTTAGGGTATGGGTAATAGTTTGATTTGCTACTCATCTTGCATTCAACATTGGTTATTTAATGGTAGGAGTCAAGTAAGCATGTGATTACTTATTAGTGCTCAGTGTTTGGTGTTTAGTTAGGATGCAAGACCTCTGAGTCACTATGACTTGTCTTTGCATTCTTTTCTTTATTGTGTGATATTATTGGAAAAGGTCATGATGCACATTGTGGAAAAAGCCCATCACATTTTGAAAAGGGGTATGTATTAGAAAAATTCAGTCTTATTTATGTGTTATGTGAGTAAAAAAAAGAGTGAATAATCCATCAAGGGAGAGCATAAAATGCAACCTTGTAAGGTTATTACTAAAAAAAAATAAAGAGAAAAAAGAAAGAGAAAGATTCGGAATAAAAGCCACACTGGCTTGATGTTTATGTGTGATTGTTTAGTTTGGTAGCCACATTGGCCGAGTTTTGTTTATTTGAGAGTGTTGAGCTCAACCCTTAGCTCATGGTTTTGTTTTATCAGTTATTAAAATAGAGTGTGAGTTTATTGAGTTTAGACTAGCGTGTGAGTTCAAATAAAGTAGAATAGAGGGTGTGTTTTCTTTGATGAGCACAATAGGGAACTCTCATGATTGCTTGGCAAGTACTTAATCAATAGTGATGACGAGTGTAGAGATAGAGTTTTCCATCCATTGTTCATTGATAGGTATTGGGCTTGAGAATTATTATATTTGAGTGAGGCTGCTTATCCTTGGTAAGAACTTAAAGGGAAACTAGGTGCTATTTTATCATGGATTGCTTGCTCATATCTGAAACTTAAGTGGTGATATTGCATGGTTGTTGGACTAGGGATATGGACATGAATGAACTAAGCTATGACTCATTTTGATGCTTAAATTCCCATTTCATCATGATAGAGTTGCATGCTTAGGAAACCATGATTCTCCTTGATTGTTATTTTATTTTTCTTCCGTTTGACTGCGTGTTTATTTTATTTTTGCATGCTTGTATATTTTTGCTTGAGGACAAGCAATGGTTCAAGTGTGGTGTATTTGATAACGTGTATTTTATGCCGTTATTCTAGTGTTTATTTAGGATGTTTAAGACCATAATTAGAGCCTTATTGCTTCATATATCATATATATTTGCTCTAACCCCTAGGAAGATGCTATTTGCAAATACATGCGCTTTTAAGTTGTTTTGGCAGATTTTGGAGCTCACTTTTGACATAGTAGATGGCCTCAAACAATTAGCGTTCAAGAACAAAAGTTGCTTAGAATGATGTCCTCTACCTACCACAGAAATTTCAGAGCATTTGGAACTGCACGTGAATTCACCCATTTCACGTGCAAGCCTATTTTTGCCTCTCATGCCTCTGCATGATGCAAGGAAGCTTGGGGAGAAGTTTGAGCTGATTTGGAGGTGCACGTTAATTCACCATATCACGTGCAAATTGACGTGCAGAGATATTTTTGGACTGATCCTATCATTTTTCCATGCTAATCATTTGTTTCTGAAGGCCCATGTCCAAATTGTGGATGGAAGATAGAGATTTTAAAGTTTCGAGTGTTACTTATCAAAACTACGCCGTTTTGATAAATGGTCTAGGGTACACACCTCAAAGCCCATCCAAACTCTATAAATACGGCCTCCACGCCCTCGCTATGCATCCTAGACCCCCCTACACGTTTTTTAGAGAGAGAGAGAGGCTCCACGACTTGGAGGTTTCTCCTTGACCTAGGAGAGCGATGGTCGCAGCTGGTCGCAGGAGCCCGTCGCAGATTTTGGAGCCCGGATTTGAAGCTTTGCTTCGCGCGTGGTTAAGAAGAAGATGTTTAGCTTTTCTGCTATGGTTTTGCTTGTAATCATGCGTGAGTAGTTCTTATAATCTAGGGGAGCAATGTAGCCCCCTTGTTGTTTTGCTGTGTTTATGAATATTGGGTTTGGATGATTGAGTTTTGCATGTTTTATGAATCTGTTCTTAAATTCTATCTTTGGATGTACACCTTGGTATTCTTAGCCCTACTCTGGGGCAGATTGAGATTCATAACTTATTTGTAATTGGTGTGATCATTATCGTTTTGCAAGTATGATTTATTGGCTTTGCATATTTGTGTGTTTAGATGACCATTCTGGCATACAACTCTTAAAAGGACCTCAATGACCATTTGTTGTCCTTGGCTTATGTTTAGCATGTTTTCAATCGACAACCCTAATACCATGAACCAGGTAGAGATAACATAGGGAGGTGAAATTGTGACCCTAGATGCCTTTAATCCTTGCATCTTAATCCTAAAATCAGTTTGCTTTCTTTGTTTATTCGGAAAACCAAATAAAAATTAGAACTTTAGTTTAAAAAAGAAAACTTTTTTGCCAAGACATTTTATAGAACAAGAGTAATTGGGTGTTTTGATTTAAAAACTAGAAAACTAGGCTAATCCCTGTGGGTTCGACCCCTTGCTTGCTGCTATTCTTTTAGTGCAAACTTAGGGAATTTATTATCTTGAAGAGAGATTTAATGACATTAGCTAGCTCTTTTAGAGAGGCTAAAAATCTGTCCACGCTTAGCTTGGATAACATCTCCGTCATGGTGTTTAACTAAGTTTGCATTTGCGGCATGCTTTCCCCCGCTCCTATTGAGTTCGTTCAAGGTAAGTAAGTTTGTCTTCTATATGCTCAGCTATCAAAGGGGGTGGTTGATCACAGTGGGACCTCAAGCTGTGTAAATGCCCAATCCTGCTGGAAGCCTTCTAGCAAACCTGGATGAAGAAGGATTTATTTTTGGTTTTTTTAGTTTTTTTAGTTTTTTTTGGCCTTTTTTTTTTGTATGCATATTATGCATGGGATAAAGATGTAAAATGGAATGACATGATATGCAATGCATGCAAATGAGGGGTTAGCAAAGAGAGCATGAATAATATAAACAAAGGGGCTAGTACATGGACAATATATACATGGTTCAAGGAAGGTAAGTAAATAAATGTCATAGCATGGCTCAAACACATGAAGGTCATGCCCTTGATGGGCTTCTAAATCTAAGCCTATCTTATTCATTGGTTCCCAAGCAAACCCTACTTAGCCTTGTACCTCGAGGGCATTAACAAGAACAAAGAGGGAGCCCCGTACCCCAAAGGGCATTAACGGAGGGGGTCCTTCTTGTACCTCTTGTGGCATTAACAAGACAAGACCACTGCCTGAGTGAGACATTTCGGGTATTCCACGTAGACAAGCACAACCAAGTCCACATGGGCAAACCTTTACTAGCCTCTCTAATTCTAATGTGTTAAAGAAAACCCGGGTATAGGGTTGGAGAAAGAGAGAGATGCATGTATTCACACTTAAAATAGTTATATAATAAAAAAGAAAAGAAACGAAAAAGAAATAAGCAAGCAAACATTTCATAAATTAAGACCATGGCTGGACTTTCACAATAGTCCCCAGTGAGTCGCCACTGTCATTACCCATTTTTGACCGGGTTCGTTGTTGGCTTTTGTCAAAGGACTCCATGCTAGTTCATTTTGTTGATCCTAGAGTCATCCTGCACAAGGCTCGCACAAACCATTAAAAATAAGAAAAACACAGAGTCGCCACCAAACAAATTAGAGGTGTGATTGGGCACCTAAAGAAAGGTCTACGGTTCCAAAGAATTAGGTTCGGGAATCGGTTACGTGTGGGGAAGGAAGAAAAACTCTTGCACCCCCACAACGCCCACAATTGGTACCTAGTCTTGACCTATGGGTGTTTTCTTGCATTATTCAAAAAGAAGTTATTTTTTTTATATTTTTTATTTTCGAAAAAGGAGAGTTTTTAGGATGTAGGCCTTAAAACAACAAAAAAAGATTTTACAAAGAAATAAAAAAGAAATACATTCTAATTTTAGAAAAAGAATGTGCGATCTAGGCCCATGTGACAAGATGTGCATTTCTTTTAGAAAACAAAAGTGATTTTCTTTTTTAGAAAAGAAAACAAAAATCATTTGAATTCAAATATGAGAATATTGCCACAATTGATATCGGCCCAGCAGACTAGGATATGAGCATCTAGGACTCAACCCTCATGACCGCCTGGACCTTATTTTAATTTTTTCTAGAAAATGTACTCTTTGCTTGTCCTTTTTAATTTTTGAAGAAAAAAAGGGATGAGAGTTAAAAGAGAAACCATTTCACTTCAAAACATTTGAGAAAAGAAGTTTTAACGAGTTTAAATATAAAGAGATTAAAGAGAAGAACCTGGGTGATCTTTTTGTGACCGAACTTGGAGATCTTCCTCCAAAAGTCTCCCGAAAATAAAAGGTTAGAAAGAAAAATGCAGCTTCCCTTCCTGCTTTAAGTCTTCAATTTCCACGTTTCTAGAATGCTCCCTCCTTGGCTTGGAACTTTCCCTTTAGGTGCTTGAAGAAAAGTATATCTTTCTCTGATTTTTCCTCTCTCTGAATAATATCCTCTGATGCGTGATAATTCCCCTCCTGATACTTGATAATTGATGCCCCTCCTCCCCTTAGATGTTCCCCCTTTGGATGGCTTATTTATAGGTATTTTAGGGGAAGTATCCGTTGGTGCATTAATTGCACTCTTTATAATTTCCAAAGAGTCAATTGTAGTGTCCCGAGGGCTTAATTATGGCTCCCTATTCCCATGTTTTGAAAAAAGAGAGTCCCGATGCCTAAAAATAAATAAATCACTTGGGATTATTTATTCCTATGTTAGATCTGGACGCCTTGGTGGGTTAGGGCTGGATAAACTTCCAGGTATATTGGTGCCGTTGGGAATTAATAGTCATGCAATCCGCAGGGTCAACTTTGATTTCGAAGGACTTTATTCATTTAATTACGACATCGAGTCCTTATTCTCGCACCAGGGGCTTAGCCCGGATTTGACCAAGTTTGACCACCGGGTTCGGGCTTATTTCGCATCAATAGGCTTATTCCACATCAATGGTCCTTATTTTGCATCGGTGAGTCCTTATTCAACATCGGTGGATCCTTATTCGATATCAATGGTCCTTATTCAACGGTGAGCCTTATTCAGCATTAGTGGATCCTTATTCAACATCAATGGGTTTAGCCCGGATTTGTCAGCACTAATTTTCTTACTCCATATCAGTGCTAATTCCTTACTCCATGTGAATGGTTATCTCGGATTCCTTACTCCGAATTTGACCAAGTTTGATCGCCGGATTTGGGCTTATTCCGGACCAGTGGGCTTAGCCCGGATTTGGCCAAGTTTGACCGCCGGATTTCGGCTTAGCCCGGATTTGACCAAGTTTGACCGCCGGATTTGGGCTTAGTCCGGATTTGACCATGTTTGACCACCGGATTTGGTCTTACTCTGGATCAACGGCCTTAGCCCGAATTTGACCAAGTTCTACCGCCGGATTTGGGCTTAGTCTGGATTTGACCAAGTTTGACCACCGGATTTGGGTTTCCCCAAAAATTTCCGTGTGTGGGCTTGATCGCCACGTGGCACCTCTAGTTGGGCTTCCTTAGGCCTCTCTTGTTCTCACTTGTTGTGTAAGGAGTGTGTCTTTGTATATATACTGGGCGAAGTAGAAGCAAAAGCGGCAATGTGGGACAAACATGCGTATGAAGAACCAAAATTCGTGGAAAATTGACAGATTTATGGGGCAACTTCCAAAATTCATAACTTTCTCCACAGAGCTCTGATTAGGGCCAAATTGGTTTTGTTTTGCTCGAAATTCTGTTATCTATCTTCTGAAAGTGGAATCACTCCAAAAGGATCAGCCATTTAGGAGAAAAATGGGAAATACCGTACAGAGGTTCATGATAAAGTGAGCATTCTGCCCGTCCGATTCAAAAATTCATAATTAATTGCACAGAACTCGGATTACCCTCAAACTAGTTGGAGATGATAGATAAAGATGTTATCTAACTATTGAGAAAGTTATTGGCAAAATAGTGCGCTGCGCACTGGCTGTCTCCCCCAAATTTGTACAAGATTTGGTTGCCAACTTTGAAAAATCATAACTAATTTAATACAGCCCGAAATATTCTCAAACCAATTGGAAATGATAGATAAAGATGTTATCTAATCAATGCAATTGACTTTGTTGGATTACGACAAGTATTGGGGAAGTTATTAATAAAATAACGGGCTTCCCACCGGTTGTCCAATTCAACTTGGTACTTTTGTTATAACCATTTCATTTCTCCTCGGAATCAAGTGTGGTCAAGTGTGTTGTTCTCCGAATGTCATCCTCTATCACTTAGTGGTCCTTCGCCAAGTATGGTTGCGATCTAACCCGGTCAAAATGTGGTACAACAACACCTATATGAATTTACATATATGTAAATTAGCAACAACAATATTACTCAATAGTTTATCCACCGCAGGGCCTAACCTCGGATTGGGTATAAGAAGACAGAACCCGTACCTCAAGGATCCTTCATGTTCTTGCCTCCACGCCAACCGCCGTCCACTCCCGTAAATCACCACAGCAAGATCAGAAGCTCTCCTTCCCTCTCTTTCTCTCTCTCTCTCTCTCTCTCTCTCTGCGACGGCTGAGGTCGCTGACGGAAAACCCTAAACCTAAAACAAGGGGGCTCCTCATCCTTATATAGACACCTCAATATCAAAACGACGTAGTTTTGATCAAGTGAAACCTAACATCAAAACGACATAGTTATGACTAAGTGTAACTCAGCATCAAAACGACGTAGTTTTGATTACACAAGCTACAACCTTCCCGCATCCATACAAGACAAAATATTCACAATTCCAACATGCCCTTTTGGGAAAAGATTACTAGAATAACAAAACGAAGGTGATGGTGAGAAAAACCATTATCACATGCAAGCTCCAAATGCCCTAAGATTTTTTCCCCAAGCTTTAGAACAATATTAGGAAGGCTCCCATGCAAAAACCTCACTGCCCGTGACAATCATTATCACGTGCAGCCCCAAAAGCTTCCTTTTGGGCTCAAATCTTGCCCCTAGCTTACTCACTATCAAACAAAGTGTTCTAGCCAATGTGTGTCGGAATAAAACTCCCTAAAATCCAATAATTGCCACTTAAATGACATAACTGCGACTAACTTCTCACATCCCAAAACACGGGTCATTACATCCTCCCCCCTTAAGACTTTTCGTCCTCGAAAAGAAACAACATGCAAGGAATAACCAACACATGCTACCCATTTATAATACGGCAACAAAGCACCACCACAAACATAACCACATGCATCACCATACATATAACACATATTCGCATAGTACAAATACAAGTCTAAATCTCAAAAACATATCTCAAATACAAATACGGCTCTCAAAAGGATAATACACAACATAAAACTGCATCACTATCACTTGGCCAAAAGCCACCTCCCACCCTCAAGATTGTTCGTCCTCGAACAACTCCGGGTGCTACTCATGCATCATGGACTCATGTTCCCATGTCCCCTCCGCAAGACGTCGTCCTCAAAAAGACAACACACCTTCCAGAACGCACATGCGAATGCACATCGCCCACAACCATTCTCATACCCGCGACTAATGACATCACACAATGACACCTAAGAAGGCACGTACCTACAAACCCAATATAACACAACACGATAGGGAAACACACATTTGAATCTCACAAACAACCCATGCCTTTGTCACCTAACACATATTTCATGAGTATGCACATGTCATGACGGTGTAAGACAACTCACATAGGTAGGTTACAGACCAAGTCACAACACCAACGCTACTACAAGGAAGAACACCACAAACAAAACTCCTCCAGAAAATGAAACTTAAACGTTCCACAGCCCATTCGCCAACACCATACAAACTCATCTAGCTCATCCGTTGGGAGTTTCCTCATAGGTTAGCACGGCCGCCACGTCATCAGTCTACTCAATGACACTAATACATCAAGTCTAATGATATCGGATTGTCAGGCGGATCACTGCTCATCCGCTTAAGCCCAAGACCCGCTGGCTTCCATGGAACGGGTCCTATTTATACTGAACTCTCACGCGAGCGTGAGGCTATCGCTTTCACTTCTCAAAGCCCTAAACCCTCGTCGCTCTCCATTCTCCAAAGACCTCCCTTCCTTCTCCTCCAACCTTCAAATTACAATAGCATCTCACGCTCTATACGGAGTTGTTCCTAGCCATCTTGTCGACTGGGCCGGCATTACTGACCCTCCTGTCTAGCTCGACGAGGTTCGCTTCTTGCTAGCCTTCAGTGGCCCCCTCGATATCATCTCTCGCCCCGGTGATCTTCTCATTTCGGATGTCCGGACTTTTTATGAGCACTTCGACTTTAATGACCAGTCAATTGTCTCTGGTATTCGAGGTCAATCTATTAGGATCACCCCTTAGGTGATCCGTGACGTCTTCCAGTTCCCAATCGGCAGTCATTACAGGCCGAGCACTCAAACCATGGCTACTGCCATGGGATGTCCCCACAAAGTGAAGGAATACAAGTTGAAGTCTTTTCAAGGCCTCTATCACTGTATGGCCACCATACTAAGCCGATGCTTACTAGCTCGCTCTATGGCCCTTGACTCAGTCCCGTACGATTTGCTTTTGGCGATGTATGTGGTCTTTGAGCAATTGCCTCTTGACTAGGGTGATTTTCTGCTTTCGGGTGATGCGCAACGGAAAACGGAATTCGTCTTTCGGACGGATTCTTTCTCAAATTTTCCGACATCTCTGTCCCGCGCACTTCCAGGACCGGTTGACGATTCCCTTTCCGCCAAAACTTTTACTTTCGTCATCTTACCTCTGACGGGACGCTCACTGTTCGCCACCCTCCAGTCTCGCGTGCAAGAGTTGTTATCTCAGAACATCAAGATAGTTCTGTTGGTGACCCAGCTGCCAGCTCGGGTCACGAAGTTAGTTCCGTCCACCGGTCTTCCCGTATCCGGTCGGTTGCCGCTCCGGCACATTCCCGTGGTTCATAGCACAGCGTTCACGCTGACCCCTCAGACGTTGCAGGGCCCTCTTAGCCACTCCATCATGAGGCTGTTTCTTCAGCCCCTCCGCCGATGCCCCCGCTTTTGTTCCTGCTGTAGTCGCTCTGCAGATGCTTCCGCTCCCGATTCACCGGTGACCGTGGCTGTTGCTACTGTCCTTGCCGACATTCCCAACTCCCCTTCGGAAGCTTCTCCAGCCCATTCTCCTAACCCCAAGGACTACCTCGACCATCTTCCGTCCGACCTCCTGACAGACTGCTGGGTACGCTTCAGTCTTGCTCATACCGCCGACATACCTGAATCTGACCTCCAGGTGTGTTACACCAAACATACCCAAACCTCGGAGGCAATGATTATTTGGAACTGTGATCACGGCTTCTTGATGTCGTCCCTACTAAAGGCCGCACCTCCAACTCTGTTGTTGCCTCTTTCGGACCTGCTCACGACACACGGACTCCTATCCCTTGCCGAGGTTGGTCCCTCCTCTCCTGCGGACATTCCTATTATTGACCTCTCCGGTCAAAGTGGGTCTGCCGCCCCTCCTCTTGCTGTGTTGCCCCGTCCACTGTCCCCTCCTGCTGCCGACTTCTCCGCCATGCGCGAACCTACACAACTCCGTGCGGGGGAGTCCTCCAAGGCCCTTGAATATGGTCTTGGCCGTGCCGCTTTTGCCACAATTCTGTTCAAAGCTGCTTTTTCTGCCCAACTTGATCGTTTTGCGGACGACAATCGTCTCCAGAGCCAGGCCATCGCTGCTCGCGTCAATGAAATTGGCGCCGAGATTCTTTCTACCCTCTCCTCCTCCTCTCTCTCCATGGATCAGAAGCTTGAGATGATCACTACTTCTTTTCAAGACTTGTTCGCCTCTGTTGCCGATCTGACTCTAGTCGTTGCCCCTTCCTTGCGCCCTCCTCGCCGATCTGCCAAACCGGGGGAGAAATTATCTGATCCTTCCACTACTCCTACTCCTAGTAAGCGACCTGCACTTACTCTTCCTCTGGGCTTCCCGGTACCCAAACGCAGTCACTTCTCCGGATCCTCATGTGCCACTCCAACTCCACCGATCCGTCCCAGCTCCTCAACTGCAGCTCCCTCCTCCCCTGCTCCGGTTCTGCAAGTCACCTTCCTCCCATCATACGCGGAACTGGATCCCTTTGATGCAGATGGGAGCGTACTAGCTGCGATGAGAGACTATGCAAGCTCCAGTCCCTCTACTGTAAAAAGGTTTCTGTTAATTGTGTCCCCTTTCTCTCCTGAAGACTTAAGCACCCTACTTTCGGAGAAAGGACAGTTCACCACTAAGGACATTGACAACTTTACCTTGGCGGTAAAGGAAGAGATGAGGCTGTTTCCTTCCTTGTACCCGGAAGGGCATCTGATAGATATCCTACCATGTTGGTCTGACCACTATCTTCTTGAAATGAATTTTCTTTAGACCCTCATCAATGGAAGAGCTGAGAACAGTAAACCATGGAAAGAGTAAGGAATCTAAACCATTACTCAAGCGGAGTAAGGATGCGCTGATATGGAGTAAGCCATCCGGACCTTTCACTCAAGCAGAGTAAAGAACTTACGCGGAGTAAGAAAGTGCTGATGCGGAATAAGGATTCCGTATATCTACTTCATGCGGAGTAAGGAAGCGCTGACACGAAGTAAGGATTTCAGGACTTCATTTACACGGAGTAAGCAATAACTGACACGGAGTAAGGATCCGAGCTTCGTTGATATGGAGTAAGGAAATTTACACCGGACTAAGAAACGCTACTTCAACTTATCCATACTGCATTTATGTTATCGGCTCGTGTCCCGATGTAAGACAAACTCATTGAAGACCTAAACTGTCCTACACATGGAACACTCGGAGATGTGGATGTAGTCCCAAATGCAATTGGAATCAAGTGAAGTAATTCAATACACTTATGCTTCCAATATTTCGAGCTCTACATCTGCAGCATTTATAGTAGAAGCATTTTCCGAGAAGAACTTAATGTTTACACAGTGCTCGGAAAATACAGTTCCAAGATAGATTCCTAGGATGTCTATATATATATGAAGTGTTGTATATCTAGAAAAAGGTGTGCATAAATTGTAAGCACTGATACGCGCGAGTATATGTGCAAAATAGAGATAATCTAGCCAGTGTGTGTGTAACTTGTAAAAGAGAGTACTGTTGCAATCAACTGTAATTGCTGTGCTTTTTGTTATAATTATCTTTAGATAATAAAACAAAACACTTCCACTATCTGGTTATCTTCCGCACTGAATATTTCTTTTAACCAGAATTAGTGTTATGCCTGAGTAAGAAAAGAATTTCTTCTCATACACATTGGCTAGAACACTTTGTATATAGATGAGCAAGCTTGAGGCAAGAAATGAGCTCAAGAGGGAGCATTTAGAGGCTGCACGTGACAATGGCCTTTGTCACGTGTAGTGATGTTTATGCATAGGAGCCTTTCAGACAAAGTTCTAAAGCTAGTGGCAAAATCCTAGACCATTTGGAGGTTGCATGTGACAATGGCCTTTGTCACGTGCAGCCATGTTTTTGCACTGTCACCTTCATTTTGTTATGCTGATAATCTTTTCCCCAATGGCCATGTTCGAATTATGAGTATTTTGTCTTGTGTGGAAGCGGGAAGGTTAAAACATGTTTACTTATCAAAACTACGTCGTTTTGATACACAGGTTCAACTTATCAAAACTACGTCGTTTTGATAAGTGAGGTGTCTATATAAGGAGGTTGAGCTCTCTTTGTTTTAGGTTTAGGGTTCATTCCGTCATGCTGCTGGCGCGAGAGAGAGAGAGAGAGAGAGAGAGAGAGGATCTTCTCCTGATCACTGCTTGTGGTGATTCACGTGGGTCAACGGCGTCTAGCATGGGAACAAGAGCAAGGAGGATCCTTTTGAGGTAGGGATTCCGTTCTTCCTAAACCTATTCTATTCTTAGGTCTTGTGGTAGACGATTTGTGGATGATATATGTTAAATGCATATGTAAATTCATATAGGCGTGATCTCCTATATGAATGTTGGCCTTCAATGGCAAAGTTATGTTTGGATATGTTTTTTGAGTCCGGGGTTTGGGGATTTCGGGTTCGTTCTTGTGGCGGTGACCTCGAGGGCCATTTGGTTGTTTGCGTTATTCATTCAAGGTGGTCTTGTTCGTTAGGGTTAGTCCCGCGATAGAGCCTTGTGGGGAAACCTTGGGATTTCCGGGGAATTATGTTTGAGAATATAACATGTGGATATGACAATTATGGTTTGTGTGATGTTGAATACTTGTGTTTTATTTGTGTTGTGAATACATAATATTGTGTTGTGATTGTATGTGCTATATGTGACATGTGGAGCCCGTGTGTGGTTGTGGGAGCCTGTCGGCCGTGGGTCGTGGAGCCCGTGTGGCTATGGTTGTAGTAGCTTGTGTGGTAGTGGAGCCTATGGTTGTGGATGAGAAAGCCTGTTGTGGGTGTGGGTCGTGGATGTGCTTGCTTGGTTGTTGACTTGATATTAAATGTTGTTCATGACCTATTTATGTATTATTGTCACAACACCGCACTTGTGCACGTCCTCATGTAGTTGTTAGGAGCATGAGATGGGTCGGGGAGACTTGATCCCCTCTTGAGCCGTGGTTGTTCACCCCTCCTATTGTGATTTATTTTCCTTTCGGGGAACCTATTGGCGTTAGGTGGGACACCAAGGTGGAAGACAGATTATCTGTTTTGTTGGTTTGTTTTAATTTAATTTATGGAACTATTGTAACCCTAATGGGGAAATGATGTAAAAAGTTTTTAAATTAATAGAGTGATGTGGTTTGCCTTTTGGATATTTATTATGGTTTGAATTTAATAAAGATATGTGGTGTCTGTGGTAATATTCATCCCAACCCCCTTATCCACTGCGTGGTAAAGGGAGTCACGAACCGGTTTCCTCGGGTTGGAAATCCGGGTGTGACAGAGTCCTTAGAGGGATACCACAACCCATTTCTAGTGTACCATGTAGGTATCTAAGGATCCGTTTATTTGTGAGCAAGTGAGACTACTTAGGGTTTACTTGATATCTACTTGCGACACACAACTTGCATGAGACCAAGTCTGGAGGTCGTAATATATAGGTGTCACGCCCGGATTTCCAACCCGAGGAGACCGGAACGTGACCCTCCCTTTACCCGAGTTTGGATAAAGGGGTTAGAATACAACATACACTTCACATTTTATATTCAGAGACAAACATATATTTATTAAGTTCAAACATTACAAACGTGTCCAAACATGCTTTTATTACATTAAACTCCTTATTACAATATCTCCCCACTGGGGTTACAAAGCTCACACAAAAACAATAAAATTCAAATAACAATAAGCAAGCTACAAGCGGTCTTCCACCTTGGTGTTCCCACCTAACGTCCGTAGGTCCTTGTAAAGAAAACAACACAGTAGGGAGGGGTCAAGAACCACGGCTCGATAGGGATCATGTCTCCCCAACCCATCCCATGCTCCTAGCATCTACATGCCATGTGTACGAGTGCAGTGTCGTGATACAATTATTTCAACAGATATAATAACAAGCCATATCAGCAAATACAATCATTTCCACAGCCACACAGGCTAGCACATGAACAGTCTCGGGCTTCCACAGCCACCGGGTTCCAAGAGCAGTTCCGGGCTTCCACAGCCACTAGGTTCCAAGAACAGTCCCGGGCTTCCACAGCCACCGGGTTTCACAAAACAGTCCCGGGCTTCCACAGCCACTGGGTTTTACAAAATAGTGTACACATAGCCACTCAGGCATAAAACCAAACACTTAGTAGGCACGCATTCCCAAATGCACAAACCCAGCCACTCAGGCATAAAAACAAACACTTAGGATGCACACCTTTACAAACTCACAAATCCAGCCGTACCGGCATATTATCAAACACGTACTAGGCATATTCACACATAGGGGTGTAAAACGGATCGGTCCGGTCCGGTCCGTCGCAGGCCCGTTTAGGCCCGCACTTTTAACGGACCAAAAAATATCCGGTTCGCGGACCGGTCCATATTTATTTATGTATTTAAAATAAATATTTATATGTTAATTTTTGTTAAATATTTTTAAAAATTTATTTTTAAACCATATTTAAGAGTATATATTTTTAAAATATAGTTTTAAAAATAATAAATTTAAGCTATATATACTAATATATTAAGTAAAATAAGTAATAATTTTTGAAAAAATAAATTTTTAAAAAATAATAAGCCGGTCCGCGGACCGGTCCGTGTCCGCACGGATTTGGTCCGCATGGACCGGGCCGAAATCGACCAGTCCGTTTAGGCCCACGATTAAAATGGACCAATAATTTTTTGGTCCGGTCCGGTCCGGTCCGCGGACTGTGCGGACCGGTGGTCCATTTTACACTGTAATGACCCGTGTGTAACCCGTGTGTAAGGAGTTAACCACAAACACCTTGGATGTTGGTACACAAGTTTAAGGTAAGAGATGAGCCCAAGAGGGGACTTTTGAGAGGTGCTTGTGTCAAGCGATAGCGTACATTTATGCCCTAGGAAGATGCTATGCGTATACAGGCGGTTTTAAGCTGTTTTGGCTGATCTTGGAGCTCACTTTTGACCTAGTAGATGGCCTCAAACAATTGGCGTGCAAGAACAAAAGTTTCTTAGAATGAGGTCCTCTATCTACCACAGAAATTTCAGAGCATTTGGAGCTGAACGTGAATTCACCCATTTCACGTGCAAGCATATTTTTGCTCCTCAGGCCTCTACAAGATGCAAGGAGACTTGTGGTGAAGTTTGAGTGCATTTGGAGCTGCACGCCAATTGAGGAATTGGCGTGCAAATTGGCGTGCAGGTGTATTTTTGCATGGTTCCCTTGGTTTTGTCATTCTAATGATCTTTCTCCAAAGGACCATGTTGAAATTCTGAGTATTTTGGCCTATATGGGTGCGGAAAGGTGCTAACTTGTGTGATCAAAACTACGTCGTTTTGATCCTGGGTTTACTTAATCAAAACTACGTCGTTTTGATGTGGATGGTGTCTATATAAGGAGGGCTTGAGTTTGAGTTTAGGGTTCTTGTGTTCCTTTGTTGCAGTTCTTGCTGAGAGAGAGAGAGAGCTAGAGAGAGAGAGAGAGAAGGGGAGTTGCCTTGGTTCTTCCTGGAGCATCTTGCGTGGGGAGGACGGCGTTTGGCGCGGGAGCAAGGAAGATCCGCTTTAAGGTAGGGGTTCTGTTTCTTCCTAATCCCTCCTCTCGTCCTAGGGTCCTAGGGCGATTCTGGCCATATCTCGTTTATATATACATATGTAATCCATATAGGTGTGATCTCCTATATGGATGTTGGCCTTCAGTGGCGTATTGGTGTGATTTCTGAGGTTGGGTGGTTAGTGCAAGTTAAGTGTTTGATAAAATGCCAGTGTGGATATGCCTGTATGAATATGCCTGTGTGTATGCTCAGAACGTGTTTGAAATAATGCCTGTGAGGCTATATATATTCTGTGTCTGAAATAATATCTGTGTGGCTGGGTTTGTGAGCCTGTGAATATGTGCATGCTAAGTGTTCGACGTTATTCCTGTGTGACTAAGCATATTAAGTGTTTGATGTTATGCCTGTATGGTCTTATGTGCTGTGTGGTTGCTTGTACACCCGGTGGCCGTGGGAAGCCTGGGACCGTTTTGTGTTAGCCTGTGAGGCTGTGGGAAACTTGGCCTGAAAGAGGCGGTTAAATCACTTGGCCTGAAGAGGCGGTTAAATCACTTGGCCTGAAGAGGCGGTTAAATAACTTGGCCTGAAGAGGCGGTTAAATCACTTGTTGTTAAAGTGTTAGCCTGTGTGGCAGTGGCAGATTGTAATTGTTGATGTGGTTGTTGTTATGTCTGTAGAAATTATTGTAACACGACACCGCACTTGTACACATGGCATGTAGATGCTAGGAGCATGGGATGGGTTGGGGAGACATGATCCCTACTGAGCTGTGGATGCTCACCCCTCCTACTATGGTGTGTTTTCTTGCAGGAACCTACAGGCGTTAGGTGGGAACACCAAGGTGGAAGAGTTCCATTTTGTGGCTTTGTTTTGTGTTATTTGTATTATGTAATTTTTGTTGAGGCATTGTAACCCCAGTGGGGAGATATTGTAATGAAGTTTGAAACATAATAAAGGCATGTGGTTTCAATTAAATAATTATATGATTTTGGTTTCTGAAAAGAAATGTGAAGTGTATGTTGTATCCTACCCCTTTGTCCAAACCCGGATAAAGGGAGGGTCACGTTCCGGTCTCCTCGGGTTGGAAATCCGGGGCGTGACAATATGGTATCAGAGCATGGTCTAGTTGGCCTAGGGTAGTGGGCGGACTTGGTTATCTTGAGTCCTTTGGAGGAGCCTGGAGGGACATGCCTGATCAACATGGTCCTCTTGGAGCCTCCAAGGTGTACTTGGGGTAATCCAGTCTTGTGGTAGGATTTGCATGCATTGGCATTAGGGCACCAGTTGCATTGGTTGTTGTATGTGAAGGTGTGGATACCTGAAAAAAAAAATTATTAAAAAAAAAAAATTAATTGTGATAAAAGAAAAAAAATATGAATAATATGATAAGGTGAGAACTGTGCAACTCGATTAACTCGATTTTATGACAAACTTGAGTCTGTGCTTCTGGAATTGCTGTTTGTGCAATGTGGTTTAATGAGAACTGAAATGTGTGCAGTGTATGTAATTGCATGGATAAAGGGTTTGAACATGATAAAGTTTCAATTGTGCAACTCTGAAATTTTGTGATGATTTGAGCATGGAAACATGGAAAAGAAATTGTGGAAGTGAAACTGTGTGCTTGGAAACTTGAGGCTTGTGACCTGTTAACAAAAAAAAAAAAAAAAAAAATTAATTAAAATGTGATTTGTTTGGTGTTCGTGAATGGTTGAGTATGTGATTTGCTTGGTACTGTGTGAAATAAGCGTGGTTATGAGCAATGCAATGGAATGTAAAATTGGTATAGTCGTTAAATGTGAACCTATAGACTTGTGTGGTAATAATGCGTGTTATAGCTTAAGCTACTTAGTCGGTAGTGGTCTCGCGATTATTGAGATTATGGAGTGATAACCTAGAGCGCTGCCTTTTCGTGGAGCCAATGTCTCCAAAACAATTGTGACCGGTACGACTATTGAGGTAGCAAAGAAGCCCGCCCCCCCAGGCTGGGCAAGTGGGAGAGCTGCAGGATGTAAGTAATGATATAATCATGGCAGAGGTTGGCATCTTAAGCCTGGTAATTTAAGAGTTGAAGGATGAGATTCGACAACTGATTAAGAGCGAGGTACGTCGAGAGCTATCAACCCACATCATCGGGGGGGATCTTGGGTGAAGATTAATTGAAGCATAGTTGTCCTGATCGCAGAAAGGGGCTCAAGAGGTAGAGACCAGTTTCCCAAAGGGGTTGTTCTTGCAGTGGACAACCGGGACATTGGAAGAGAGTATGGCAGGAAGAAGTACTAGTGTTGCGTCTATGGAAAAGTAGGACATCTCCAGACAGCCTGTTTTGGTGAAGCAAGTCATGGTGCTAGAAGACTGGCTCAACGAGCTAGGGACACAGCAAAATTCAAGTGAGGCTAGGAGGAGAGCATGGCAGAACTTTCCTTAGTCAAGGGTACGATTTTGATTCTCGCGTGTTAAGATTGCTGTTTGGTGGTGGTAGCATATTCCTTTAATGATAGTCATCGGTTAAGTCTCGTCTTTGGATTAGGTGAGGTCAGGTGAACCTTTGATTGTTGCATTTCTAGCCACTGTTTTTATTTGGGTGGGCTCGTGAGCCACTGTTTTATGTTAGGTGAGGCTTAGAAGGTCGTTTGAGTTACCATTTTGGATGGACGTAGTTGGGGACCTACTAGAGAATAAATGAGTAAAATAAATAAAAATATATATATGATACCAAAAGACTAATAAATTACTAATGGTTATAAACAGTTGTTGGAAAGAGTTGGTGGTTTTAATATGGTCTAAAGTGTTAATCGTATCTTTGTGTAGTAGTCAATTTTGGGCGCCCGTGTGTGAGGAAAGTAATAAATGTTACTGTGTTACCCCTAATACTCTAGCGTAGGTGAGATTACCTCTGGCCTAGCTAGCCTAGGAGGCTGGAGGCATGAGTTAGTGGCTTGTGGGTAGTGTGTGACCCCGCTGTGGCAACCTTGAGTAATAGAAATGTGTTTTCTTGTGAGTAGAGGTTTCTGTAGATGTGCTACTTAAGAAGGATGTTCTTTTGGTAACCTTTCCAAGTGTCAAGGTTGAGGGAGGAACTTGCCACTAGTATAACCCACCCCTTGAGTCATTGAAATCTAAATTGATTGGCGAGAGTGGTATGTGGTTTTAAGATTCTTATGGGTGTCCTATGGAAATGGCTGCAAATCCTTGGGCGGCCAAACATTGACCACGTGTCATGCTGGTGGTGTGTGAAAGACCTTGGGTAATGTTCATAGGATATGTGGTGAAATGGGTTTGCGTATGTATAAAAATGTGATGAGTCCTGGAACTAGGTTACGAGTGAGTTTATAGGATCGTGCCCAGTGAACCCAATCGGTCAAGCGAGCAAGCGAGTGAGATTGGGCAGGCCTTGTTTGGGTTTTTCCTCAAAATTGGGAGACACCTTCCGAGGGGTTGAGGATGTACTCCTGGTGGTAGGACCATTCCGTTAATCCATGTCGTGTGGGTAATAGGCTTAAAAGAGGCGAGGAGGTGGGGGCTAGTATGTCCTCTCTTACATGTGTTCTACACGGTAGTTTATTTCGTGTGTTGTGGTTGCTTTGTTTTGTTGTGTGTGTTACATATGTACTAAAGGAGTAGCAAAGTTCTTATGTGTGGGCCTCGTGGCATTCATATGCGAGAGGAGTAAGAGGTGATGCATGCGCATATTATGTGCGGTGTGGGATGAAGAGGGGTGTTATGTGTAATGTTGATGTTATTCCTTGTCACATGTGAGGGCATGCTACGTTAAAGTGTGAAAGTATTGATGCGTTGTGATTCACTAAATGGAGTCGGATGTGAGTTTTGCTTGTAAGGGATATTAGTCTTACCCCTTTGGGGGGAGATTTGTGTCCTGCGGCTACCATGGGGTCCTCATGCTACATATGTTCTTCTTGAAAGTCTTTCGTGTGCGTTTTGATGCGGTAAGTGACATGGTCCACGCCATCAAAGTGTTGGTGTGTTTGGGAGCTACGTGAATGTCCCGAATAAGGAGTTTGCATGCCTCGTTTCTTGTGCCTACCCGGAGGGATTGCAGTGACCATATTAAGCCGCGGTTAGAGCCTGAGTATTTCTTGATCCATTTGAGTGTTTTGCTGGTATGTTGAGATAAAACGTAATAGTTGATATAGTGGAGTTGGTGGGCCATGAGGTGGAGTATGTCTTGGAGGCAAGGGATTTTCTTGTGACCTGTGCGTGGTGACACAGAGGATTCCATTGTGGTCAGGTTGCAGATAGGAGAGTTTTCGTGGGGGGAGGACTATGATGTTCATAGCTACTTGGCGTCAAGGGATTCCTATCGCGTGGTCCGTCTCGCCGACTTGGTAAGGCATTATCTCTTGGGCCGTACGGTAAGCCTCGGTTGTGAAGGCTGTGTGGGACCTTGGCGGATCTCTGGTTTGACCGTGATCAAGGAGGTCGATTCTCAAAGTCGGTGACTAGTGATAGCCCGATAGTGGGTTTTGGTCTTACCATGGTTGTGTGTGTGGTGCTGCATTTACTGTTTTTAGTGCATCCTTGGACTCCGTTGGGCGCCAGGTTGACTGCAACCAAGTGGTTAAGGGCACACTCCATTCTCGTGTTTCTATGTCTAGGCTTGTACTCCGTTCTGCGTCACCATTGGCGTTGGTGGGGTTTCAATGTTCCTCGCTTGAGTGAGGTGGTTTTCGCAGATGATGATGGTGCTTCTTGAGGTGAGCTCCCTATGTGGGAATGTGATTGTGGTTTGCATAATGCTATCCTATTTGTTTGTGTTTCATTGTGACCTCATTGTGCTTGCTGTTAGGGTGAGGTCTACCTATGGGCTGCGGCTGCATTGACTTCAAATCCCAATTGTTGGGTATTTTACGTTGTGGAGTGTTGGTCCCATCGTGCCGCGAGTTGGCATCTCCAACATTTGTGGTAACGACTGCCTTATGTGTTGCTTTGATCTTATCGCGTTGTGTACTATTTGGTTTCCCTTTTCGGGGACGAAAAGTCTAAAGGTGGGACGGGTGTGAGGAAACTCCCAACGGCTGCGTTTGTATGGTATTGGCGATCGGGCGGTGGAACGTTAAACGTGTAGTAGTGTTTTGTTTATGCCTTGTTCCTTGTAGTGGTGTTTATGATGTGAGTTGGTCCGTGACTTATGTGATTTGTTAAACGTACGTGTTGAGGGTGGGCGTATATGTCGTACACCGTCGTGACGTGAATACTTGTGACATGTGTTAGGTGAGGAGAACAAGGGTTGTTGGTGAGATTAGAATATGTGTTTCCTTATCATGCCGTGTTGTATTGGGTCTGTGGGTACGTGCCTTCATGTGTGTTATTGTGTGATATCTTCATTCGCGGGTATGTGAATGGTTGTGGATGATGTGCATCAGCATGTGCATTATGGAAAGTGTATTGTCTTTTCGCGGACGACACGTCCTATGGAGGAAATATGGAAACGCGGAACCTTGTTGCGTGAGCAACCCCCAGCCGTTGTTCGAGGACGAACAATCTTAAGGGTGGCGGGGTGGCTGTTGGCTGGTGTATTTGTATTTCCTTTCGACTTTGTGCTTGTGATGGATATTTGTGACATGTGGATGTGTTTCCATAGATTGTGATGCATGTGGTTATGGACTGTGGTGGCACTATGTTATGTGCTATTGTGTACAATGTGCGGTGTATGACCCATTTGGGTGTTGTAGCTCGCCGTGTGGCAAATGGGTAGCTTGTGTTTGTTTCCTCGTATGTCATTTCTTTTCGAGGACGAAAAGTCTTAAGGGGGAGAGGATGTAATGACCCGTGTGTAACCCGTGTGTAAGGAGTTAACCACAAACACCTTGGATGTTGGTACACAAGTTTAAGGTAAGAGATGAGCCCAAGAGGGGACTTTTGAGAGGTGCTTGTGTCAAGCGATAGCGTACATTTATGCCCTAGGAAGATGCTATGCGTATACAAGCGGTTTTAAGTCGTTTTGGCTGATCTTGGAGCTCACTTTTGACCTAGTAGATGGCCTCAAACAATTGGCGTGCAAGAACAAAAGTTTCTTAGAATGAGGTCCTCTATCTACCACAGAAATTTCAGAGCATTTGGAGCTGAACGTGAATTCACCCATTTCACGTGCAAGCATATTTTTGCTCCTCAGGCCTCTACAAGATGCAAGGAGACTTGTGGTGAAGTTTGAGTGCATTTGGAGCTGCACGCCAATTGAGGAATTGGCGTGCAAATTGGCGTGCAGGTGTATTTTTGCATGGTTCCCTTGGTTTTGTCATTCTAATGATCTTTCTCCAAAGGACCATGTTGAAATTCTGAGTATTTTGGCCTATATGGGTGCGGAAAGGTGCTAACTTGTGTGATCAAAACTACGTCGTTTTGATCCTGGGTTTACTTAATCAAAACTACGTCGTTTTGATGTGGATGGTGTCTATATAAGGAGGGCTTGAGTTTGAGTTTAGGGTTCTTGTGTTCCTTTGCTGCAGCTGCTGCCTGAGAGAGAGAGAGAGCTAGAGAGAGAGAGAGAGAAGGGGAGTTGCTGGTTGCTGCCGGAGCATCTTGCGTGGGGAGGACGGCGTTTGGCGCGGGAGCAAGGAAGATCTGCTTTAAGGTAGGGGTTCTGTTCTTCCTAATCCCTCCTCTGTCCTAGGGTCCTAGGGCAGATTCTGGGCTGTATCTGTTTATATATACATATGTAATCCATATAGGTGTGATCTCCTATATGGATGTTGGCCTTCAGTGGCGTATTGGTGTGATTTCTGAGGTTGGGTGGTTAGTGCAAGTTAAGTGTTTGATAAAATGCCAGTGTGGATATGCCTGTATGAATATGCCTGTGTGTATGCTCAGAACGTGTTTGAAATAATGCCTGTGAGGCTATATATATTCTGTGTCTGAAATAATATCTGTGTGGCTGGGTTTGTGAGCCTGTGAATATGTGCATGCTAAGTGTTCGACGTTATTCCTGTGTGACTAAGCATATTAAGTGTTTGATGTTATGCCTGTATGGTCTTATGTGCTGTGTGGTTGCTTGTACACCCGGTGGCTGTGGAAGCCCGGGACCGTTTTGTGTTAGCCTGTGAGGCTGTGGAAACTTGGCCTGAAGAGGCGGTTAAATCACTTGGCCTGAAGAGGCGGTTAAATCACTTGGCCTGAAGAGGCGGTTAAATAACTTGGCCTGAAGAGGCGGTTAAATCACTTGTTGTTAAAGTGTTAGCCTGTGTGGCGATGGCGGTGTAATTGTTGATGTGGTTGTTGTTATGTCTGTAGAAATTATTGTAACACGACACCGCACTTGTACACATGGCATGTAGATGCTAGGAGCATGGGATGGGTTGGGGAGACATGATCCCTACTGAGCTGTGGATGCTCACCCCTCCTACTATGGTGTGTTTTCTTGCAGGAACCTACAGGCGTTAGGTGGGAACACCAAGGTGGAAGAGTTCCATTTTGTGGCTTTGTTTTGTGTTATTTGTATTATGTAATTTTTGTTGAGGCATTGTAACCCCAGTGGGGAGATATTGTAATGAAGTTTGAAACATAATAAAGGCATGTGGTTTCAATTAAATAATTATATGATTTTGGTTTCTGAAAAGAAATGTGAAGTGTATGTTGTATCCTACCCCTTTGTCCAAACCCGGATAAAGGGAGGGTCACGTTCCGGTCTCCTCGGGTTGGAAATCCGGGGCGTGACATACACCCCTATTCACACAGACATATTCACACAGGCATTTTATCGAACATTTAACATGCACTGCCCACCCAACGTCAGAATCACACCAAGACGCCATTGAAGGCCAACATTCATATAGGAGGTCAGACCTATATGAATTTACATATAAATAATATAACAACAATAACAATATCCAACAGTTCTTTCACCATGGGGCCTAACCCCGGATTAGGTACAAGGAGACAGAACCCCTACCTCAACAAATTCCTTCACGCCTTAGCCTCCACGCCAAATGCCGTCCGCCCACGGAAACACCACCGCAGCAACCATGACAAGAAACTCTTCTTCCTTCTCTCTCTCTCTCTCTCTGCGACAGCTGCAACGGCTGAAGAAGGGAACCCTAAACCTAAAACAAGGAGCCTTCACCTCTTTATATAGACACCTCCACACCCCAAAATGACGTCGTATTGATTAAATGAATCCCAACATCAAAATGACGTAGTTTTGATGACAGACTACAACCTTTTTGCAACCACACAGGACAAAACACTCATAATTTCACCATGGTCCTTTAGCAAAAAAGTATCAGAACAACAAAACAAGGGTAATGGAGGCTGCATGTGAGAAAGGCCTTTCTCAATGGCACCTCCAAATGCTCTAGAATTTTGCCACAAGCCTTAGAACAACATCAGAAAGGCTCCCATGCAAAAATATCACTGCACGTGAAAAGCCATTCTCACGTGCATTCTCACGGGCACTCCCTATTAGGCTCAAACTTTGCCTTTTGCTTGCTAATCAACATACAAGATGATTTAGCCAAAGTGTGTGGAAATAAAACTCCCTAAAACCCAACAATTTCCACTAAAAAAGGCAAAACTGAGTGTTGGATCAAACCCAGAATTTGGATAATGCTGATAAAGCCTTATGTAATTTGATCTGAGATCTCTTGTGTTTATTTGATCATTGCAGAAGATATGTTACTAATCCAGAAATGCACTCGTGAGAGCAAAGCTAAGGACAGGATACATAATCCTGATCCGGACAAGAGTGAGTGTCGTCAAACACTTGGTAAATAACCAAGTAACAAATACATACGGAAGAAGGAACATTCGTACGGACTAAGAACTTAAAGTATAAGTGCGGAGTAAGGAAACCAGATGCGGAGTAAGGAATCCGGATTTATTACTCGCCCGGAGTAAGGAACTTACATGCGGAGTAAGGACCTTACATACGGAGTAAGGAACTTACATACGGAGTAAGGAACTTACATGCGGAGTAAGAAAGCGCTGACACGGAATAAGTTATCAGACTTTTCAAGACTCGCCCGGAGTAAGGAACTTACATGCGGAGTAAGGAACTTACATACGGAGTAAGGAACTTACATGCGGAGTAAGGACCTTACATACGGAGTAAGGAACTTACATACGGAGTAAGGAACTTACATGCGGAGTAAGAAAGCGCTGACACGGAATAAGTTATCAGACTTTTCAAGACTCGCCCGGAGTAAGGAACTTACATGCGGAGTAAGGAACTTACATACGGAGTAAGGAACTTACATGCGGAGTAAGGAAGCGCTGACACGGACTAAGGATTCCAGTACTAAATAGATACGGAGTAAGCAACCACTGACACGGAGTAAGGTTCCGAGCTTCATTAGCTACGGAGTAAGGAAAATTACACCGGACCAAGAAGACACTGCTTCAACTCAACCGCATTTAAGTTATCAGCTCGTGGTGTCCCGATGTAAGACAAATTTATTGAGAACTTGAAGAATCTTACACGTGGATCATCTGGATATGTGGACACAACCTTAATTGTATCTAGGAACTCACAAAGACACTTATGCTCTTCAAGTCCAAGATCTTGAGCTCCACAATCCGCAGCAATCAAGGCAGAGAGATTACCGAGGGATAGTTAGTGCTGAACGCATTCCGGAACTACAAGTTCCAAGGTTGTCGCTTAGGAATGTTTTGTATAAATATTCATACTTGTACATTAAAAAAAGTAGTAGCTTTTATCATCTTTGGAGATAGAAATTGGCTAGTGTGTGAGTTCATTTGTAAACAGAGTGTAAGAGTGTCTTGCTTCTATTTTGTTGTATTCATCTCGTGATAATAAAACAAAATACTTCCACTATCTGGTTATCTTCCGCAGTGATTCTATCACTTAACTAGATAAGTGTTTGTGTCTTGAGAGAAAGGAAAGAGTTTTAATAAGAGCCTATTCACCCTCCCCCCCCCCTTTAGGCTCCAAGGGACCATCAAGTGGTATCAGAGCAAGTTCTACTTTGTTCTAAGTAGAGATCCCACTCTTTCAATCTCAGAAATGGCCGAAGAAAGCAGTATGCTATTCAACACTCGCCTTAACTCCGGAGGTGCACAGGAGCCAATCCCGAATCAAAGCAGCAGTGAAAATGTCGACCCACCTCAACCTGCTGCTGCCGCTGCTTCTCAACCACGGAGTTCTGGTTTTACTTTAACAAAACCGCCCAAATTCACACCTGAGCTTTTCTCCCAGTGGAAAGCTCGCATGAAGATGTTTATGGTATGCCATGATCATCTTATGTGGCCATGTCTTCATCAGGAGATTCCAATTCCGATGACTATCGGAGAACATGGAGTTAGGAGGCCAAAGACAGATACTGAACTCACCAACGATGAAAGAGCCTGGCGGTGGCGCTAGTGAAAAGGCTCGGCTTATGTTACATCGTCTTTGGATTCCGAGGCTTTCACGGACGTCCAGGGCTGCACGACAAAGACAAGCCGTTTGGGACAACCGACAATCCTCTACGAGGGGAGTCGGTCCCAAGATGCGAATGTGATCTGCACTCTCGACAGAACTTTGAGAGTTTTAATCATAAACCGGGCGAATCACTTGAAAGCATCTATCGGAGATTCGGCAAGCTCATTCTTGAGTGAAGACTGTTCAATGAGCACTATTCTCAATCCCAGATCAATGACAAGTTCTTTCGCTCCTTGCTGGATCGCTACTACTCCAAACAACTCTAGATGCAATCAGACAAAAACTGGCAGTATGTTCCCCTTGAAGAACTGTATGGAGAGCTGCGGACTCACGAAGTCAGGTTTAAGTACTCGACAGGGATGAGAAAATAGCTCGGAAAGAAAAGGGGGTAGCTCTCAAAGCTACGGAATGTCTAAACATACTTGAGGAATGATGATACGGACGTATCCGACAATTCCGATTCCGACGAGGAGGAGGAGATAGCCCTTCTTGTCAAATCCTTTGAGCGATTCCTACGGAAAAGCAGAAAAGGGTTCGAAGACGCTCATCATCATCGTTCCAAAGGAAGGAGCGACCGGAGTCCAGTTCCCAGGAATGTTTCAACCGTGGGAAAACCGGTCACCTGGGCCAAGGAATGCAGGTCCAAAACAAAAGTGGCCGAGAAAAGTGACAAGGTAACTCCTCGCCGCTCCACCTCGGATAACAAGCAAGAGCAAGAGGAAGGCGCTCGTGACAAAATACATGAGTGGCTCGGAAGAAGAGGAGGAATCCTCGGATGATGAGCCGACCACTAAGCCGAACGTCTGCCTCATGGCAAATACTGAGGTACCTTCTATCTCTGAGCTCCTGAGTAAATTAGAATCTCTTACTACTGCATGTGATCATGAAAAGAATGGGAGACTAATAATTACTCAAATGTACAAAGATATGGAAAGTCAGAATAAACGTCTTGAATTTACTATTAATAGACTCGAAAAGGACATCACTGACTTCAGAGGAAAAGAAGCTTGGTATCATGATCTAAGAGCTGAAAATCATTTGTTAAATACCAATCTCTCAGGCCTAAAAGTTATAGTAAAAAGACTCAAAAATGAACTGGAACAGGAAAAGGAAATAAATCGTAAGTGGCTAAAGTCCGGGGAAATAGCCTCTACCTTTAGGACTGATCCTGACGACATCCGAGTCAAACCTGGCCTAGGTTCCGAACCATCAACTTCCAAAGCTCAAGCTACTAAGTGTCCTCCGGATTTCACTCCTAAACTAACCAACTTATATCCTGTTAGTACATCTAAACCGTTGGAAGGTTTCATTTCAGGTGGCACCATAGTTTATGACTGTGGAGCTGAGGTCATATCGCTCTTCTCGAACCAGGTGCACCCGTAACTAAAGATGAAGGGAAGGTCGCTGCAGTTAAAGCCAAAACTGTAGCACCCAAAAAGAAAGACAAGGCTAAGGCTGACGCATTTAGGGCCAAGAGCGCGTCATCCAAACGCAATGGATTAGGCCACAGGGAACAGAGTAGAAAGACTGTAAAATCTAAGAGACCTGTATCCCCTGTTTGTACTTCACATTATAGTGTCTGTTCCATCTGTAGGGAAATGGGTCATTATCACTATGAATGTTAGAGTCTATCTGATAGCTAGCTTTGTAATCAATTTCAATCCAATAAAGATCAGTTTTATAAAAGGGGTTCTTCGAGCAAAACAAAATCTAAATCAAAAAGGAGTGTCTCTCCCAAGAAAACCCAAATAAAAGAAGTAGCTGAAACTAACAAGTTAATGTCAACTTGGAAAGCTAAGAGTCCTAGCAAAATCAAATCCGTAAATGTTGACAATATCGTTGCTCTCTCTCAACCGCCCGAAACAAGTTTGGGCACCAAAAGTGTAAACCGTTGTCTTTCAGGAGCATCTCTAGAATGCATTGCCGGATCACTTGAAGTTAAAGATCAATAAAAGCAAGTGGATCCTTGATAGTGGATGCTCCGGACATATGACGGGTGATCGGACTCGCTTGTAGAAGTTAATGATAAACAAGGTCCATCCGTTTCATATGGCGACAACAAGAAAGGTAAGACTGTCGGGTATGGCACTTTAACTAACGGCTGTGTATCAATCACTAAAGTTACACTAGTCGAAGGTTTAAAGCATAATTTGCTAAGTGTCGAGAATCTATGTGACAAAGGATTTCTTGTTTCCTTTTTTGTCCAACACCTGTACAAGAAGAGAAAACTTATCCAGGAGATGTTAAGTTATCCGGATCAAGAGATGGGGACATATACTCGGTGGTCTTAAAAAATAATTCTTCGACCCTATATGCTTCCTCACGAAAGCATCAGATGAAGATAGTTGGCTATGGCACAAGCGATGCGCACATTTAAACTTTAAGACTTTGTCTAAATTAGCGTCACTTGATCTTGTCACTTGGTCTACCCAAACTCAAGTTCTCCAGAGACTCTCTCTGCTCAAGAATGCCAACTTGGTAAACGGACCAAACACAGCTTTAAGAGCAAATCGGTTAACTCAATAATTGCTCCTCTACAACTTCTTCATATGGACCTCTGTGGTCCTATATCTGCTCCATCCCTAGTCAGGGCGAGATATACCCTTGTGGTTATCGATGATTTCACCAGATACACATGGGTGATGTTCCTAAAATCAAAGGATCAAACTTTTGAGCATCTTGTAGATCTCTTCAACTGGATAAGCAACTCACAAGGACTGAGCATTAAATGCATCAGGAGTGATCATGGTACAGAATTTGATTTTTCAGAAATGAGATCATATTATTCTGAACAGGGCATACAACATGACTTCTCTGCTCTCAAAACCCCACAACAAAATGGGGTAGCTGAGCGCAAGAATCGTACTTTAGTTGAAGCTGGCAGAGCCATGTTAGCAGGGGCAACGCTTCCTCTCAGTCTATGGGTTGAAGCTGTGTCCACTACCTGCTATGTTCAGAACAGAACTCTAATAAATAAATCTACCATGAACACACCCTATGGGATGTGGAGAGGACGAAAACCTTCAATTTCACATTTCAGAGCTTTTGGGTGTACTTGCTATATACTGATCAATGGCAAAGAGACCCGGAATAAATTTGAACCAAAATCTGATGATGGGATTTTTGTCGGGTACTCACTACATAGCAAGGCTTATCGGGTCTTCAATAGAAAACTTTTTAAAGTTGAAGAATCTATCCATGTGACCTTTGATGAAGCTAATCTCAATTGGTCAAAAGTCGGTTCTTCAAATTCCAATATGCAGGTCATGGACAGCAACGTCGATTACTCGAAGTTTATGAATATTCCTGTTACATATCCTGACCAACCACGTGGCATCAGTGAAACACAACGAAATTTTATGGATGATGCTACGGATGACTCTGACTCCGGACTACCATTTAGCTCCGGACATACTCCTACGGATACACAAAATTCTGGAGCACCTTCAAGTCCGTCCGGACTAGTTAACACTGGAAGAAACAATGTTGAAGAACCAACTAGTTCATCCGTACCTCTCAATACGGAAACATGTAGTCCGGACGAAGCTCAACCAGTCGATACAACTGAACCACCTAATCTGAAAGAGCTTCAAATTGTTCAAGATCAACCAACACATGCACAGAATTATAGATGGACCCGAAACCATCCCTCAGATCAAGTGATTGGTGATCCTACTGTTGGTGTAAGAACAAGAGCAGCCACCTCCAACATGAGTCTTTACTCGTGTTTTCTATCTCAAATAGAACCAAAGGTGGTAGATGAAGCTCTTCAAGATTCGAATTGGATAGAAGCCATGCAAGAAGAGCTGAATCAATTTAAGAGAAATAATGTGTGGACCTTAGTACCAAGGCCTAAGTCTCAGCAAGTCATTGGCGTTAAATGGGTGTTCCGGAACAAGCTTGATATGGATGGAATAGTAATCCGGAACAAAGCCAGACTGGTAGCCAAAGGATATCGTCAAGAAGAAGGAATAGATTATGATGAAACCTTTGCTCCGGTCGCAAGACTTGAGGCAATCCGAATGTTTCTGGCGTATGCTTCATATGAAAACTTCATAGTTTATCAAATGGACGTCAAGAGCGCATTCCTGAATGGAGACCTTCAAGAGGAGGTGTATGTTGAACAACCTCCCGGCTTCATTGAACCTAAGGCAGGACATCTTGTCTACAAACTTCAAAAAGCTCTATATGGTTTGAAGCAAGCTCCAAGAGCCTGATACGACACACTGTCAGAATTCCTACTTGCTCATAACTTCCAAAAAGGGAAGATAGACACCACCCTATTTCTACGAAAAGAGAAAGGACACACTCTGATCGTACAAATATACGTGGATGATATCATTTTCGGATCAACGAATCCAAAGCTTTGTGAAGAGTTTGCTAAGTTGATGACAGGCAAGTTTGAAATGAGCATGATGGGAGAACTGTCCTACTTCCTTGGAATAGAAGTTAAACAATTAAAGGAAGGAATCTTCATTAATCAGGCTAAGTACACTCGCGATCTTATTAAGAAGTTTGGTATGGAAGGTTCATCTCCCGTCAAAACTCCCATGCCTCGGTGCCAAGTTAGATCCGGATGTGGATGGCATATCAAGAAATGTGACTGACTACGGAGGGATGATCGGATCCTTGCTCTATCTTACAAGAAGTCGCCCAGACATTATGTTTGCAACTTGCATCTGTGCACGATACCAGGCGAATCCAAAGGAGTCACATATGCTTCATGTAAAACGGATATTAAGGTATCTCAAAGGGACGATGAATTTGGGACTCGGTACCCAAAGGAGTCCAACTTCACCTTATCCTGGGTACTCGATGCCGACTTCGCTGGATGTCGCATCGACAGGAAAAGCACAAGCGGTACGTGTCGGTTTCTAGGAAATAGATTGATCTCATGGTTCGGTAAGAGCGCGAAATTCCGTATCAACCTCTACCGCCGAGGCGGAATATATAGCGCCTAAGTTGCTGCGCACAACTACTTTGGATGCAAAGTCAACTTACTGACTACGGATTCGACATGTCCTCTATTCCACTTTATTGTGACAACACTAGTGCAATTGCCATCAGCAACAATCCTGTCATGCATCCTAAGACGAAGCACATTGAGGTCAGGTATCACTTCATACGCGATCATGTTCTCAAAAAGCATATTTCACTGGAACATGTTGCCACTGAAGATCAATTAGCAGACATACTTACAAAGCCCCTACCTGATGCGAGGTTTTCTGAACTACTCTTCCGATTAGGTATGCTCGACTTCTCTGCATAGCTTCACATTTGAATTACCCAATAGTATATTTACTCTCAGACCATGCAATGTACGTTTACTGAAAGTAGTAGAAACTTACTGACCGTATTGCTGGTCATACTTACTGTTTAACGGTTTCATGTTTCTGATACTAATCTCAACCTCATATTGGGAGGATGCTTGCGTTTCCCGACTGAAGTCGTTTAAAGCTAACATAATTACAGTTTATATGATTTACCTCTTTCGGGTTCATGATCTTAACTTCCATTAATCACCACATGACAAAAGCATGTTCATTTAGATTACTCTATTAACATGCATAGTTGAAGAAGTGAAATGGGCTAGCTTGGAATGCCTGGTGGATGAATACTCAATCGCAGTCTGATCAGCACATTTGCAACACAAGCAACGGAACACAAGACACCTGACGAGTAGAACGTACCAGCCTTACACCTTCTCTCCTCCTCTAAGCCTACTCCCACAAGATACGAACCGAAGGAATGGCCCTACCACGCAAAAGCACACCCTTAGTCCCTAGAGAAAGATAGCCCGAACAAGGCCTGCCAAATCTCACTTGCTTACCTCTTTTTACCAAGTTGATGCACCGGGCATAACCCTCAAAACCCACTCATAGCCGATAGTTGAGCTCTAGAACACTTCACATTTTACACGTGTGCATCCCCATTTCACAACATGTTCTAAGAACATCACTCATGGTCTTTCACACTCGACAAACATAACACATGGCCACTGCTTGACCATCTGAGAACCCAGAACACCCATATAGTTATTAACCAGAACTTGCAACGACCACTCTAGCCAACAAGATAACGCTTCAAAGACTCTAAGAGCAGGCTATACTAGCTGCGTTTTCCCCTTAACCACAATGCTTGGAAAAGAAAGGTAACCATAGGAATATCCCTTTTAAGCAGTACTCCAACACACCTCTATCCGCTGAAGAACATATTTCTATTAATCAAGGTTGCCAAGGAGGTGTCACACAACAACCCACAAGCCATCACCTCACACCTCAAGCTCTACTAGCTAGCCAGTCTAAATTCCCTCCCACTAGAAAAAGGGTTGCCTACAAGATTTGGTTACTTTGATTATCCACATGTGCCAAAATTGAATATCACTCACTTATAAAATCAACACCCAGATACTCATTAGTTACTTATTATTCTTCTAGCGTTATAAATCTATATTTACTCTTTTTACTTATTTATTCCCTAACAGGTCACCAACCACATCCATTCGAAATGCTAACTCAAACGGGACATGATAAAGTCCACCCTGCCTCACATAACTAGTATGAGACTCAACCGACAACCCACTAAAGGGGCACGATACCACCAATGAAGTTCTGTCTTGCTTTTCCACTGGCCTCACTGGGTAGTCCTCCTGCCTCCAAATCGGGACTCGGCGTTGAGCTTTACCCCTAGCTCGCTGAGCCAATCCCCTAGCATCACTTCCGGTCCTACTAAAACAGACCGTACGAAGACGTCCTACTTTTCCACGGAGGCGACACCGGTCTTGCTCCTTGGCACACTCTCTGTTCCAGTGCCCCGGTTGTCCACAACAAGCGCAATCTTTTGAGAAACAGGACTCAAACGGGGGGTGTTGAGGGCTGACAGCTCTCGGCGTACCTCGCTCCTGATCAGTTGTCGAATTGCATCCCTCACCTCTGGAATAATCGAGCTCAAGACGCCAACCTCTCGCCGTGATTTGTCTATCACCTTCACTGCGCTCTCTCTCACTTGCCCAACCTGGGTCGCGGCCTCCTCTCGTTACCTCAATAGTCGCACGGCTTATAGTTTCCGAAACATTGGTTAAGCGAAAAGATAGTGCTCCAGATTAACACTAAATGATCCCAACAATCGCAAGACCACTACCGACTAAGCAGCTTTAAGCTATAGCACACATTATTACCACACAAATTTACAAATTTACCAAACAAATCTCACAGACTATACAAATTTACACTCCACCACATTGCTCATAACCTTGTTTATTGCACACCATGCCAAACAAATTTACACTCCATCGGCTTAACACATGCTCAATCCTTCACAGAACACCAACATTATTACATATTTAATTTAATGTATTTATTTATTTATTTCTTTCTTGATTATTATTATTTTATTTTATTAACGGTTCACATTTCACAATCTTCACGTTCGCAAGTACTCGGTTTCAATACCACAAATTCTTTTCCATGTTTTCATGCTCGAACCATCACAAAATTTCAGAGTTGCACAATTGAAATTTTATCATGTTCAAACCTTTTATCCATGCAATTACACACACTGCACACATTTCAGTTCTCATTAAACCACATTGCACAAGCATCCATTCTATAAGCACACAGTTCAGTTAAACAAGGACCTTTCCTCGTAGTCATGCTCAAGGTACTTCAAATAAAATCAGAGTTGCACAGTTCTCACCTTATCACATTATTCATATTTTTCTTTTATCACAATTAAAATTTTCACGGGTATCCACACCTTCACATACAACAACCAATGCAACTAGTGCCCTAATGCCAATGCATGCAAATCCTACCACAAGACTGGACTACCCCAAGTACACCTTGGAGGCTCCAAGAGGACCGTGTTGATCAGGCACGTCCCTCCAGGCTCCCCCAAAGGACTCAAGATAACTAAGTCCGCCCACTACCCTAGGCCAACTAGACCATGCTCTGATACCATATTGTCACGCCCCGGATTTCCAACCCGAGGAAACCGGTACATGACTCCCCGTTCACCCACACGGAGGGCAACGGGGTTGGATTACTGGATGCCACAAGCAAGTCTAACAATTTCAATAAATCAAACAAGTCACATCTTTATTTAATTCCAAATATTAAAGGTTCACAAAACAACCATGTTCCTTACTACAATTCAATCCCTCAGTACATTTCCCTCCCCTGGGGTTACATAAATCATAAAATTACATTTCGGAGAGAACAATATAATGAAGATGGTCTTCCACCTTGGGGTCCCACCTAACGCCTGTAGGTTCCTGTAAAGAAAACAACATGGTAGGAGGGGTGAGCAACCACAGCTCAGTAGGGATCATGTCTCCCCAACCCATCCCATGCACCTAATATCTACATGCCTTGTGTACAAGTGCTGTGTCGTGATACAATTATTCCACCAGATATAGTTACAGGCTATAACAAGAAACACAATCATACATGGGCTGGTACATAAGCACTCCCGGGCTTCCACAACCACCGGGGTTCAAGAACAGTCCCGGGCTTCCACAACCACCGGGTTCCACAAAACGGTCCCCGGCTTCCACAACCACCGGGTTCCACAAAACGGTCCCGGGCTTCCACACCCACCGGGTTCCACAAAACAGTCCCGGGCCTCCACGCCACCGGGTGTACAAGCAAACACGCAAAGACACATGGCCATACAGGCATAACATCAAACACTTAGTATGCTTAGTCACACAGGAATAACATCAAACACTTAGCATGCATATATCCACAAGCTCATAAACCCAGCCACACGACATAATCTAACACACTTGACGTGCGTGGCCTCACAGGCATTACCTCAAACACATAACATGCACGGCCTCACAGGCATTACCTCAAACACATAACATGCACGGCCTCACCAGGCATAATTTCAAACACTTGGCAGGCATATATACATATATCCAAACAACACGCCATTGAAGGCCAACATTCATATAGGAGATCACACCTATATGAATTTACATATAAATAGTATGATAACAAGGACAATATCCAACGGGTAATTCACCACAGGGCCTAACCCCGGATCGGGTATAAGAAAACGAACCCCTACCTCGGGTAAGACGCAACAACACGGCAATGGTCGATCCCAAGCCGAACGCCGTCCTCCCCACGCAAGACGCTCCGGCGAACTCCAGCAGCTCTCCTTCCCTCTCTCCCTCTCTCTGCAACGGCCAGGTGGAGCAACAAACCCTAAACCTAAAACAGTGGGGCTTCTCCTCCTTATATAGACAACACAACATCAAAACGACGTAGTTTTGATTAAGTGAATCCCAGCATCAAAACGACATAGTTTTGATTATACAAGTTAGCACCTTTCCGCACCCATATAGGCCAAAATACTCAGAATTTCAACATGGTCCTTTGGAGAAAGTTTCTCAGAATGTCAAAACCAAGGGAACCATGCAAAAATATGCCTGCACGTGAATTCCCCAATTCACGTGCAACTCTATATGCACTCCAAATGCTCTCAAACTTCACCCCTAGCTTCCTTGCATCATTTAGAAGACAACCACACTTGCACGTGAATTGGACCCATTTCACGTGCACCTCACATACACATCCGTTTGGCCTGAAACTTCTGTGGTAGATAGAGGACATCATTCTAAGCATCTTTCCTTTTGCACGTGAATTCATTGGAGTCCATTTACTGGGTCAAAATCTAGAAAAACTCCACTTAGAAGGTAAAACTGACTAACTCAAGGTACGGGTCCTTACATTCTCAACCACGGAGTTCTGGCTTTACTTTAATGAAACCGCGCAAATTCACACCTGAGCTTTTCTCCCAGTGGAAAGCTCGCATGAAGATGTTTATGGTTTGCCATGATCATCTTATGTGGCCATGTCTTCATCAGGAGATTCCAATTCTGATGACTATCGGAGAAAATGGAGTTAGGAGGCCAAAGACAGATGCTTTGAACTTACCAACGATGAAAGAGCCTGGCGGTGCGCTAGTGAAAAGGCTCTGGCTTATGTTACATCGTCTTTGGATTCCGAGGCTTTCCACGGACGTCCAGGTGCGACGACAAAGAAAAGCCGTTTGGGACAAACCGACAATCCTCTATGAGGGGAGTCGGTCCCAAATGCAGATGTGATCGCACTCTCAGACGTAACTTTGAGAGTTTTAATCATAAACCGGGCGAATCACTCGAAAGCATCTATCGGAGATTCGGCAAGCTCATTCTTGAGCCAAGACGTCAATGAGCACTATTCTCAATCCCAGATCAATGACAAGTTCTTTTGCTCCTTGCCGGATCGCTACTATTCCAAACAACTCCAGATGCAATCGACAAAAACGCGGTATGTTCCCCTTGAAGAACTGTATGGAGAGCTGCGGACTCACGAAGTCAGGTTTAAGTACTCTGAGAGGGATGAGAAAATAGCTCGGAAAGAAAAGGGGGTAGCTCTCAAAGCTACAGAATGTCTAAACATACTGAGGAATGATGATACGGACATGTCTGAGAATTCTGATTCTGACGAGGAGAAGGAGATAGCCCTTCTTGTCAAATCCTTTGAGCGATTCCTACGGAAAAGCAGAAAAGGGTTCAGAAGATGCTCATCATCATCGTTCCAAAGGAAGGAGCGACCGGAGTCCAGTTCCCAGGAATGCTTCAACTATGGGAAAACCGGTCACTGGGCCAAGGAATGCAGGTCCAAATCAAAAGTGGCCGAGAAAAGTGACAAGGTAACTCCTCGCCGCTCCACCTCAGACAACAGCAAGAGCAAGAGGAAGGCGCTCGTGACAAAATATATGAGTGGCTCGGAAGAAGAGGAGGAATCCTCGGATGATGAGCCAACCACTAAGCCGAACGTCTGCCTCATGGCAAATATTGAGGTACCTTCTATCTCTGAGCTCCTAAGTAAATTAGAATCTCTTACTACTTCATGTGATCATAAAAAGAATGAGAGACTAATAATTACTCAAATGTACAAAGATATGGAAAATCAGAATAAACGCCTTGAATTTACTATTAATAGACTCGAAAAGGACATCACTGACTTCAGAGGAAAAGAAGCTTGGTATCATGATCTAAGAGCTGAAAATCATTTGTTAAATACCAATCTCTCAGGCCTAAAAGTTATAGTAAAAAGACTCGAAAATGAACTGGAACAGGAAAAGGAAATAAATCGTAAGTGGCTAAAATCCGGGGAAATAGCCTCTACCTTTAGGACTGATCCTGACGACATCCGAGTCAAACCTGGCTTAGGTTCGAACCATCAACTTCCATAGCTCAAGCTACTGAGTGTCCTTCGGATTTCACTCCTAAACTAACCAACTTATATCCTGTTAGTACATCTAAACCGTTGGATGGTTTCATTTCAGGTGGCACCATAGTTTATGACTGTGGAGTCGAGGCTGTTACTGCACTTCCCAAACCAGTAGCACCCGTAACTAAAGATGAAGGGAAGGCTGCTGCAGTTAAAGCCAAAACTGTAGCACCCAAAAAGAAAGACAAGGCTAAGGCTGACGCATTTAGGGCCAAGAGTGCGTCACCCAAACACAATGGATTAGGCCACAGGGAATAGAATAGAAAGTCTATAAAACCTAAGAGACCTGTATCCCCTGTTTGTACTTCACATTATAGTGTCTGTTCCATCTGTAGGGAAATGGGTCATTATCACTATGAATGTTGGAGTCTATCTGATAGCTGGCTTTGTAATCAATTTCAATCCAATAAAGATCAGTTTTATAAAAGGGGTTCTTCGAGCAAAACAAAATCTAAATCTAAAACGAGTGTCTCTCCAAAGAAAACCCAAATAAAAGAAGCAGTTGAAACTAACAAGTTAATGTCAACTTGGAAAGCTAAGAGTCCTAGCAAAATCAAATCCGTAAATGTTGACAATACTGCTGCCCTCTCTAACCGCCCGAAACAAGTTTGGGCACCAAAAGTGTAAACTGTTGTCTTTCAGGAGCATCTCTGGAATGCATTGTCGGATCACTTGAAGTTAAAGATCAATCAAAGCAAGTGGATCCTTGATAGTGGATGATCCGGACATATGACGGGTGATCAGACTCTGCTTGTAGAAGTTAATGATAAACAAGGTCCATCCGTTTCATATGGCGACAACAGCAAAGGTAAGACTGTCGGGTATGGCACTTTAACTAACGGCTGTGTATCAATCACTAAAGTTGCACTAGTCGAAGGTTTAAAGCATAATTTGCTAAGGTGTCAGTAATTTATGTGACAAAGGATTTACTGTTTCCTTTTTGTCCAACACCTGTACAGTAAGAGAAAACTTATCCGGAGATGTTAAGTTATCCGGATCAGGAGATGGGGACATATACTCAGTGGTCTTACCAAATAATTCTTCTGACCCTGTATGCTTCCTCACGAAAGCATCAGATGAAGATAGTTGGCTATGGCACAAGCGATGCGCACATTTAAACTTTAAGACTTTGTCTAAATTAGCGTCACTTGATCTTGTCACTAGTCTACCCAAACTCAAGTTCTCCAGAGACTCTCTCTGTCGAGAATGCCAACTTGGCAAACAGACCAAACACGGCTTTAAGAGCAAATCGGTTAACTCAATAATGCTCCTCTCTACAACTTCTTCATATGGACCTCTGTGGTCCTATATCGGTTCCATCACTAGTCAGGGCAGATATACCCTTGTGGTTATCGATGATTTCACCAGATACACATGGGTGATGTTCCTGAAATCAAAGGATTAAACTTTTGAGCATCTAGTAGATCTTTTCAATTGGATAAGCAACTCACAAGGACTGAGCATTAAATGCATCAGGAGTGATCATGGTACAGAATTTGATTTTTCAGAAATGAGATCATATTGTTCCAACAGGGCATACGAGATGACTTCTCTGCTCCCCCGAACCCCACAACAAAATGGGGTAGCTGAGCGCAAGAATCGTACTTTAGTTGAAGCTAGTAGATCCATGTTAGCAGGGGCAACGCTTCCTCTCAGTCTATGGGCTGAAGCTGTGTCCACTGCCTGCTATGTTTAGAACAGAACTCTAATAAATAAATCTACAATGAAAACACCCTATGAGATGTGGAGAGGACGAAAACCCTCAATTTCACATTTCAGAGCTTTTGGGTGTACTTGCTATATACTGATAAATGGCAAAGAGAACCGGAATAAATTTGAACCAAAATCCGATGATGGGATTTTTGTCGGGTACTCACTGCATAGCAAGGCTTATCGGGTCTTCAATAGAAAACTTTTTAAAGTTGAAGAATCTATCCATGTGACTTTTGATGAAGCTAATCTTGATTGGTCAAAAGTCGGTTCTTCAAATTCTAATATGCAGGTCATGGACAGCAACGTCGATTATTCGAAGTTTATGAATGTTCCTGTTACACATCCTGACCAACCACGTGGCATCAGCGAAACACAACGAAATTTTATGGATGATGCTACGGATGACTCTGACTCCGGACTACCATTTAGCTCCGGATATACTCCTACGGATACCCAAAATTCCGGAGCACCTTCAAGTCCATCCGGACTAGTTAACACTGGAAGAAACAGTGTTGAAGAACCATCTAGTTCAACCATACCTCTCAATATGGAAACATCTAGTCCGGACGAAGCTGAACCAGCCGATACAACTGAACCACCCAATCTGGAAGAGCTTCAAATTGTTTAAGATCATCCAACACATGCACAGAATTATAGATGGACTCGAAACCATCCCTCAGATCAAGTGATTGGTGATCCTACTGTTGGTGTAAGAACAAGAGCAGCCACCTCCAACATAAGTCTTTACTCGTGTTTTCTATCTCAAATAGAACCAAAGGTGGTAGATGAAGCTCTTCAAGATTCGAATTGGATAGAAGCCATGCAAGAAGAGTTGAATCAATTTAAGAGAAATAATGTGTGGACCTTAGTACCAAGGCCTAAGTCTCAGCAAGTCATTGGCGTTAAATGGGTGTTCCGGAACAAGCTTGATACGGATGGAATAGTAATCCGGAACAAAGCCAGACTAGTAGCCAAAGGATATCGTCAAGAAGAAGGAATAGATTATGATGAAACCTTTGCTCCGGTAGCCAGACTTGAGGCAATCCGAATGTTTCTGGCTTATGCTTCATATGAAAACTTCATAGTTTATCAAATGGACGTCAAGAGCGCATTCCTGAATGGAGACCTTCAAGAGGAGGTGTATGTTGAACAACCTCCCGGCTTCATTGAACCTAAGGCAGGACATCTTGTCTACAAACTTCAGAAAGCTCTATATGGTTTGAAGCAAGCTCCAAGAGCCTGGTACGACACCATTGTCGAATTCCTACTTGCTCATAACTTCCAAAAAGGGAAGATAGACACCACCCTATTTCTACGAAAAGAGAAAGGACACACTCTGATCGTACAAATATACGTGGATGATATCATTTTCGGATCAACGAATCCGAAGCTTTGTGAAGAGTTTGCTAAGTTGATGACAGGCAAGTTTGAAATGAGCATGATGGGAGAACTGTCCTACTTCCTTGGAATAGAAGTTAAACAATTAAAGGAAGGAATCTTCATTAATCAGGGTAAGTACACTCGGCGATCTTATTAAGAAGTTTGGTATGGAAGGTTCATCTCCCGTCAAAACTCCCATGCCTCGGTGCCAAGTTAGATCCGGATGTGGACGGCATATCAGTAAATGTGACTGACTACAGAGGGATGATAGGATCCTTGCTGTATCTTACAGCAAGTCGCCCAGACATTATGTTTGCAACCTGTATCTCCGCACGATACCAGGCGAATCCCAAGGAGTCACATATGCTTCATGTAAAACGGATATTAAGGTATCTCAAGGGAACGATGAATTTGGGACTCTGGTACCCAAAGGAGTCCAACTTCACCTTATCCGGATACTCTGATGCTGACTTCGCTGGATGTCGCATCGACAGAAAAAGCACAAGCGGTACGTGTCAGTTTCTAGGAAATAGATTGATCTCATGGTTCAGTAAGAAGCAGAATTCCGTATCAACCTCTACCGCTGAGGCGGAATATATAGCTGCCGGAAGTTGCTGCGCACAACTACTTTGGGTGCAAAGTCAACTTAGTGACTACGGTTTCAACATATCATCTATTCCACTTTACTGTGACAACACTAGTGCAATTGCCATCAGCAACAATCCTGTCATGCATCCTAAGACGAAGCACATTGAGGTCAGGTATCACTTCATGCGCGATCATGTTCTCAAAAAGCATATTTCACTGGAACATGTTGCTACTGAAGATCAATTAGCAGACATACTTACAAAGCCCCTACCTGATGCGAGGTTCTCTGAACTACTCTTCCGATTAGGTATGCTTGACTTCTCTGCATAGCTTCACATTTGCATTACCCAATAGTATATTTACTCTCAGAACATGCATTGTACATTTACTGAAAGTAGTAGAGACTTACTAACTGTATTGTTGATCATACTTACTGTTTAACGGCTTCATGCTTCTGACATTAATCTCAACCTCATATTGGGAGGATGCTTGCATTTCCCGACTGAAGTCGTTTAAGCTAACATAATTACAGTTTATATGATTTACCTCTTTCGGGTTCATGATCTTAACTTCCATTAATCACCACGTGACAAAAGCATGTTCATTTAGATTACTCTATTAACATGCATAGTTGAAGAAGTGAAATGGGTTAGTTTGGAATGCCTGGTGGATGAATACTCAATCGCAGTCTGGTCAGCTTCTGACGTATAGTTTTCAAAAAAAAGATAGACAGTGCTGAATTCTACAATTCGGAAATGTCAATCGAGAGGATTGCACAATGTACGGGGGAGAAAATGCTTTATATATTATTCAGTAATACCCCCCGTATATGTCTCATGACCTCTTTCCTGACTATCTATCTGAGGGGGAGCTTTTCATTGAGAGGATTAAATGATCTATGGGGGAGCAGCAATGAACCCCTAATATGTCTCGGATTCTCCATCCTCTAAACTTTTACTTCCGGATCTGACTGGACATGCTGTTTTGAATCAGAAAAGCGGCATGTTTGGATGTATTTTCCTTCTTCAACCATGCATTTTAATCGGCTAATCATCTGCCTTCTTTTGACATGTGTTCGCTCTATCATTTTTCACTCATGAATCCTAATGTGGCCAAATCATATGCTCTCTAATTAATCTTAGCTACGTTGTTCAGCAAGACGGTTTCGCTATGTTGACCTATATGAACCTGTGTATTGCTGTCTGACATATGCCCTGATTCAGTAATATTGATCATTTTCACGCATGCATATGTCTACTGCATTCTTAGCCATGCATGAGTTCTGTTTCTCATTAGTTCGGATTATTTTGTTTTTCACTGATTATCTTCTCTAATCCATACTAATCCTTGCCTGTTAAGCTTTTGTATTTTCAGTTTATCCTTATTTAGCTACAGGTTCAGATTTTCTTTGCAACCGTATCGATAAATCCAGTCCATAGACTCGGATTTGAAGTGTTGTGGTACTTCTCTTCTCTTCGACTTTTTGACTGCAAAGGAATCTACTCTACTCTCTCACCGAACTCTGTTTACTACGGACAAGGTCTATTATTCATCCGGATACTCTTCCACGAATATTATTTACTCTGGATGATTGTCGGCTCTCTCCTCCGGACTCCTGACACTGTTCAATTGTGACAATCCATGTATACTCATATGTCGCATGCTTTTGAGGAGGAATAATGATGATTCATTAAATACATATCTCGGGTTGCACACACACTTCTCTGGATGGCAACCAGTTGTTATCTTTACTTGGTCATGCGGTCTCCACGACATCGTTTCATTCGGAGGCGCATCGATATCAGGACTAATGACATCAGCATGTCGCGCGGGTCCCTATCTTACTCGCACATTCCTAGGCCTGCTGACACTTGCGGACTCAGTCTTATATGTTCTGATCATTCCTGCGAAGCACAAGTATTGCTCATTTCAAATCCCTAAACCTCTCGTTGATCCTTCCACTGTCAAGACCTCACCTTTCATCTTGTCCTTCCAATCTAATCTGCAATGGCACCCAGAATCTCTCTTTCCGGCGTTAATCCTGGCCATCTGGTTGATTGGAATGCTGTTTCTAATCCTCCGGATTGGTTTTCCCAGCTTCGCCCTCTCCTTGAAGCCTCGCATATACTCAGCCTGATCTCCAATCCCGTCGATCTTCTTATCGAAGACATTCTTGAGTATTACCAACGGATTCGCTGCACCACCGATTCCATAACCTCTTATGTCCACGGTGAATCCATCATCATCACTCCGGCTGTTCTCGGCGCTGCTCTCCACCTACCTCTTGGTGAACCACAGCGCCCGGATGCCGATCCAATGGCGGCTTCTATGGGTTGCACGAACAAGGGGAAGGAATACAAGGTGAAATCCTTCCAGGGTCGCTATCGATGTATGGCGACCATTCTAAGTCGATGCCTACTGGCTCGCACATCCGCCCTGGACTCAGTTCCGTACGACCTTCACCTAGCCATGTACGGCGTTTTTGAAGGTCTTCCGATGGATTGGGGGATGTTCTTATTTCGTTTGCTGCAGAATGGTCCCAAAAACCATTCCTTCGGGCGCATCCTTAGCATTGTCTTTCGGCATCTACGTCCGGACCATTTCGCCCGATTCGATGCTGTCTCGTTTCCCTCGGCTTATTACCTCCGTTACCTTACACCGGACGGGAACATGACCGCTCGCCGACCCACTGTAGCTCTCCGCATTCTCCCTGCCTCAGAACAACAAGGCGGCTCGTTGGTGACCCCTCCGACAGCCAAGCCCACGAGGTCAGTTCTGCACCCCGATCCTCCCGGATTCGGTCTGTTGTTGCGCCCTCCCACTCACGGGCCTCCCAGACAAGCGTCCGTGCCAAACCGTCTGAGGTTGCGGGGCCCTCTCAGCGCAGTGCGTCTAAAGCTGTTTCCTCAGCCCCCTCTGCTGCTGATGTCCCCACTCCCTCCACATCCGCTATTGCTGCCGCGGTCGATACCGCCTTGTCTTGTCGCCACCACCGATGTCCCGGCCGCTTCTCCAGGAAGCCCCTTTGCCTCCCCTACCTCAACCCCGAGATTACCTTGACCATCTCTCCGCCGACACCTTAACGGACCTTTGGCTCCGTTTCAGCCTAGCCCACACCTCCTCCATTCCTGACACCGATCTCCGGGTGTTTTACACACGCAATACCCAATCCCCGGAGACCATGATCATCTGCAACTTGGACCACGGCTTTCTTACGCCGACTGCCATTCCCGATGTGCCGTTCCCCACACCCTCCGGCCCAGTCCCTGCTGCACGAAGTCCTTCCTCTGCTAAGGCTGGACCCTCTTCTCCTGCTACCGCGATTCCCGTGGTTGACTTATCTGGTCAAAGCGGGTCCCTTGCTCCGAATGTCTCCAATGCTCCGGATGCCTCTGCTGCTCCGGATGCCTCTGATGCTCCGGATGCTCCTGCTGCTACTGATACTCCTGCGGACTCCTCTGCCCAACGCACTCCTGCTCCTGTTCATGCGGGGGAGTCCTCCAAAGCTCCGGAGTTGGTCCTTGGGCGTGCCTCTTTTCGCACGGTCCACTCCGACGCTGTGCTTTCCGCCCAGCTGGACCGACACGCCCAAGCTCAAAGCGCCCAAATTTCCGCCATCGCTGCCAAAGTTGATGCCCTCGGTGCCCAACTCCTCTCCGCTCTTATTGACTCCTCCACTTCCATGGAGCAGAAAATGGATCTTGTTGCCACATCCGTCCATTCATTGTCTACCTCCTTCGCGGATCTGGTGCACACGATGGCTCGTCCTCCTGTTGCTTCCCGGCGATCTGCCAAACCGGGGGAGAGAGTGTCATCTGATCCGTCTACTCCTTCTGCCCCACAACCATCTACTCGGACTGAGAAGCGGCCTGCCACTTCAGTGCTTCAGGGACTTCAAATTCCCAAACGAAGCCGCTTCTCTCAACCAAGCTCCTCTACTGCAGCTCCAGCTCCTCCTCCATCCTCCTCATCCGCAGCTGATACCTTCCTCCCATCATATGCGGAGTTTGACCCTTCTGATGCGGATGAAACCTTGCGCAAGGCAATGAAATCCTATGCTGCGTCTTCTGCTGAGAGAAGATGTCTCTCTGAAATGTACCCTTTCTCCCCGGCCGACATTCAGACTCTCTGTTCGGAGAAAGGACTCTTTACTACAGAAGATATTGACAACTTTCGAGAGCTGCTAAAATGGAGATGAGGCTGTTTTCATCTCTCTACAAAGATGGGCACTTGTTTGACGTTCTACCGTGTTGGAATGAGGGCTATCTTCCCAGTGTGGAGCTAATTCAGTCCTTCATCGACGGAACTGCTGAGGATAGCAAACCATGGAAAACTCTCTCAACCATCCTCATTCCGTACCGGATTATGTCGCCACACTTCATGATGGCTGTCTTCATGATTCAGTCCAAGCAAATGATTCTCATTGATTCTCATCAGATTGTGGAGCACTTCGTTAGGAAGAATCAATGGGAACCTCTGTGTCTCGGGGACTGAAGTCGTGAAGAAAGCCGGATTATATGAAGAGTTGGGCATCTCACCCCTGCGTCCGACTGAGAAACTCAAGGCGACATTTCGGGGCAAGAAGCAAGTGCCACAACAGCCGGATGGAGATAGCTGCGGAGCCTTTGTCTATCACTTCATCAAGTCATTCCTAACTGTGGACAAATATTGGAGCCAACACACCACCTTTACGATGAAGCAGACAATGGAGCTAAGAGAGAAGGCAGCAACTACGATCTTCAAGTATAGTAAGCCTTATGTACCCTAGTGAAAACTTGTATTAAGGCTGAATTGTATTTAGTTGCTGATTAATGAAATTGGTTATGTTGCGTATTCTGTATGTTATTCTTTTGCATTGCTTACCAGATCAGATTACAAAGGGTTTGGGCATATCCATAATTGGGGTAGATTGTTGGATCAAACCCAGAATTTGGATAATGCTGATAAAGCCTTATGTAATTTGATCTGAGATCTTTTGTGTTTATTTGATCATTGCAGAAGATATGTTACTAATCCAGAGATGCACTCGTGAGAGCAAAGCTAAGGACACGATACATAATCCTGATCCGGACAAGAGTGAGTGTTGTCAAACACTTGGTAAATAACCAAGTCACAAATACATACGGAATAAGGAACATTCGTACGGACTAAGAACTTAAAGGATAAGTGCGGAGTAAGGAAACCTGATGTGGAGTAAGGAATCCGGATATCTTACTCGCCCGGAGTAAGGAACTTACATATGGAGTAAGGAACTTACATACGGAGTAAGGAACTTACATGCGGAGTAAGAAAGCGCTGACACGGAATAAGTCATCAGACTTTTCAAGACTCGCCCGGTGTAAGGAACTTACATGCGGAGTAAGGAACTTACATACGGAGTAAGGAACTTACATGCGGAGTAAGGAAGCGCTGACACGGACTAAGGATTCCAGTACTAAATAGATACGGAGTAAGCAACCACCGACACGGAGTAAGGTTCCGAGCTTCATTAGCTACGGAGTAAGGAAAATTACACCGGATCAAGAAGATACTGCTTCAACTCAACCGCATTTAAAGTTATCAGCTTGTGGCGTCCCGATGTAAGACGAATTTATTGAGAACCTGAAGAATCTTACACGTGGATCATCCGGATATGTGGACACAACCTTAATTATAATTGGGAACTCACAAACGCACTTATACTCTTCGAACCCAAGATCTTGAGCTCCACAAACCGCAGCAGTCAAGGTAGAGAGATTACCGAGGGATAGTTAGTGCTGAACGCATTCCGGAACTACAAGTTCCAAGGTTGTCTCTTAGGAATGTTTTGTATAAATATTCACACTTATACATTAAAAAATGAGATGCATCAGTCAAGAATAGACTAATTCTGTGTATGCACAAGTGTTTTCATTTTAGGAGATAGAAGTTGGCTAGTGTGTGAGTTCATTTGTAAACAGAGTGTAAGAGAGTCTTGCTTCTATTTTGTTGTATTTATCTTGTGATAATAAAACAAAATACTTCCACTATCTGGTTATCTTTCGCAGTGATTCTATCACTTAACTAGATAAGTGTTTGTGTCTTGAGAGAACGAAAAGAGTTTTAATAAGAGCCTATTCACCCCCCCCCCCCTTTAGGCTCCAAGGGACCATCACCATCAAAACGACGTAGTTTTGATAAATAAAACATGAACTAACCACTCTGCTTCCACACAGGAAAAAATACCCACAATCCGAACATGGTCATTGTCACACGCAGCCTCTACACGCTCCCACTTGAGCTCATTACACTCTCTAACAACCAAGCCACGAAGACTCGTAGAAACACTCCTTCGAAGACTCGCTGGAAACGCGGCCTCGAAGATCTGTCTCGAAGATCTAACTTTCGACCCTCAAACCTTCGAACTTCGACCCTCGGTGTTCGACCCTACGACCCAAATCTTCGGGTCTTCCACCTTTCGACCCAAGCGTTCGCCCTGGGTATTGTTCATCTTCGTTCCATCTTGTTCTACCCAAAACACAGGTCATTACATCCTCTCCCCCTTAAGACTTTTCGTCCTCGAAAAGAAATAACATGCAAGGAAAACAAACACATGCGGCCCATTTGCAAGACAGCGAGCCACAACGCCCAGATGGATCATACAACATAACAGGACATCTCAAACACATTTTACAATCTCAAAACACATCTGAATAAAAATACTAGTTTACAAGTAGAAATACAAATACACCAAAGCATGAACCACAAGAAAACACATCACTACAGCCACCTCCCCCCCTTAAGATTGTTCATCCTCGAACAACTCTGGGTGTTGCTCACGCATCATGGATTCGCGTTCCCATATTTCCTCCATAGGACGTGTCGTCCTCGAAAAGACAATACACTTTCCATAATGCACATGCTGATGCACATCGCCCATAACCATTCACATACCCGCGACTGAAGATATCACACAATAACACACATGAAGGCACGTACCCACAGGCCCAATACAACGCAGCATGATAGGGAAACACATATTCTAAACTCACAAACAATCCTTGTTCTACTCACCTAACACATGTCACAAGTATTCACATGTCACGATGGTGTAGGACATATACGCCCATCCCCAACACGTACGTTTAACAAATCACATAGGTCACAGACCAACTCACATCATAAACACCACTACAAGGAACAAGTCACAAACAAAACACTACTACACGTTTAACATTCCACTGCCCATTCGCTAACACCATACAAACTCATCCGCAGGGAGTTTCCTCACAACCTTCCCACCTTTGGACTTTTCGTCCCCGAAAAGAGAAATCAAGTAGTAAACATCACGAGAAGATCAAAGCAACACATAACACCCATGAGCACAACAAGAACTAGAGCTTGGCCAATTAGCGTGCTGACAACAACTCATGTGAGCAAGTCTAACAACAGTGAGGTTGAGATGTCAACGGACACCAACAATTTACAACGCAGCCACACTCCATATGTAGACCTTACCCTGACAGCAAACACAAAGAGGTCACAAGGAAACACAAACAAACAAGAGAAAAGCATTATGCAAACCACAATCGCATTTCCACACATGGAGATCACCCCAGCCAGACCATCATCACTGCTAAAACCGCCTCAATCTATAGCGATACACGCAACAACAGAACCCAACCAATGCCAAAGGGAACTCAAGATGACTTACAATCCAGGACACAACTACATCAGGATGAAGTTTGCCCTCCACCAATTCGGTCATAGTCAACAAGACGCCCAACGGAGTCCAAGGAGTAACTCAAAACAACAAATGTAGTACCATACTCAATCACGGCAAGACCAAAAAAACTACTATTGGGCTAACACCAGTCACCAACGTTGAGAATCTACTAAAGAATCCCATGAACCAGAACGTCACAAAAATAACACCTCTCTGACTACGGTCAAATAGGGATCCACCAAGGTCCCACTCAGCCTTCACTAACTGAGGCTTATGTTACAACCCAAGTGATAACGCCTTACTCAGTCGGCAGACATTCCATGCGATAGGAATCCTTCGACGCCGGGTAGTTGCCAACAACGTAGTTCTCTCCACCCTGGAGAACTCTCCTACCTGCAACATGACAATAACGGAATCCGCGGTGTCACCACTCACAGGTCACAAGGGGATCCTTAGCCTCCAGGACATACTCCACCTCATGGCCCACTAACCCCGCTATACCAACCATCACGTTCTATCTCAACACACCAATAAAACACTCAAACTGACCAAGAAATACTCAGGCTCTAGCCTCAGCTAAATGTGATCACTGCCATTCCTCCGAGTAGGCACAGGAAACAAGACATGCAAACGCCTGATTCGGGACTTTCACGTAGCACCCAAACACACCAAAACCTTGATAGCGTGAACCATCTCCCTTATCGCGTGATACTGTACATGAAAAGTTTCCAAGGAGGACATATGTAGGTCATTCGCCTACCACCACCGCTCTAATGCATACACCTTTTGATATCCACCCGACATAAATCTCTCCCCAAGGAGTAACACTAATACCCCGTCCTAGCAAAACTGTCACAACTGACTCAACTCGGGAAATTAAACAACTCTTTTTCTTTCCCAACTTACCAACATTTTAGTAACACCAGACAAGGAATAACATAAACAACATCACCTCTAATACTCTTCCTCATCCCCACACCACAGTTACTATACCAAGACGCCATGCCTCATCCTTCTCTACGCATATGTGTCGCAACACCCACACGTAGCAACTCCGCTATATACCTTTACCACTTATGCAACACATACAACAAGACAATGCTACATTTTCTGCACATTCTCAACACATGCAATGAAACACAAGACACCTGACGAGTAGAACATACCAGTTTTAAACCTTCTCCTCTCCTTTAAACCCACTTCCCACAAGATACAGACCAAAGGAATGGCCCTACCATGCAAAAGCACACCCTTAGTCCCTAGAGAAATGTTTTCCAGATGTGGGTAAAAATCCCGAATGAGGCCTGCCAAATCTCACTTGCTTACCTCTTGTTACCAATTGGATGCACCGGGCATGACCCATGAAACCCACTCACAGCCGATTGCTGAGCTCCAGAACAATTCACATTTTATACATGTGCATACCCATTTCACAACATATTCTAGGAACATTACTCAAGGTCTTTCACACACCACAAACATAACAAATGGCCACTGCTCGACCATCTAAGAACCTAAAACACCTATATAGTTACTAACCAAAACTTGCAACGACCACTCTAGCCAACAAGATAACACTTCAAGGACTCTAAGAGCAGGCTATACTAGCTGCGTTTTCCACCCTCAACCACAACGCTTGGAAAGGTAACCATAGGAATATTCCTTTCAAGTAGTACTCCACACATACCTTTATCCATATAAGAACATATCTCTATTATTCATGGTTGCCAAGGAGGGGTCACACGTTACCCACAAGCCATCACCTCACGCCTCAAGCTCTACTAGCTAGCAAAAGGTAGCCTACAAGGTTTGATTACTTTAATTATCCACGGTTGTCAAAATTGAATACCACTCCCATATAAAACCAACACTCACATATCTATCAGTTACTTATTATCCTTCTAGTGTCATAAATATAAATGTTCATTTTTCTTATTATATTCTTATTAGTATTATTATTATTATTATATATATATATATTGTTACAAGTCACCAACCACGTCTATTAACAATGCTAACTCAAACGATCTCCTAAGCTTCACCAAACGGCAAACTGTGGCTTAAGAGCCCTACCAACGAGAATACCCCTCTATTACAAGTGTCTTAATTTAATTGCTAGAAACTCAACAATCAAACGTCCACCCATCCTCACCTAAGTCAGTACGAGACTCAACCAATCACTATCTTCTGGAGATGTCCTACTTTTCCACGGATGCAACACTGATACTGCTTCCTGCTACACTCTTTTCCAATGTCCCGATTGTCCACAACGAGAACAACCCTTTAAGCAACTGGTCTCAAATTGATTTGTTGGGGGATTGACCCCCGTCTTGAAACTTGTGGCCATCTTCTGATTGCCCTCGTCTACCTCTTGGGGTCCTTTCTACTGATCAGGACAACAATGCTTCAGTTGATCTTCATCCGAGCTCCCCCAAATGATATGGGTTAACCGCCCTCGACGTGCCTCGCTCTTAATCAGTTATCGAATCTCATCCCTCAATTCTGGAATAATCAGGGTTAAAATGCCAATCTCTGCCATGTGAAGATCATTACTTACAGCCTGCAGCTCTGCCACTTGCCCAGCCTGGGTGGCGGGCTCTTCTGTCGTACGGGTCATAATTTTTTAGAGGCTAGGTACACGAGGAGGTAGCGCTCTAGGTTAACACTCAACGCTCTTAATACCATTACCGACTAGGCATTTGGAGCTATAACTAATCTCAAAACACACATTATCACCACACAGATTCGCAGATTCACATTTCACAGACTATACAAGTTCACACCTTCACATTGCACATATCATTTATACTCAAGTGATTATCTCATCATTTTGAACACCACATTGCTTATTCTACACAATACCATACAAAGGCACACACTTAAGCATTCACATATCTCACCTAGTCATTTTCAGAATATCAACAGTATTATCTCTATGTAGTTCGTTCACATTGCACAAGTCCACTAGTACACAAATTCCATACCCAATTTTTATTTTTTTTGTAGTCATGTGTAAGTTGTCACAATATATCAGAGTTGCACAATTAAATTTGTTTTTTTTTTCATTTAAAACATTCCCATAGTTCCATATATTATACATAAACAACAAATGCAACTAGTGCCCTAATGTCAATGTATGCAAATCCTACCACAAGACTGGACTACCCCAAGTACACCTTAGAGGCTCCAAGAGGACCATGTTGATCAGGCACGTCCCTCCAGGGCCCTCCAAAGGACTCAAGATAACCAAGTCCGCCCACTACCCTAGGCCAACTAGACCATGCTCTGATACCATATTGTCACGCCCCAGATTTCCAACCCGAGGAGACCGGAACGTGACCTTCCCTTTACCCGAGTTTGGATAAAGGGGATAGAATACAACATGCTCACACAGGATACCATACACTTCACATTTTATATTTAGAGAGACAAAAATCATATTTTTGTTAAGTCCAAACATACAAGAGTGCCCAAACATGCTTTTGTTATATAAAACTCCTCATTACAATATCCTCCCACTAGGTTACAAAGCCCACACAAAAACAGTGAAACTCAAATAATAATAAACAAAGCCACAAAACAAAACTACCTCCAACTTGGGTGTTCCCGCCTAACGCCTGTAGGTCCCTGTAGAAAAACCAAACACAGTAGGAGGGGTGAGCAACCACAGCTCAGTAGGGATCATGTCTCCCCAACCCATCCCATGCTCCTAACATCTACATGCCATATGTACAAGTGCAGTGTCGTGATACAATTATTTCAACAAATATAATGGCAAGCTATATCAGCAAATATAATTATTTCCACAGCCACACAGGCTAGCACATGAACAGTCCCGGGCTTCCACAGCCACCAGGTTTCCAAGAGCAGTCCCAGGCTTCCACAGCCACCGGGTTTCACAAAACAGCCTCGGGCTTCCACAGCCACCGGGTTTCACAAAACACAGTACACATAGCCTTTCAGGCATAAAACCAAACACTTAGTAGGCACGCATTCATAAATGCACAAACTCAGTCACTCAGGCATAAAAACAAACACTTAGCATGCACACCTTCACCAACTCACAATTTTAGCCTTACTGGCATATTATCAAACACATATTGGGCATATTCCTCCATGCTCAAAGATCCTCCACGTTCTTGCCTCCACGCCTAATGCCGTCCAACCACGGGAATGACAACGACAGCCACGAACTGGAGCTCTCTCTCTCTCAATCTCCCTCTCTCTCTCTCTCTCTGCGACGGCTGACAACAAAAACCCTAAACCTAAAATAAAGATAGCTCCTCTTTATATAGACCTCACTTATCAAAACGACGTAGTTTTGATAAATGAAATCCCACCATCAAAATGACGTAGTTTTGATAAATAAAACACACCATCAAAACGACGTAGTTTTGATAAATGAAACACACCATCAAAACGACGTACTTTTGATAAATAAAACATGAACTAACCACTCCACTTCCACACAGGATAAAATACCCACAATCCGAACATGGTCATTGTCACACGCAGCCTCTACACGCTCCCACTTGAGCTCATTACACTCTCTAACAACCAAGCCACGAAGACTCGTAGAAACACTCCTTCGAAGACTCGCTGGAAACGCGGCCTCGAAGATCTGTCTCGAAGATCTAACTTTCGACCCTCAAACCTTCGAACTTCGACCCTCGGTCTTCGACCCTACGACCCAAATCTTTGAGTCTTCCACCTTTCGACCCAAGCGTTCGCCCAGGGTATTGTTCATCTTCGTTCCAGCTTGTTCTACCCAAAACATGGGTCATTACAAAATCAAAATCTAAATCACAAAGGAGTGTCTCTCCCAAGAAAACCCAAATAAAAGAAGCAACTAACACTAACAAAGTAAAGTTAACATGGAAAGCTAAAGTTCCTAACAAAGTTAAATCCGGAACTATTGACAGTACTGTTGTTTCACCTAACCGCCCGAAACAAGTTTAGGCACCAAAAGTGTAAACTGTTGTCTTGCAGGAGCATCTCTAGAAGGCATTGCTGGATCACTTGAAGTTAAAGATCAATTAAAGCAAGTGGATCCTCGATAGTGGATGCTTTGGACATATGACGGGTAATTAGTCTCTACTCGTTGAAGTTACTGACAAACGAGGCTCATCCGTATCATATGGGATAACAGCAAAGGTAAGCCTGTGGGGTATGGCACTTTAACCAACAGCTATGTATCAATCACTAAAGTTGCACTAGTCGAAGGTTTGAAGCATAATCTGCTGAGTGTTAGTAATTTATATGACAAAGGGTTTACTATTTCCTTTATGTCCAACACCTGCACAGTTAGGGAAAACTTATCCGGAGATGTTAAGTTATCCGGATTAAGAGATGGGGACATATACTCAGTGGTCTTAAGAAATAATTCTTTTGACCCTGTATGCTTCCTCACCAAAGCATCAGATGAAGAAAGTTGGCTATAGCACAAGTGTTGCGCACATTTAAATTTTAAGACTTTGTCTAAATTAGTGTCGCTGGACTTAGTACATGGTCTACCCAAACATAAATACTTCAGAGACACTTTCTGTCAAGAATGCCAACTTGGCAAGCAAACCAAGCATAGCTTTAAGAATAAATCAATTAATTCAATAACTGCTCCGCTCTAACTTCTTCACATGGACCTCTGTGGTCCCATTTTTATTGCTTCCCTTGCCGGTGCGAGATATACCCTTGTGGTTATCGATGACTTCTAGTACATGGTCTACCCTTGTTGATGTTGCTTGATCATGCTTGCTAGACATGGAACTAAACCCCAAATTCATGGAATTTGGATAGGAACCCTAAGGTTTGGAGCAAACCCACTTTTGGGTTAAATTTAGTGATTTTGGTGCATAATATATGATGAAAACCTAATATGTAGTATATGGCATGAGTTGTATGAGGTTATGAAGGGTTTTGGGCGTTATTGGGTTGAATTCAGATGAGAAATAGGCTAAAAATGATGAGGAATAGTAACCTTGGTGGAATTGTGTGGTCGGGGACTTGAGGAGTCCAAATAAATGAACAGTAACCTTAGCGGATATGTGTGGTTGAGGACTCGAGTAGTCCGTGCTTAATGACTGATCCAGACTAGAAGTCAATCCGGATCAGTGGGAGCTTATTCCATGCTAAGGACCGTTCGGATGCTTTACTCAGTATCATGGAGCTTAGTCCGGATGATTGGAAGTCTTGGATGTCTTAGTCCGCGCTAGTGGAGATGCGGATGTCTTAGTTTGTGCTAGTGGAGCTGCGGATGTCTTATTCCATACTAATGGAGGCTCGGATCCTTTATTCCGGATTAGTGATGATTCAAATTTGACCAGGATGATCCAGATTTAACCAGAATGATCTGGATTTGACCAGGATGTTCTGGATCAGTGTGATGTTCCGGAGGAGAGTGATGTTTTGGATTAGTGTGATGTTCCGGATTAGTGATGTTCCAGATTCATATGTTGTTTCGAATTCATGATGTTTTAGATTTCTAATCGCTCAGATTTCTTCTTTAAGTCTCGGTCTAAGGACAACACGCCTAGTGTATACAGTCGCACTTTGGGCAATCGACGTTGTCTACTTAGTGGGGTTCTAATGGAGTTTCCAGTGAGGCTGTGAGGCTACCTTAGTGAGCTCAAAAGGCTATGGTTGAGAGTCTGAGAGGCACTATTGTGCCTGAGAGGAAATACTGTACCTAAGAGGTACTACTGTGCTTGAGAGGCAATACTGTACCTAAGAGATAAGGCAGAGCCTGAGGTAATATTGTACCTACGGTATGGTGGGGCCTGAAGTAAACGGAAATAGTGCTTGAGAGGAAATGTTGAGCCTGGGAGGCCATGTGTGGGATTACTTGAGAGGCTTTATTTGTATTTTAAATAGTACATGATTGAAGTGATGATGTATTTGTAGCATTATACGAGCACATACCTACAGTAGTTTATGAGTTGGGATGGGTCGTGGAGACATGATTCCTACTGAGCTGTGGTTGCTCACCCCTCCTATCGTGTTTTTTTGTGTTTATTTCCGATGTTTGCAAGAGCTAGGAGGTTCACCACAGGTGAAGACCTTATATGTCTTTATTTGTTTTGTCGGATTATAAACACTATGATTGTAACCCCATGAGGGAAAAGAACGTGTATGTATGTGTTGTGTATGGTATGGATTAGGGACAACACCCGTGCTAAGGTCCCTTTTCCGGTGTTCTCACCAACCCCTTGTCCCTTCGGGTGCATTCATGGGGATTCACTAACCGGTTTCTACGGGGTCGGGAATCCGGGGCGTGATAGATGGTATCAGAGCATGGTCTAGTTAGCCTAGGGTAGTGGGGTGATTGATTACTGTTGAGTCCTTTTGAGGGGCATGAAGGGACGTGCCTGATCAACACGGTCCTTTATGAGCCTCTGAGGTGTACTGGGAGTTGTGGTGTAGGTACATGCATGGATAGGCACTAGTTTGCATATTATGAAACTGGTTTGATGTGCTATATGTGATATGATGAACTGTATGACAGTATAGATATGTGTGGCTGTGTGATAGCTTATATATGTGCATTGAGTGACATGTGTGTTTTGGTGGGAGCCATATGTGATATGTGTTATATGTGTGAGTGACCCATGTGATGGGGATGGAAAAGAGATTAAACCGTTGTTTCTCTGTGTAGTGAAAAAGCCTCTGAGGAGAGTGTTGTGTGCGTCTAAGGCAGTTGGTGATTAGTTTTCCACCCATGTGGGGCTTGATGCGGGGTAGTCCGTCGGGGGAAATGAGTTGTTGGCATAGCTAGTGGCCCAAGTGGGGGCGTTGAGGGAAAGTATGGGGGACGAGCTCCAAGAAGCAGTGCGCCATGAGTTAGCAGCACAATAGGTAGTCCCACCACCACCCCGAGAGGAGTCCTTGCATGGGGATAAGGCTCCACACGAGGCCATGGCGACCAGACATGTTGATAAGGATGTGGTTATATGGTTCTAGAAGGAACAATCGAGTAAGTTTCTGGGAGGAGACGATCCAATTGTTGCGGAGCACTGGCTGAGGCATATTATGCAGCTATTCTCCTTTCTCCTACTGTGGGAGGAGGATAAGGTGAGATTAGCATTGAGACAGTTGGAGGGTGAGGCCCTAGAGTGGTGGCTTAGTGTTGCTAGGAGCCATGATATGTAGATAATGCTTTGGGAAGAGTTTCCTTAGTTATTCCATGATCAGTTCTTCCCAGAGTCCGTGAGATGGCAAAAAAGGGAAGAGTTTGCTGGTTTGAGGCAAGGGTCAAGGATAGTGTCAAAGTATGAGTGGGAGTTTAGGAACCTAAGTTGCTCCAAAGACTATGGCATAGGATGACCTAAAGGCCCATAAGTTTACCTTAGGTCTAAGGCCTGCACTCAAGCAGAGAGTTAAGGTATTCCGTCTGAGGACATATTTAGAGACAGTGGAGACGGCCCGTATTGTTGAGAGGGGTCTCGATGAGGGGAGACAGGCCCATCAAGGACGATAGCTCCAAAGTGGATCTGATTCCGAGAGGCCCAAGATAGAGTTTGGGGCAGCTCCACAGAGAGGGGTCAGGCCCCAGTGGTTCCATCGAGGTCCCATCTTAGTGGGAGACAGGGGGGTTCGACTGGTGGTCCACAAGAGGTTGTTTGTGTTGTGGGGATCCATGACACTGGACACGGGAGTGTCCCTGGAGACATTTCACATGCTACACTTGTGGGCGAGAGGGGCACATAAGTAGAGTGTGCCGTAGCAGAGGCAGTACGAGTGGTGCTAGAGGGCCAACACAGAGTGTCTGAGATGACACCCAGTTTAAAGTTCTAAGGGAGAGACTAGCCCGTCAGTGGCAAGGCGATCAGGTAGGTTCTAGTTAGTCTAGACCTCAAGGGAGGCCAGAGAGGCAGCCACAGGGGGGTGGAGGGGCCCAAAGTGGGACCCATATAGAGGACAGAGGACAAAGGACAGAGGATAGAGGAGCAAGGTTACTGGTAATGTAGCTCAGGGTAGAGTGTTTGCCTTGACCATGACGCCATAGGAGGAGGCAGAGGTTCCATCCTCAACCACCGAGGGCGAGACAAGACCTTTAGCTGTACGAGGTACGATTTTAATTTATCGCACACTTGTATCTATTTTATTTAATACAGGTGCATCGTGTTCCTTTGTTGCTAATTCTATAGTGGATAGCCTTGGCTTAGAGAGTGGTGTAATCGAGAGGCCGTTATCTATTGAATCACCAGTGGGTGGTGCCTATGAGGTGCGACGGGTGTGTAACGAGTGTATTCTCACTGTAGGTGATATGGAGTTGTCCTTTGACTTTTATGTGATGCCTTTGGGGGCATTTGATTTGATTTTGGGCATGGATTGGTTGAGAGCCTTTCAGGCTACTATTGATTGTTATAGATGGCGGGTATCTTTTGTGTCCCCAACAGGGCTTCCTTGCACCTTGTTGGGTGAGTGGGATTGCGAGGCGAGTTGAGTTGGACCAATGGTGGAGCAATGGGGTGCCATTACCCATAGATTGGAAACACTCACATTCACCAAGGAGAAAGTAGAGAAGAGAGTGTAGCCAGTGGCCGTGGACTAGTTCCAGGATGTGTTTCTAGAGGAATTATGGAGTCTACCACCTAAGAGGGGTATAGAGCTTTTCATTGCGCTGCTACCGAGGGTATGGCCTATCGCGCAGGTGGCCTATCAGATGGGGCCTACGGACTTGAGAGAGCTACAAAAATAGCTGGAGGGCAAGGGATTTATTCGACCGAGTATTTCGCTTTGGGGTGCTCCAGTGCTTTTTCCCAAGAAAGCATATGGGACGTTGTAGTTGTGCATTGCCTTGGATAGATGATTTGTTTGATCAGTTGAGTGGGGCTCAGTCGTTTTCAAAGATAAATTTGAGATCAGGGTACAATCAGTTGAGAGTTAGGAAGGAAGATATCCCTAAGACCGCTTTTCGTTGTCGGTATGGGCATTATGAGTGGTTGGTGATGCCTTTTGGGTTCACTAATGCACCAGTGGTATTTATGTAATTAATAAACCAGGTGTTTGCTCCTTACTTGGATTCTTTTGTAATGGTGTTCATTGATGACATCCTTATGTACTCCAAGACCAGAGTGGAGCATGAGGAACATTTGGCTGTGGTTTTGCAGACCTTGAGGGAGCATCAGTTATATGTAAGTTTAGTAAATGTACTTTTTAGATGCAAGAGGTGCATTTCCTTGGCTATGTGGTATTAGCTGGAGGAGTCCAAGTGGACCCAGCTAAGATTGAGGCAGTGTCAGCATGGAGGAGGCTAGTGACTGTGTTTGAGATCAGGAGCTTTTTGGGCTTGGCAATATATTATCGGCGCTTTGTGGAGGGGTTCTACCATTTGTCAGTGCATCTGACAGCAGCATTGACTCGGAAGTGAGTAAAATTTGAGTGGACTAATATGTGTCAGCAGGCTTTTAAAACCTTGAAGGCCAGGTTGACCACCACGCCAATGTTGAGGCTACCACAAGAGGGGTGCCTTATGAGGTGTATTGTGATGCATCCAAAGTAAGCCAGGGATGTGTGTTGATGTAGGAAGGCAATGTGATTGCGTATGGTTCAAGGCAGTTGAAACCTCATGAGTTGAACTACCCCATGCATGATTTAGAGTTGGTGGCAATAATCTTTACCATAAAGAGTTAGCAGCATTATCTTATGGGGGACAGGTTCATGGTGTATACAGACCATCGGAGACTGCAGTATATCTTTACCTAGAAGGATTTGAACGTGAGGCAGCGTCGGTGGATAGAGTATCTATAGACGTTTGATTTTACCTTTGCATATACCCCTGGCAAGGGGAATGTGGTGGCAGATGCCCTGAGTAGGAAGGGCAAGGCCGAGGTGGCAATGATAGAGTGGAAATTAATGGAGCAGTTGGCTATATTGCAGTTCCAGCCTAGTAACTCTAAGAGAGGAATGGTTTTGAGTCCTATTGTTATGGTGCCCGAGTTATATCAACGTGTCCGAGAGGGATAATTGAGGGATATTAAGTGTGAGGCACTCCGTGCATGGATTATAGCTGGGGAGCTAGTGAGAGATTAGGTCAAGGGTCTTGAGCATGAGTTGACTTTTCAAGGGCATCTGATTGTGGCGTCTCCTCTTTGTAGGGATGTGATGAAGGAGTTCCATCAGTCCAGAGTTATTGTTCATCCAGGAGGTAACAATATGTACCATTCTCTTTGGAGATATTTTTGGTGGCTGGGGATGAAGAGGGATGTGGCAGAGTTTGTTTCTGCATGCCTTACCTATCAACAAGTAAAGGCTAAACACCAACGTCCCATAGGTATGTTAGAGCCCTTAGTAGTGGCATAGTGGAAATGGGACCACATTACTATGAATTTTGTGACAGGACTTCTACCTAGCTACCTCGGGGAGGAAGGACATAATTTGGGTTATTGTGGATCGGTTGACAAAATCAGCCCATTTCCTCGCTATAAGGGAGCGGGATCCCATTGGGGCTTTGAGCTAGTTGTATATCAGTGAGATCGTGAGGTCGCACAGGGTGCCCTCATATATTGTATCGAATAAGGCTACGAGGTTTACATCCTCCTTTTGGGCAGGTTTACAAGAGGCTTTGGGGACAAAGCTAAACTTGAGTATAGCTTTTCATCTTGAGACGGATGGTTAGTCTAAGTGGACGACCATGTGTGTTAGATTTTGCGGGTTTGTGGGCCACTCACCTACCTTTGGTGGAGTTTTCCTACGACACTAGCTAGCTATCAGGTGTATGTTGGAATGACACCATTTGAGGCTTTGTATGGGAGGCCTTGTCGGTCTCCATTGTGTTGGACTGAGGTGGGCAAGGCTACACTTTTAGCACCACAGCTAGTTCAAAACGCCACCGAGAAGGTGAAAACGATTCGTCAGCGTTTATTGACAGCCCAAAGTACGCAGAAATCCTATACGGGTCAAAGGCAGAGGCCTTTAGAGTTTGCAGTGGGTGATCATGTATTCCTCCGTGTGTCCCCGAGGAAAGGACATCGACGGTTTGGGAAGGGTTCCAAACTATAGCCGAGATTCATTGGCCCTTTTGAGATTTTAAACCGGGTTGGTCCTGTGGTGTATCGATTGGCACTTCCGCCACAATTGAGCAAGGTGCATAGTATGTTCCACGTGTTGCAATTGCGAAAATACCATCCAGACCCAGCTTATATGATCAATTAGGGTGACCTGGGTCTTGCTGAGGATATCTCTGTTGTTGAGATTCCTATTCCGGTATTGAACAGGCATGAGAAGCTTTTGCATGGAAAAGCTATCCCTTTGGTTCGTGTCTTATGGAGACATTGTGGTATGGAGGAGGAGACATGGGAATGCGAGGCAGAGATGCGGGAGCATTACCCACAGTTGTTCGAGGGCGAACAATTCTGAAGGAGGGAGCTGGTGAGAGCCTTATATGGTATATGTATTGGTATTTGTTGTGTTTACCATTTTATTATTCTGTGTTGAACATATGTGATGTGTTTTCTGTAAAGTGGTATTATGTGCATATGTGATATGTGGTGAATGCGGGTTTGTGGGTTCATGGTTGTGTGGTACATATGAGTTTCTTTGTGCTTTTCTTGTGCGGTTGTTGTTTTTCTTGTGGGGCTATTTGTGCTAGTTTCGGCTTGTTGTGAATTGTGAGTTGTAGTACACCCATGTGATGGGTGGCATGTTTGTGAGTGTTAATGTTTGTAGGGACTTTGAGTTTGTGTGTGATGTTATGTTGTTTTTTGGCCCCTACATTTCTTTTTTAGGTCAAAAAGTCTTTAACGGAGAGAGGATGTAATCATCCAAAAGAAAAGAGCGATCGGAGTCTACTTCCCAAGACTGCTACAACTGTGGGAAACCTGGTCACTGGACAAGTATTGTAAATCAAAATCAAAGACAGGTGATAAAAGTGACAAAGTTAAACCCCGACACTCTACCTCAGAAAACAACAAGAACAAGAGGAAGGCATTCGTCACGAAGTACGTCAGTGGCTCGGAAGAAGAGGAGCAATCCTCTGATGATGAGCCAATCGAGAAGCCAAACGTCTGCCTCATGGCAAATACTGAGGTACCTTCTATCTCTAAGCTCATGAGTAAATTAGAATCTCTTACTGCTGAACGTGATCATGAAAAGAATGAGAGACTAATAATTACTTAAATGTACAAAGATATAAATGGTCAGGCTAAACGTCTAGAATACACAATTGCAAAACTTGAAAAAGATATAGCTGACTTTAAGGGTAAAGAGGCTTGGTATCACGATCTAAGAGCTGAAAATCATTTACTAAATACCAACCTAAATGGCCTAACTATTAATCTTGAAAGACTCAAGAATGAACTTGAAAAGGAAAAGGAAATAAATCGTAAATGGCTAAAGTTGGGGGAAATAGCTTCAACGTTTAGCACTGATCCGGACAACTTCCGAGTTAAACCTGGCCTTGGCTCCGAACCATCAACTTCCACACAAGCTACTGAGTGTCCCACGGACTTCATTCCGAAACTAACCAACCTTTATCCTGTTAGTACATCTAAACCATTGGATGGTTTTATTTCAGGTGGCACCATAGTTTATGATTGTGGAAGAGAGGTTGTTACTGCTAATCCCGAAGTAGTAGCACCCGTACCTAAAGATGAAGGGAAGGCTGCTGCAGTTAAAGTCAAAACTATAGCACCTAGAAAGAAAGGAAAGGCTAAGGCCGACGCATCTAGGGCCAAGTGCACGTCACCCAATCGCAAAGGACTACACCATAGGGAACATAGTAGAAAACCTGTTAAACACAAGAAACCTATATCCTCTGTTTGTGCTCCGCATCATAGTGTTTATTCCATCTGTAGAAAAATAGGCCATAATCACTATGAGTGTTGGAGTCTATCTGATGACTGGGTTTGTAATCAAGTTCATATTAATAAAGATCAGTTCATCAAAAAGGGTTCTTCTAGCAAATCTAAATCCAAATCTCAAAGGAGTAACTCTCCAAGAAAACCCAAATAAAAGAAACAACTGTCACTAATAAAGTAAAGTCAACTTGGAAAGCTAAAGTTCCTAACAAAGCAAAATTCAGAACTGTTGACACTGTTGTTGTTTCTCCTAATCGCCTGAGACAAGTTTGGGTACCAAAAGTGTAATCTGTTGTCTTGCAGAAGCATCTCTGGAATCATTGCCAGACCATTTAAAGTCAAAGATCAATCAAAGCAAGTGAATACTTGATCGCAGATGCTTCGGACATATAACGGGTGATAAGTCTCTGCTCACAGAAGTTGCTGACAAACGAGGCCCATACGTATCATATGGTGACAACAATAAAGGTAAGACTGTGGGGTATGGCAGTTTAACCAACTGTTGTGTATCAATTACTAAGGTTGCACTAGTCAAGGGTTTGAAGTATAATCTGCTGAATGTTAGTAATTTATGTGACAAAGGATTTACTGTTTCCTTTATGTCCAACACCTGCACAGTTAGGTAAAACTTATTCGGAGATATTAAGTTATCCAGATCCAGAGATAGGGACATATATTCAGTGGTCTTAAGAAATAATTCTTCTGACCTTGTATACTTCCTCACTATAGCATCAAATGAAGAAAGTTGGCTATGACACAAGCATTGCGCTCATTTAAATTTTAAAACTTTGTCTAAACTAGCGTTGCTTGATGTGGTCAATGGTCTATCCAAACATAAATACTCCAGAGACTCACTCTATCGAGAATGCCAACTTGGCAAGCAGACCAAGCACAGCTTTAAGAACAAATCAGTTAATTCAATAACTGCTCCGTTGCAACTTCTTCATATGGACCTCTGTGGTCCCATTTCTATTGCTTCTCTTGCTGGTGCGAGATACACCCTTGTGGTTATCAATGACTTCACTAGGTATACATGGGTGATGTTCCTAAAATCGAAAGATCAAACCTTTGAACATCTTGTAGATCTCTTCAACTGGACAAGCAATTCACAAGGACTGAGCATTAAATGCATCAGGAGTGATTATCGTACGGAATTTGACTTTTTAGATATGAGATCATATTGTTCTGAACAGGGCATTCAGCATGACTTCTCTACGCCCAGGACTCCACAACAAAATGGAGTTGGTGAGCGTAAGAATCACACTTTAGTCGAAGCTGGTAGATCAATGTTAGCAGGGGAAAATCTTCCTCTCAGTCTATGGGCTTGTCACGCCCCGGATTTCCAAACCGAGGAAACCGGTACGTGACTCCCCTTGTACCCACACGGAGGGCAAAGGGGTTAGGGTGCAAACCCTGAACATAACATTTTAAACATGCACAACACATTCAAGACAGTAAAGTTCAATAAAGCAATCCACAATCCAAAATAGTCTTTATTACAACAATCCTCTTTTCAATCCATCCCCACTGGGGTTACATCAATTCTCATAACAATAACAAATGGTAAACAGTAAAGTAAATAAGGTCTTCCACCTTGGGGTCCCTCCTAACGCCTGTATGTTCCCGAAAGAAAACACAACATAGAGGGAGGGGTGAGCAACCACAGCTCAGTAGGGATCATGTCTCCCCAACCCATCCCATGCTCCTAGCGTCTACATGAGAGTGTACAGGTGCAGTGTAGTGACAATTAAAATGTAAACAAGTATTCCACATTCAAATGGCACCCACCTACCCACAGCCATACAGGCTTAGCCATATAGGCTAACATATCCACAGCCACTCAGGCTTAGCCACACGGGCTAACATATCCATAGCCTCTCAGGCTTAGCCACACGGGCTAACAGATCCACGGCCATACAGGCTTAGCCACACAGGCTAACAGTTCCAGTCCCGGGCTTCCACAGCCACCGGGTTCCACAAGCACAGCATACAAGGTCACACAGGCATTAAACCAAACACGTAGCATACACACTTTCACAGGCATAATACCAAACACTTAGTTCGCACAGCCCATCAGGCATAAAATCAAACACATACTAGGCATATTCACACAGACATCCACACAGGCATTTTATCGAACACTTAATATGCACACCTTCCAACACCAGAATACACCAAAAACTGCCATTGAAGGCCAACATCCATATGGGAGATCACACCTATATGGATTACATACATATATATACAGGTTAAACTCCATAATCTGTGTAAGGACCCGTACCTTGAGTTAGTTAGTTTTGCCTCCTGAGTAGAGTTTTTCTTGATTTTGACCTAGTAAATGGACTCCAATGAATTCACGTGCAAAAGGAAAGATGCTTAGAATGATGTCCTCTATCTACCACAGAAGTTTCAGGCCAAATGGACATGTATGTGAGGTGCACGTGATATGGGTCCAATTCACGTGCAAGTGTAATTGTCTTCCAAATGATGCAAGGAGGCTAGGGGTGAAGTTTGAGAGCATTTGGAGTTCATATGGAGTTGCACGTGAATTGGGAATTCACGTGCAAATTGGCGTGCAGCCATATTTTTGCATGGTTCCCTTGGTTTTGTCATTCTAAGGAACTTTCTCCAAAGGACCATGTTGAAATTCTGAGTATTTTGGCCTATATGGGTGCGGATAGGTGCTAACTTGTGTGATCAAAACTACGTCGTTTTGATCCTGGGTTTACTTAATCAAAACTACGTCGTTTTGATGTGGATGGTGTCTATATAAGGAGGGCTTGAGTTTGAGTTTAGGGTTCTTGTGTTCCTTTGCTTCGTTCTTCGCCAAGAGAGAGAGAGAGAGCTAGAGAGAGAGAGGGAAGGGGAGTTCTGTGGTTCTTTGCCGGAGCATCTTGCGTGGGGAGGACGGCGTTTGGCGCGGGAGCAAGGAAGATCCGCTTTAAGGTAGGGGTTCTGTTCTTCCTAAACCCTCCTCTCGTCCTAGGGTCCTAGGGCGGATTCTGGTCAGATCTGTTTATATATATATATGTAATCCATATAGGTGTGATCTCCTATATGGATGTTGGCCTTCAATGGCGTTTTGGTGTGATTCTATGGAATACATGCTATATGTTTGATGAAATGCCTGTGTGAGTATTGCCGTGTGTATATGCCTGCCAAGTGTTTGAAATTATGCCTGTGAGGCCGTGCATGTTATGTGTTTGAGGTAAAGCCTGTGAGGCCGTGCATGTTATGTGCTTGCGGAAATGCCTGTGAGGCCACGCACGTCGGATGTGTTAGATTATGTCCGTGTGGCTCGGGGTTTATGAGCTTGTGGATATATGCATGCTAAGTGTTCGATGTTATTCCTGTGTGACTAAGCATGCTAAGTGTTTGACGTTATGCCTGTATGGCCATGTGTGCTGCGTGTTTGCTTGTACACCCGGTGGCCGTGGAAGCCCGGGACCGTTTTGTGGAACCCGGCGGCCGTGGAAGCCCGGGGTCGTTCTTGTAACCCGGTGGCTGTGGAAGCCCGGGGCTGTTATTGGAAACCCGGTGGTTGTGGAAGCCCGGGAGTGTTTATGTACCAGCCCATGTATGATTGTGTTTCTTGTTATAGCGTAACTACATATGGTGGAATAATTGTATCACGACACAACACTTGTACACAAGGCATGTAGATATTAGGTGCATGGGATGGGTTGGGGAGACATGATCCCTACTGAGCTGTGGTTGCTCACCCCTCCGACCATGTTGTTTTCTTTACAGGAACCTACAGGCGTTAGGTGGGACCCCAAGGTGAAAGACCTTATTTACTTTATTGTTTATGTTATTTTTATTATGGGAACTGATGTAACCCCAATGGGGATGAATTGGAAAGAGGACTTTGTATTAAAAGACTGATTTGTTTTGTAGACTGTTTGATGGACCTTATTTTTCTTGAATGTTGTGAATGTATAAAATGTTCAATTCTTGATTTGTATCCTTACCCCTTTGCCCTCCGTGTGGGTAAAAGGGGAGTCACGTACCGGTCTCCTCGGGTTGGAAATCCGGGGCGTGACAATATGGTATCAGAGCATAGTCTAGTTGGCCTAGGGTAGTGGGCGGACTTGGTTATCTTGAGTCCTTTGGAGGAGCCTGGAGGGACATGCCTGATCAACATGGTCCTCTTTGAGCCTCCAAGGTGTACTTAGGGTAGTCCAGTCTTGTGGTAGGATTTGCATGCATTGGCATTAGGGCACTAGTTGCATTTGTTGTCATGTGTGAAGGATGTGCATAACATGATTATGTGTGAACTGTGCAACTCTGAATATTCTTGGAATGCTTTGGGCATGACTACAATGTGGACTATGAACTGTGAAATGTGATTGATGCAATGTATGTGTGTAATGTCATGTGTTGGTGAAATTGATCAGTGGGGTAGAGGTAGTGACGCGATAGATTATAAAAAAAAAAAAATTGTTCTGACGTAGTGCTTCTTACTTCGTGTAGTAAGAATGCCGCCGAGAAGAGTGACACGTGCGTCCGGGCGATGGGCGATGAGTCATCTGCCCATGAGGGTCCGGGTGCGGGACCATCCGTTGGAGGGCATGCGTTGCTTCTGGCACGGCTACAAGAAGGCATCCGGCTGGAGGTACGAGAGCTTCGGGAGGGACTCCGGCGGGATGTTCGGGAGGAGGTGCGCCGTGAGATGGCAAGACACGGCGGTGGTGCCACCACCACCACCACCAATGGGAGAGCCGCCTCGTGAGCGTGAGAGTTCGCTGGGTGGTGTACCGACCCGTGCGAGAGGATGACGTAGTGACACGGTTCCGAAAGGAACAACCTCCGCGATTTAAGGGGGGAGAAGACCCTGTGGTAGGCGAGCGGTGGTTGAGGCGGATTGAGCATGTGTTCTCCTTTCTCCTGCCCAGGGAGGAGGATAAGGTGCGACCGGCATTCGGCGGCTGGAGGGGGGACGCTTTGGAGTGGTGGACGAGTGTTGCGGGGAGCCGTGCGGTGCAACTCATGTTTTGGGAGGAGTTCTTGCAACTCTTCCATGATGAGTTCTTCCAGGAATCGGTGAGATGGCAGAAGAGGGAAGAATTTGGCGGCTTGAGCGGGGATCCAAGACGGTACCTGAGTATGAGCGGGAGTTCCGGAGATTGAGTAGGTTTGCTCCTGAGACTGTGGTAAGGGAGGACCTGAAGGCCCACAAGTTCACCTTGGGTCTCAGGCCAGCCCTTAGGGAGAGGACCTATGCTGAGGCTGTGGAGACGGCCCGTATAGCTGAGAGAGAACTGGATGATGGGAGGCAGGCCCATCAGGGGCGCCAGTTGCAGAGTGGGCCTGATCGAGATGCAGGGTCCAAGAGGCTCAAGACGGAGGAGAGGGATAACGGTTCCTTCCGCGGCAGGGGGACGACGTTGGCGAACCCAGGGAGGTCTAGCTTTGGCGGTGGCAGCAGGGCGGTCCAGCGGGGGTCTCCCCGGTGGTTGTTCTTCTGTGGGGAGCAAGGCCACTTGAGGAAGGAGTGTCCAAAGAGGGACTGGAAATGCCATAGATGTGGATGAGAGGGCCATCTGAGCCGGGTTTGCCGGAGTGGCAACAGGGGAGTTGGAGGCATGACATCCAGCACAAGGAGTGATGCCGGTTTTCGTGCACCAGTGAGAGACCGGCTCGTCGGTGGCGGGCCGGCCAGGCAGGATCCGGTCGGACCCGACCTCGGGGGAGGCCGGAGCGGCAAGCAGACCGAGGCCGGAGGCAACCTTAGCGGGAAGCGTCCAGGTGAGTGAGCCGACTAGTGGCACGGGCCAAGGAAGGGTGTTTGCGCTTGGAGGCGACATACCAGGAGGAGGCCGAGCTACCACCCCCACCACCGAGGGTGGAGCAGGACCATCGGTGGTTAGAGGTACCCTCTTGATCTCCCGTACATTAGCTTCTGTTCTTTTCGATACGGGTGCATCATGTTCGTTTGTTCTTGAGCTTGTAATAGACGGCTTGGGGTTAGCCTGTGTGGAGGCCGCGAGGCCCCTAGTTGTGGAGTCTCCGGTGGGAGGCATGATTGAGGTACGACGAGTGTGTCGTGACTGTGTGTTAACCATAGGAGAGGTGGAGCTGCGTTTTGACTTGCATGTGATGCCTTTGAGGGCGTTTGACCTGATCTTGGGTATGGATTGGCTTATGGCTTTCCAGGCCAAGATAGATTGTTATCGGCGGCGTGTGTCCTTTGTGACACCTGCAGGGACCTCTTGCACCCTGCAGGGGGAGTGGGATTGTGAGGCGAGTCGGGCCGGGCCGGTGTTGGACCGGTGGGGTGCCATTACCCACAGGTTGGCAGCCCGACCTTTGCCGAGGAGGGGAAGGTGGAAAAGAGGGTGTGGCCCGCTGTTGTGGACCAATTTCAGGATGTTTTTCCTGAAGAGTTGAGGAGTTTGCCACCTAAGAGGAGTGTGGAGTTCACCATTGAGTTGGTGCCGGGGACGGGTCCGATTTCCCAAGTAGCGTATCGTATGGGGCCAGCCGAGCTGAGGGAGCTTCAGAGGCAAATCGAGGAGTTGGTGGGCTAGGGGTATATTAGACCAAGTACCTCACCTTGGGGTGCTCCGGTGCTCTTTGCTAAGAAGGCTGATGGCACGCTTCGTCTCTGCATCGACTACGGGAAGTCGAATTCGGTGGATCGTGAAGAACAAGTACCCGTTGCCTCGGATAGACGACCTATTTGACCAATTGAGTGGGGCCCAAGTGGTTTTCCAAGATAGATTTACGGTCGGGGTATCACCGCTCGGGGTTAGGGAGGAGGACATCCCTAAGACGGCTTTTCGGTGCAGGTATGGGCATTATGAGTGGGTAGTGATGCCTTTCGGGCTCACTAATGCGCCAGCAGTGTTCATGCATTTGATGAACCGAGTCTTTGCCCCATACTTAGACTCGTTCGTGGTGGTGTTTATCGACGATATCTTGGTGTATTCCAAGACCGAGAGGGAGCATGTGGAGCACTTGGCAACAAGTGTTGCAAACCTTGAGGGACCAGCACTGTTTGCTAAGTTTAGCAAGTGTGAGTTTTGGCCACAGGAGGTTCACTTTCTTGGCCATGTGGTGTCACTGAGGGAGTTAGGGTGGACCCGGCCAAGATTGAGGCCGTGGCATCGTGGGCGAGGCCAACCAACGTTTTTGAAATCCGTAGTTTTCTTGGCTTGGCGGGGTACTACCGTCGTTTTGTCGAGGGATTCTCCCGTTTGGCGGCTCCTATGACGGCGTTGACTCGGAAGGGCGTGAAGTTTGATTGGACCGACAAGTGTCGCGGCGTTCGAGACTCTCAAAACCCGTTTGACCACTGCACCTGTGTTGAGGTTACCTCGGGAGGATATTCCATATGAAGTGTATTGTGATGCGTCCAGGGTTGGTTTGGGGTGTGTGCTTATGCGGGAGCACGGTGTGGTAGCTTATGGGTCGAGGCAATGAAGCCTCATGAGCAGAATTATCCTACTCATGACCTTGAGTTAGCGGCCGTCATCTTCGCCCTGAAGAGTTGGCAGCACTACCTCTTGGGGGGAAAAGTTTGTGGTGTTCTCGGATCACAAGAGCCTTCAGTACATCTTTACTCAGAAGGACTTGAATTTGAGGCAAAGGAGATGGGTGGAGTATTTGCAGACTTTTGATTTTACTCTCGCCTATACCCCGGGCAAGGGTAATGTTGTGGCTGATGCATTGAGCAGAAAAGGGAAAGCTGAGGTGGCCGTGAGAGAGTGGAAGCTGATGGAGCGATTGGCGACGTTGCGGTGTAGCCTGTTGTTCGTGATGGTGGGACAGTCCTGAGTCCTTTGGTGGTGGTGCCTGAGTTGTACCAGCGCGTCCGGGAGGAACAGCTGGGTGACATTGAGTGTGAGGTTCTCCGTGCCCGTATTGAGGCTGGGGAGCTATCTGGAGACTGGACAGAGGGTCCTGAGCATGAGTTGTCATTTCAGGGGCGGTTGGTCGTGGCTTCTTCCCTCAGGGATGAGGTGATGAGGGAGTTTCACCAATCTAGAGTTGCTGTGCATCCAGGGGGTACGAAGATGTACCATGCGCTTCGGGCACATTTTTGGTGGCCTGGGATAAAACGCGATGTGGCTGCCTTTGTTTCGCGGTGCCTCACGTGTCAGCAGGTGAAGGCTGAGCATCAGCAGCCGGCGGGCATGTTACAGCCCTTGCCCATAGCAGAGTGGAAGTGGGACCATATCGTGATGGATTTTGTGACTGGTCTTCCAACTACCACTGGAAGGAAGGATATGATTTGGGTGATTGTGGATCGACTCACAAAGTCGGCCCATTTCCTTGCTGTTCACGAGCGGGACTCTATTGGGACCTTGAGTCAGCTGTACATGAACGAGATTGTGAGACTGCATGGCGTACCATCATCGGTTGTCTCAGACTGGGATTCGAGGTTCACTTCTCGTTTCTGGGCAGGTTTGCAGGAGGCTATGGGGACCAAGCTTCACTTGAGTACAGCCTTTCACCCTGAGACTGACGGCCAGACAGAGAGGACGAATCAAACTTTGGAGGACATGCTACGGGCCTGTGTGTTAGACTTTGGGGGTTCGTGGGCAACTCACCTTCCTTTGGTGGAGTTTGCCTACAACAACAGTTATCAGGCATCCATTGGGATGGCTCCTTTTGAGGCGTTGTACGGACGGCCGTGTCGGTCACCTTTGTGTTGGACCGAGGTGGGGGAGACAGCTCTCTTGGGGCCACAGTTGGTTCAAGAGGCTACTGAGAAGGTCAAGTTGATCCGTCAGCGTTTGTTGTCAGCTCAGAGTCGGCAGAAATCTTATGCGGATCAGCGGCGGCGCCCTTTGGAGTTTTCTGTTGGTGATGATGTGTTCCTTCGTGTCTCTCCACGACGTGGTCATCGACGGTTTGGGCGGGGTTCCAAGCTATCTCCGCGGTTTATTGGTCCTTTTGAGATTCTGGATCGTGTAGGGCCTGTGGCCTACCGGTTAGCGTTACCACCGCGGCTGAGTCGAGTGCACAACGTGTTTCACGTGTCCCAGTTGCGGAAGTATCACCCTGACCCCACTCATGTGATTGATTGGGGGACGTTGGACATTGAGGATGACATGTCCGTCGTTGAGGCCCCTATCCGTATTCTAGATCGGCGAGAGAAGCTTTTGCGTGGTCGTGCTATTCCTTTGGTTCGCGTGCTGTGGCAGCACCGTGGCATTGAGGAGGAGACATGGGAACGTGAGTCCGTGATGCGTGAGCAGCATCCAGACTTGTTCGAGGACGAACAATCTTAAGCGTGGGAGGTGGCTGTTGGCCAAGGGATAGTGATGTGTTTTGTATTAGTTGTGTACGATTTGGTGTATTTGTATTGTCTTTTAAAGACATGTGTTCTTATTTGTGATGTGTTTTGAGATGTGTATTTGTGACATGCGGACATGTGTTATATGCATTATTGTGGTTATGGATTATGGTGGTACTTTGTTATGTCTTTGTTGTCTTATATGTGGTGTATGACCCACTTGGGTGTGGTGGCTTGCTTGGGTGGCAAATGGGTAGTTTGTGGTTGTTTTCCTCGTATGTCATTTCTTTTCGAGGACGAAAAGTCTTAAGGGGGGAGAGGATGTAAGGACCCGTACCTTGAGTTAGTCGGTTTTGCCTCCTAAGTAGAGTTTTTCTAGATTTTGACCTAGTAAATGGACTCCAATGAATTCACGTGCAAAAGGAAAGATGCTTAGAATGATGTCCTCTATCTACCACAGAAGTTTCAGGCCAAATGGACATGTATGTGAGGTGCACGTGATATGGGTCCAATTCACGTGCAAGTGTAATTGTCTTCCAAATGATGCAAGGAGGCTAGGGGTGAAGTTTGAGAGCATTTGGAGTTCATATGGAGTTGCACGTGAATTGGGAATTCACGTGCAAATTGGCGTGCAACCATATTTTTGCATGGTTCCCTTGGTTTTGTCATTCTAAGGAACTTTCTCCAAAGGACCATGTTGAAATTCTGAGTATTTTGGCCTATATGGGTGCGGATAGGTGCTAACTTGTGTGATCAAAACTACGTCGTTTTGATCCTGGGTTTACTTAATCAAAACTACGTCGTTTTGATGTGGATGGTGTCTATATAAGGAGGGCTTGAGTTTGAGTTTAGGGTTCTTGTGTTCCTTTGCTGCAGCTGCTGCCTGAGAGAGAGAGAGAGAGCTAGAGAGAGAGAGGGAAGGGGAGTTGCTGGGTCTTTGCCAGGAGCATCTTGCGTGGGGAGGACGGCGTTTGGCGCGGGAGCAAGGAAGATCCGCTTTAAGGTAGGGGTTCTGTTCTTCCTAAACCCTCCTCTCGTCCTAGGGTCCTAGGGCAGATTCTGGGCATGTCTGTTTATATATATATATGTAATCCATATAGGTGTGATCTCCTATATGGATGTTGGCCTTCAGTGGCGTTTTGGTGTGATTCTATGGAATACATGCTATATGTTTGATGAAATGCCTGTGTGAGTATTGCTGTGTGTATATGCCTGCCAAGTGTTTGAAATTATGCCTGTGAGGCTGTGCATGTTATGTGTTTGAGGTAAAGCCTGTGAGGCTGTGCATGTTATGTGCTTGCGGAAATGCCTGTGAGGCCACGCACGTCAGATGTGTTAGATTATGTCTGTGTGGCTGGGTTTATGAGCTTGTGGATATATGCATGCTAAGTGTTCGATGTTATTCCTGTGTGACTAAGCATGCTAAGTGTTTGACGTTATGCCTGTATGGCCATGTGTGCTGCGTGTTTGCTTGTACACCCGGTGGCTGTGGAAGCCCGGGACTGTTTTGTGGAACCCGGTGGCTGTGGAAGCCCGGGACTGTTCTTGTAACCCGGTGGCTGTGGAAGCCCGGGGCTGTTATTGGAAACCCGGTGGCTGTGGAAGCCCGGGAGTGTTTATGTACCAGCCCATGTATGATTGTGTTTGCTGTTATAGCCTGTAACTACATATGGTGGAATAATTGTATCACGACACAACACTTGTACACAAGGCATGTAGATATTAGGTGCATGGGATGGGTTGGGGAGACATGATCCCTACTGAGCTGTGGTTGCTCACCCCTCCGACCATGTTGTTTTCTTTACAGGAACCTACAGGCGTTAGGTGGGACCCCAAGGTGGAAGACCTTATTTACTTTATTGTTTATGTTATTTTTATTATGGGAACTGATGTAACCCCAATGGGGATGAATTGGAAAGAGGACTTTGTATTAAAAGACTGATTTGTTTTGTAGACTGTTTGATGGACCTTATTTTTCTTGAATGTTGTGAATGTATAAAATGTTCAATTCTTGATTTGTATCCTTACCCCTTTGCCCTCCGTGTGGGTAAAAGGGGAGTCACGTACCGGTCTCCTCGGGTTGGAAATCCGGGGCGTGACAATCTGCCCTAGAACCCTAGGGCAGAGGAGGATTTAGGAAGAACAGAACCCCTACCTTGTATGTTCTCCTGCTCCCGCTTCCACGCAAGACTCCGACCACCACGCAAGACGCTCCGGCAGCCACCAGAAGCTCTCCTTCCCTCTCTCTCTCTCTCTCTCTCTCTCTCTCTCTCTCTCTGCGACGGCTGGTGGAGCAACAAACCCTAACCCTAAAACAGAGGGGCTTCTCCTCCTTATATAGACAACACAACATCAAAACGATGTAGTTTTGATTAAGTGAATCCCAGCATCAAAACGACGTAGTTTTGATCACACAAGTTAGCACCTTGCCGCACCCATATAGGCCAAAATACTCAGAATTTCAGCATGGTCCTTCGGAGAAAAATCATTAGAATGTCAAAACCAAGGGAACCATGCAAAAATATGGCTGCACGCCAATTTGCACGTGAATTCCCCAATTCACGTGCAACTCCAAATGCACTCCAAAAGCTCTCAAACTTCACCCCTAGCCTCCTTGCATCATGTAGAAGACAACCACACTTGCATCGTGAATTCCCCATTTCACGTGCACCTCACATACACGTCCGTTTGGCCTGAAACTTCTGTGGTAGATAGAGGACATCATTCTAAGCATCTTTCCTTTTGCACGTGAATTCATTGGAGTCCATTCACTAGGTCAAAATCTAGAAAAACTCTACTCAGAAGGCAAAACTGTGACTAACTCAAGGTACGGGTCCTTACAGGGCTGAAGCTATGTTCACTACATGCTATGTTCAGAACAGAACTCTTGTCAATAAGGTTACCATGAAAACACCCTACGAGAAGTGAAGAGGCAGGAAACCATCAATCTCTCATTTCAAAGCTTTTGGGTGTGCTTGCTACGTGTTAAACAACGGCAAAGAGGCCAAGAGTAAATTTGAGCCAAAATCCAATGATAGGATCTTTGTCGGATACTTGTTACACAGCAAGGCTTATCTCTTTTGCAATAGAAAATGTTTAACAATTGAAGAATTTATCCATCTTGACTTTGATTAATCTTACCTTGATTGGACAAACATAAGAACTTCAAATTCAAATGTGCAGGATCACACTGATGAAATTGATTATTCTCAGCTCAAACAGATTCCTGCCACTCCTATTGATCCATCAACTAGCACCAAAGAAGCAAGAAGAAATGTTACTGATGGTGCTTCCGATCAATTGATATGGACATTCAAAACATAGGAGAACCTTCTAGTCCGTCCAGACCAGCTAATACTGAAAGCCACAATGCCGAAGAACCTCAAAGTACTTCTGGAACTGTTCATCATACGGATATAGCTGGCCCAGAAGAAGCTCAACCCGCCGATGTATATGATCCACCCAATCTAGCAGAGCTTTAAATCATTGAATATTCACCACCACATGCACAGAACTATAGGTGGACTCGAAACCACCCACCAGATCAAGTGATTGGTGATCCTACTGTTGGTGTAAGAACAAGGGCAGAGCCACCTCCAACTTGTGTCTCTATTCTTGTTTTCTATCATAGATAGAGCCAAAGGTGGTGGATGAAGCCCTTCAAGATTCAAACTGGATAGATGCTATGTAAGAAGAGCTTAATAAGTTTAAGAGGAACGAATTGTGGACACTCGTACCAAGGCCTAAGTCGTAACAAGTCATTGGAGTTAAATGGGTGTTCCAAAACAAACTTAATACTGATGGAATAGTAATCTAAAACAAAGCTTGACTGGTAGCCAAAGGATATTGTCAAGAAGAAGCCATTGATTATGACGAAACTTTTGCTCCAGTAGCTAGACTTGAGGCGATCCGAATGTTCCAGACGTATGCATCATATGAAAACTTCACAATTTATCAAATGGATGTCAAGAGCGCGTTTCTTGATGGAGATCTTCAAAAGAAGGTTTATGTTGAACAACCTCCAGGATTCGTTGAACACAAAGTTGAGCATATGGTGTATAAACTTCGAAAAGCTTTGAACAGATTGAAGCAAGCTCCAAGAGCATGGTACAACACACTATCAGAATTCTTGCTCGAACACAACTTCAGAAAAGGGAAGATAGACACCACATTATTTTTACGGAAAGAGAAGGGTCATTCTCCAATCGTACAAATTTATGTGGATGACTGATTTTCGGATCATCTAATCCGAAGCTTTGTCAAGAATTTGCGAAGTTGATGACTGGCAAGTTTGAAATGAGCATGATGGAAGAATTATCGTACTTCCTTAGAATAGAAGTGAAACAAATGAAGGACGGAATCTTCATCAACCAAGCTAACTACACACGGGACTTAATCAAGAAGTTTAGAATGCAAAACTTAACTCTCGTGAAGACTCCCATGCTAGTCAATGCTAACTTAGATCCTGATCTTAACATGGAATCAGTAAATGTGACTGAATACAGAGGTATGATAGGATCATTGCTGTATCTTACGGCAAGTCACCCGGATATCATGTTCGCAACCTACATATGTGCAAGATATCATGCAAATCCTAAAGATTCACACATGCTCCATGTCAAATGGATATTACGGTATCTTAAAGGGACTGTGAATTTGGGACTTTGGTCTCCGAAGGAGTCCAACTTCTCTTTATCCGGATATTCAGATGCTGATTTTATCGGGTGTCGCATAGACAGGAAGAGCACTAGTGGTACTTGTCAGTTCCTTGGAAATAGATTGATTTCATGGTTCAGTAAGAAGCAGAATTCCGTATCAACCTCTACTACTGAGGCGAAATACATAGCTGCTGGGAGTTGCTACGCACAGCTTCTCTGGATGCAAAGTCAACTTATTGACTACGGTTTTAACATGACATCTATTCCATTATATTGCGACAACACTAGTGCAATTGCCATCAACAACAATCCTGTCATGCACCCAAAGACAAAACACATTGAAGTCAGGTATCACTTCATCCGAGATTATGTTCTCAAAAAGCATATATCTCTCGAACATGTTGCTATGGATGATCAACTTGCAGACATAGTCACCAAGCCCCTATCTGATGCAAGATTTTTTCAACTACTCCTCAAATTAGGTATGCTTGACCTTTCTGCATAGTTTATAATTTGTTCATCCAATAGTATCTCTTTCAGAACATGCATCGTATTTCATGATGAGTGTTAGACACCTACCGCTCTTACTGGTGATCATCTTTACTTACGTCATACGTTTTGTTTCTGATAAAATTCTCATACGTTCATATTGGGAGGATGCTTGCATTTTTAGACTGAAGTCGCTTAAGCCAACACAATTAAAGATATATGAATAAATCCTCCTTAGGATTTCATGATTCCAATTTTCATCTCTCATTACATGTCCAATGCTTTTTCATATTGATTGCAATATTAACATGCCTAGTTGAAGAAATGAAATGGTTTAGCTCGGAATGCCTGATGGATGAAATCACAGTTGCAGTCTAATCAGCTTCTGAAGTGGAGTTTTCCTCGAGGATAAACATCAATTTCTCAAGATCTAAACACTAAGCAGGAAATGTCCATTGAGAGAATCACATGATATAAGGGGGAGAAAATGCTTTATCAATTACCCAAGTAATACCCCCCTTATATATCTCGTGACCTCTTTCTTGGCTGTCTATATGAGATCCAAGACCCGCTAGGAAGTTTCCTAGGAACCTTGTCCTATGATCAAGTGTCACACCCCTGAATCTCCACAAGGAAACAAATGGCAACGATATTTGGGTGGTGAAAGAGGATAGAATGGTTAAGGTAGAACCCAA